>OZ022577.1:20131966-20695118 GCA_963669155.1 Arbacia lixula | reverse complement strand
GTCCATAAGTATGCATCATCTCCAGCTACATACAAAACTGTTTAGTCCAACTTTTTACAATTATGATTTTGACATCTGACTGGGGGTATCAATTTCTATTGCCTAAAGGAAAGGAAAGATGGACAAATAGAGGTGTACTGGCTGCAAGATTTGAACCCATACTCTTAGGATTCTGACCACAAACCTCCTATGTAGCCGATATCGCTATTACTCCACGATCTCGTCACTGCATCTTCATGAATGCCGTCTTCCCAATAAAGATGAAATGAAATATAAAACAATTTCTGTTCGAATCATCATCTGGAGCCTTTGGATGGGGGCAAGGCACCCTGATTAGGAAAAGGGGTAAGGGGTGGTTGTTTGCCTACGTTCTTATCAAACCATCATTCCATGCGCAATAAAAAAAAAGATGGGTGTGTGGAGAAAAAGTATAAGAACATGAGTTTGTTCAAGAAAAGTATGACAGTTTTAGAAAACCAAAGCCAAGGCTTCCACCACAAATGTACTTTTCTTTGTCAACAGATGGCGTGATTATTTTGTCTCTAGGTCTTTCTTTTTTCGTCTGCAGGTAGAGCTGTGTCATTTACTCTCATGTGGGGAATCCCCATACGGCCTGGAAGCCTGTGTGACAGGAGCAGGAAAAGAAAATAAAGGGATGAAATGATGCTACGTCGCCACGATATGAATATTCATATTACACCTCAAGCTTACAAAAAATGTCAAATATTACGGATTTATTGAAAATCTAGTCCAATACACATAATTGACCATATACAAATATGACATTAATATCAATGGGTTCAATTTCTTTTCAAACAGCCTTAAGAAAGTCACGTCTTATGAAAAACAAAATTAAATGACGAACAAAGTAGTAACCATAAGAAAAGCTTAACATATTCGTACTAGATATATATACAGATGTTCGTACTGATATACTTGTAGAAGGATGTAGGGCTCCCCCCTGCAGCCTCCCTACACTTCGTGTCGCTTTTGTTTTGGCTTTCTTTTTATTTTTCCTTGATTTTATAGAGGAGCCTTTGCTCAAAATAGTGAAATTCAAACTATAAAACACATTTTCCGTATCATTTTAGCTTTCCCTTCCACTTGACTATTTTTTCGTTTTTAATGAGGACAATAATATTACAAAGTACTCATTCAGGAAAAGCACACTACCAATCGCCTATCATTTTAGACAAGGTATTGGAAAAATTAAGTGGGAAGAAAGATGGAATGGCGGCAAAGAGGGATAATGGGAGTTGTCCTGATTACTCTAAAGGGTCGCGGGACGTTTCCGTATAATTTCGTCAGCGATATAGAGTAATATATGGATGGAATGATATATACATGCACGTGAGGTACAGAGTAAAGAAAGATACAGAGAATAAAGAGACACGACAAACAACTTCATTGAGGAAATGGATGTTAATCAAACCTGTCCATAAGTATGCATCATCTCCAGCTACATACAAAACTGTTTAGTCCAACTTTTTACAATTATGATTTTGACATCTGACTGGGGGTATCAATTTCTATTGCCTAAAGGAAAGGAAAGATGGACAAATAGAGGTGTACTGGCTGCAAGATTTGAACCCATACTCTTAGGATTCTGACCACAAACCTCCTATGTAGCCGATATCGCTATTACTCCACGATCTCGTCACTGCATCTTCATGAATGCCGTCTTCCCAATAAAGATGAAATGAAATATAAAACAATTTCTGTTCGAATCATCATCTGGAGCCTTTGGATGGGGGCAAGGCACCCTGATTAGGAAAAGGGGTAAGGGGTGGTTGTTTGCCTACGTTCTTATCAAACCATCATTCCATGCGCAATAAAAAAAAAGATGGGTGTGTGGAGAAAAAGTATAAGAACATGAGTTTGTTCAAGAAAAGTATGACAGTTTTAGAAAACCAAAGCCAAGGCTTCCACCACAAATGTACTTTTCTTTGTCAACAGATGGCGTGATTATTTTGTCTCTAGGTCTTTCTTTTTTCGTCTGCAGGTAGAGCTGTGTCATTTACTCTCATGTGGGGAATCCCCATACGGCCTGGAAGCCTGTGTGACAGGAGCAGGAAAAGAAAATAAAGGGATGAAATGATGCTACGTCGCCACGATATGAATATTCATATTACACCTCAAGCTTACAAAAAATGTCAAATATTACGGATTTATTGAAAATCTAGTCCAATACACATAATTGACCATATACAAATATGACATTAATATCAATGGGTTCAATTTCTTTTCAAACAGCCTTAAGAAAGTCACGTCTTATGAAAAACAAAATTAAATGACGAACAAAGTAGTAACCATAAGAAAAGCTTAACATATTCGTACTAGATATATATACAGATGTTCGTACTGATATACTTGTAGAAGGATGTAGGGCTCCCCCCTGCAGCCTCCCTACACTTCGTGTCGCTTTTGTTTTGGCTTTCTTTTTATTTTTCCTTGATTTTATAGAGGAGCCTTTGCTCAAAATAGTGAAATTCAAACTATAAAACACATTTTCCGTGTCATTTTAGCTTTCCCTTCCACTTGACTATTTTTTCGTTTTTAATGAGGACAATAATATTACAAAGTACTCATTCAGGAAAAGCACACTACCAATCGCCTATCATTTTAGACAAGGTATTGGAAAAATTAAGTGGGAAGAAAGATGGAATGGCGGCAAAGAGGGATAATGGGAGTTGTCCTGATTACTATAAAGGGTCGCGGGACGTTTCCGTATAATTTCGTCAGCGATATAGAGTAATATATGGATGGAATGATATATACATGCACGTGAGGTACAGAGTAAAGAAAGATACAGAGAATAAAGAGACACGACAAACAACTTCATTGAGGAAATGGATGTTAATCAAACCTGTCCATAAGTATGCATCATCTCCAGCTACATACAAAACTGTTTAGTCCAACTTTTTACAATTATGATTTTGACATCTGACTGGGGGTATCAATTTCTATTGCCTAAAGGAAAGGAAAGATGGACAAATAGAGGTGTACTGGCTGCAAGATTTGAACCCATACTACTCCACGATCTCGTCACTGCATCTTCATGAATGCCGTCTTCCCAATAAAGATGAAATGAACTATAAAACAATTTCTGTTCGAATCATCATCTGGAGCCTTTGGATGGGGGCAAGGCACCCTGATTAGGAAAAGGGGTGAGGGGTGGTTGTTTGCCTACGTTCTTATCAAACCATCATATCATGCGCAATAAAAAAAAAGATGGGTGTGTGGAGAAAAAGTATAAGAACATGAGTTTGTTCAAGAAAAGTATGACAGTTTTAGAAAACCAAAGCCAAGGCTTCCACCACAAATGTACTTTTCTTTGTCAACAGATGGCGTGATTATTTTGTCTCTAGGTCTTTCTTTTTTCGTCTGCAGGTAGAGCTGTGTCATTTACTCTCATGTGGGGAATCCCCATACGGCCTGGAAGCCTGTGTGACAGGAGCAGGAAAAGAAAATAAAGGGATGAAATGATGCTACGTCGCCACGATATGAATATTCATATTACACCTCAAGCTTACAAAAAATGTCAAATATTACGGATTTATTGAAAATCTAGTCCAATACACATAATTGACCATATACAAATATGACATTAATATCAATGGGTTCAATTTCTTTTTAAACAGCCTTAAGAAAGTCACGTCTTATGAAAAACAAAATCAAATGACGAACAAAGTAGTAACCATAAGAAAAGCTCAACATATTCGTACTAGATATATATACAGATGTTCGTACTGGTATACTTGTAGAAGGATGTAGGGCTCCCCCCTGCAGCCTCCCTACACTTCGTGTCGCTTTTGTTTTGGCTTTCTTTTTATTTTTCCTTGATTTTATAGAGGAGCCTTTGCTCAAAATAGTGAAATTCAAACTATAAAACACATTTTCCGTATCATTTTAACTTTCCCTTCCACTTGACTATTTTTTCGTTTTTAATGAGGACAATAATATTACAAAGTACTCATTCAGGAAAAGCACACTACCAATCGCCTATCATTTTAGACAAGGTATTGGAAAAATTAAGTGGGAAGAAAGATGGAATGGCGGCAAAGAGGGATAATGGGAGTTGTCCTGATTACTATAAAGGGTCGCGGGACGTTTCCGTATAATTTCGTCAGCGATATAGAGTAATATATGGATGGAATGATATATACATGCACGTGAGGTACAGAGTAAAGAAAGATACAGAGAATAAAGAGACACGACAAACAACTTCATTGAGGAAATGGATGTTAATCAAACCTGTCCATAAGTATGCATCATCTCCAGCTACATACAAAACTGTTTAGTCCAACTTTTTACAATTATGATTTTGACATCTGACAAGGGGTATCAATTTCTATTGCTTAAAGGAAAGGAAAGATGGACAAATAGAGGTGTACTGGCTGCAAGATTTGAACCCATACTACTCCACGATCTCGTCACTGCATCTTCATGAATGCCGTCTTCCCAATAAAGATGAAATGAACTATAAAACAATTTCTGTTCGAATCATCATCTGGAGCCTTTGGATGGGGGCAAGGCACCCTGATTAGGAAAAGGGGTGAGGGGTGGTTGTTTGCCTACGTTCTTATCAAACCATCATATCATGCGCAATAAAAAAAAAGATGGGTGTGTGGAGAAAAAGTATAAGAACATGAGTTTGTTCAAGAAAAGTATGACAGTTTTAGAAAACCAAAGCCAAGGCTTCCACCACAAATGTACTTTTCTTTGTCAACAGATGGCGTGATTATTTTGTCTCTAGGTCTTTCTTTTTTCGTCTGCAGGTAGAGCTGTGTCATTTACTCTCATGTGGGGAATCCCTATACGGCCTGGAAGCCTGTGTGACAGGAGCAGGAAAAGAAAATAAAGGGATGAAATGATGCTACGTCGCCACGATATGAATATTCATATTACACCTCAAGCTTACAAAAAATGTCAAATATTACGGATTTATTGAAAATCTAGTCCAATACACATAATTGACCATATACAAATATGACATTAATATCAATGGGTTCAATTTCTTTTCAAACAGCCTTAAGAAAGTCACGTCTTATGAAAAACAAAATTAAATGACGAACAAAGTAGTAACCATAAGAAAAGCTTAACATATTCGTACTAGATATATATACAGATGTTCGTACTGATATACTTGTAGAAGGATGTAGGGCTCCCCCCTGCAGCCTCCCTACACTTCGTGTCGCTTTTGTTTTGGCTTTCTTTTTATTTTTCCTTGATTTTATAGAGGAGCCTTTGCTCAAAATAGTGAAATTCAAACTATAAAACACATTTTCCGTGTCATTTTAGCTTTCCCTTCCACTTGACTATTTTTTCGTTTTTAATGAGGACAATAATATTACAAAGTACTCATTCAGGAAAAGCACACTACCAATCGCCTATCATTTTAGACAAGGTATTGGAAAAATTAAGTGGGAAGAAAGATGGAATGGCGGCAAAGAGGGATAATGGGAGTTGTCCTGATTACTATAAAGGGTCGCGGGACGTTTCCGTATAATTTCGTCAGCGATATAGAGTAATATATGGATGGAATGATATATACATGCACGTGAGGTACAGAGTAAAGAAAGATACAGATAATAAAGAGACACGACAAACAACTTCATTGAGGAAATGGATGTTAATCAAACCTGTCCATAAGTATGCATCATCTCCAGCTACATACAAAACTGTTTAGTCCAACTTTTTACAATTATGATTTTGACATCTGACTGGGGGTATCAATTTCTATTGCCTAAAGGAAAGGAAAGATGGACAAATAGAGGTGTACTGGCTGCAAGATTTGAACCCATACTCTTAGGATTCTGACCACAAACCTCCTATGTAGCCGATATCGCTATTACTCCACGATCTCGTCACTGCATCTTCATGAATGCCGTCTTCCCAATAAAGATGAAATGAAATATAAAACAATTTCTGTTCGAATCATCATCTGGAGCCTTTGGATGGGGGCAAGGCACCCTGATTAGGAAAAGGGGTAAGGGGTGGTTGTTTGCCTACGTTCTTATCAAACCATCATTCCATGCGCAATAAAAAAAAAGATGGGTGTGTGGAGAAAAAGTATAAGAACATGAGTTTGTTCAAGAAAAGTATGACAGTTTTAGAAAACCAAAGCCAAGGCTTCCACCACAAATGTACTTTTCTTTGTCAACAGATGGCGTGATTATTTTGTCTCTAGGTCTTTCTTTTTTCGTCTGCAGGTAGAGCTGTGTCATTTACTCTCATGTGGGGAATCCCCATACGGCCTGGAAGCCTGTGTGACAGGAGCAGGAAAAGAAAATAAAGGGATGAAATGATGCTACGTCGCCACGATATGAATATTCATATTACACCTCAAGCTTACAAAAAATGTCAAATATTACGGATTTATTGAAAATCTAGTCCAATACACATAATTGACCATATACAAATATGACATTAATATCAATGGGTTCAATTTCTTTTCAAACAGCCTTAAGAAAGTCACGTCTTATGAAAAACAAAATTAAATGACGAACAAAGTAGTAACCATAAGAAAAGCTTAACATATTCGTACTAGATATATATACAGATGTTCGTACTGATATACTTGTAGAAGGATGTAGGGCTCCCCCCTGCAGCCTCCCTACACTTCGTGTCGCTTTTGTTTTGGCTTTCTTTTTATTTTTCCTTGATTTTATAGAGGAGCCTTTGCTCAAAATAGTGAAATTCAAACTATAAAACACATTTTCCGTATCATTTTAGCTTTCCCTTCCACTTGACTATTTTTTCGTTTTTAATGAGGACAATAATATTACAAAGTACTCATTCAGGAAAAGCACACTACCAATCGCCTATCATTTTAGACAAGGTATTGGAAAAATTAAGTGGGAAGAAAGATGGAATGGCGGCAAAGAGGGATAATGGGAGTTGTCCTGATTACTCTAAAGGGTCGCGGGACGTTTCCGTATAATTTCGTCAGCGATATAGAGTAATATATGGATGGAATGATATATACATGCACGTGAGGTACAGAGTAAAGAAAGATACAGAGAATAAAGAGACACGACAAACAACTTCATTGAGGAAATGGATGTTAATCAAACCTGTCCATAAGTATGCATCATCTCCAGCTACATACAAAACTGTTTAGTCCAACTTTTTACAATTATGATTTTGACATCTGACTGGGGGTATCAATTTCTATTGCCTAAAGGAAAGGAAAGATGGACAAATAGAGGTGTACTGGCTGCAAGATTTGAACCCATACTCTTAGGATTCTGACCACAAACCTCCTATGTAGCCGATATCGCTATTACTCCACGATCTCGTCACTGCATCTTCATGAATGCCGTCTTCCCAATAAAGATGAAATGAAATATAAAACAATTTCTGTTCGAATCATCATCTGGAGCCTTTGGATGGGGGCAAGGCACCCTGATTAGGAAAAGGGGTAAGGGGTGGTTGTTTGCCTACGTTCTTATCAAACCATCATTCCATGCGCAATAAAAAAAAAGATGGGTGTGTGGAGAAAAAGTATAAGAACATGAGTTTGTTCAAGAAAAGTATGACAGTTTTAGAAAACCAAAGCCAAGGCTTCCACCACAAATGTACTTTTCTTTGTCAACAGATGGCGTGATTATTTTGTCTCTAGGTCTTTCTTTTTTCGTCTGCAGGTAGAGCTGTGTCATTTACTCTCATGTGGGGAATCCCCATACGGCCTGGAAGCCTGTGTGACAGGAGCAGGAAAAGAAAATAAAGGGATGAAATGATGCTACGTCGCCACGATATGAATATTCATATTACACCTCAAGCTTACAAAAAATGTCAAATATTACGGATTTATTGAAAATCTAGTCCAATACACATAATTGACCATATACAAATATGACATTAATATCAATGGGTTCAATTTCTTTTCAAACAGCCTTAAGAAAGTCACGTCTTATGAAAAACAAAATTAAATGACGAACAAAGTAGTAACCATAAGAAAAGCTTAACATATTCGTACTAGATATATATACAGATGTTCGTACTGATATACTTGTAGAAGGATGTAGGGCTCCCCCCTGCAGCCTCCCTACACTTCGTGTCGCTTTTGTTTTGGCTTTCTTTTTATTTTTCCTTGATTTTATAGAGGAGCCTTTGCTCAAAATAGTGAAATTCAAACTATAAAACACATTTTCCGTGTCATTTTAGCTTTCCCTTCCACTTGACTATTTTTTCGTTTTTAATGAGGACAATAATATTACAAAGTACTCATTCAGGAAAAGCACACTACCAATCGCCTATCATTTTAGACAAGGTATTGGAAAAATTAAGTGGGAAGAAAGATGGAATGGCGGCAAAGAGGGATAATGGGAGTTGTCCTGATTACTATAAAGGGTCGCGGGACGTTTCCGTATAATTTCGTCAGCGATATAGAGTAATATATGGATGGAATGATATATACATGCACGTGAGGTACAGAGTAAAGAAAGATACAGAGAATAAAGAGACACGACAAACAACTTCATTGAGGAAATGGATGTTAATCAAACCTGTCCATAAGTATGCATCATCTCCAGCTACATACAAAACTGTTTAGTCCAACTTTTTACAATTATGATTTTGACATCTGACTGGGGGTATCAATTTCTATTGCCTAAAGGAAAGGAAAGATGGACAAATAGAGGTGTACTGGCTGCAAGATTTGAACCCATACTACTCCACGATCTCGTCACTGCATCTTCATGAATGCCGTCTTCCCAATAAAGATGAAATGAACTATAAAACAATTTCTGTTCGAATCATCATCTGGAGCCTTTGGATGGGGGCAAGGCACCCTGATTAGGAAAAGGGGTGAGGGGTGGTTGTTTGCCTACGTTCTTATCAAACCATCATATCATGCGCAATAAAAAAAAAGATGGGTGTGTGGAGAAAAAGTATAAGAACATGAGTTTGTTCAAGAAAAGTATGACAGTTTTAGAAAACCAAAGCCAAGGCTTCCACCACAAATGTACTTTTCTTTGTCAACAGATGGCGTGATTATTTTGTCTCTAGGTCTTTCTTTTTTCGTCTGCAGGTAGAGCTGTGTCATTTACTCTCATGTGGGGAATCCCCATACGGCCTGGAAGCCTGTGTGACAGGAGCAGGAAAAGAAAATAAAGGGATGAAATGATGCTACGTCGCCACGATATGAATATTCATATTACACCTCAAGCTTACAAAAAATGTCAAATATTACGGATTTATTGAAAATCTAGTCCAATACACATAATTGACCATATACAAATATGACATTAATATCAATGGGTTCAATTTCTTTTTAAACAGCCTTAAGAAAGTCACGTCTTATGAAAAACAAAATCAAATGACGAACAAAGTAGTAACCATAAGAAAAGCTCAACATATTCGTACTAGATATATATACAGATGTTCGTACTGGTATACTTGTAGAAGGATGTAGGGCTCCCCCCTGCAGCCTCCCTACACTTCGTGTCGCTTTTGTTTTGGCTTTCTTTTTATTTTTCCTTGATTTTATAGAGGAGCCTTTGCTCAAAATAGTGAAATTCAAACTATAAAACACATTTTCCGTATCATTTTAACTTTCCCTTCCACTTGACTATTTTTTCGTTTTTAATGAGGACAATAATATTACAAAGTACTCATTCAGGAAAAGCACACTACCAATCGCCTATCATTTTAGACAAGGTATTGGAAAAATTAAGTGGGAAGAAAGATGGAATGGCGGCAAAGAGGGATAATGGGAGTTGTCCTGATTACTATAAAGGGTCGCGGGACGTTTCCGTATAATTTCGTCAGCGATATAGAGTAATATATGGATGGAATGATATATACATGCACGTGAGGTACAGAGTAAAGAAAGATACAGAGAATAAAGAGACACGACAAACAACTTCATTGAGGAAATGGATGTTAATCAAACCTGTCCATAAGTATGCATCATCTCCAGCTACATACAAAACTGTTTAGTCCAACTTTTTACAATTATGATTTTGACATCTGACAAGGGGTATCAATTTCTATTGCTTAAAGGAAAGGAAAGATGGACAAATAGAGGTGTACTGGCTGCAAGATTTGAACCCATACTACTCCACGATCTCGTCACTGCATCTTCATGAATGCCGTCTTCCCAATAAAGATGAAATGAACTATAAAACAATTTCTGTTCGAATCATCATCTGGAGCCTTTGGATGGGGGCAAGGCACCCTGATTAGGAAAAGGGGTGAGGGGTGGTTGTTTGCCTACGTTCTTATCAAACCATCATATCATGCGCAATAAAAAAAAAGATGGGTGTGTGGAGAAAAAGTATAAGAACATGAGTTTGTTCAAGAAAAGTATGACAGTTTTAGAAAACCAAAGCCAAGGCTTCCACCACAAATGTACTTTTCTTTGTCAACAGATGGCGTGATTATTTTGTCTCTAGGTCTTTCTTTTTTCGTCTGCAGGTAGAGCTGTGTCATTTACTCTCATGTGGGGAATCCCTATACGGCCTGGAAGCCTGTGTGACAGGAGCAGGAAAAGAAAATAAAGGGATGAAATGATGCTACGTCGCCACGATATGAATATTCATATTACACCTCAAGCTTACAAAAAATGTCAAATATTACGGATTTATTGAAAATCTAGTCCAATACACATAATTGACCATATACAAATATGACATTAATATCAATGGGTTCAATTTCTTTTCAAACAGCCTTAAGAAAGTCACGTCTTATGAAAAACAAAATTAAATGACGAACAAAGTAGTAACCATAAGAAAAGCTTAACATATTCGTACTAGATATATATACAGATGTTCGTACTGATATACTTGTAGAAGGATGTAGGGCTCCCCCCTGCAGCCTCCCTACACTTCGTGTCGCTTTTGTTTTGGCTTTCTTTTTATTTTTCCTTGATTTTATAGAGGAGCCTTTGCTCAAAATAGTGAAATTCAAACTATAAAACACATTTTCCGTGTCATTTTAGCTTTCCCTTCCACTTGACTATTTTTTCGTTTTTAATGAGGACAATAATATTACAAAGTACTCATTCAGGAAAAGCACACTACCAATCGCCTATCATTTTAGACAAGGTATTGGAAAAATTAAGTGGGAAGAAAGATGGAATGGCGGCAAAGAGGGATAATGGGAGTTGTCCTGATTACTATAAAGGGTCGCGGGACGTTTCCGTATAATTTCGTCAGCGATATAGAGTAATATATGGATGGAATGATATATACATGCACGTGAGGTACAGAGTAAAGAAAGATACAGATAATAAAGAGACACGACAAACAACTTCATTGAGGAAATGGATGTTAATCAAACCTGTCCATAAGTATGCATCATCTCCAGCTACATACAAAACTGTTTAGTCCAACTTTTTACAATTATGATTTTGACATCTGACTGGGGGTATCAATTTCTATTGCCTAAAGGAAAGGAAAGATGGACAAATAGAGGTGTACTGGCTGCAAGATTTGAACCCATACTCTTAGGATTCTGACCACAAACCTCCTATGTAGCCGATATCGCTATTACTCCACGATCTCGTCACTGCATCTTCATGAATGCCGTCTTCCCAATAAAGATGAAATGAAATATAAAACAATTTCTGTTCGAATCATCATCTGGAGCCTTTGGATGGGGGCAAGGCACCCTGATTAGGAAAAGGGGTAAGGGGTGGTTGTTTGCCTACGTTCTTATCAAACCATCATTCCATGCGCAATAAAAAAAAAGATGGGTGTGTGGAGAAAAAGTATAAGAACATGAGTTTGTTCAAGAAAAGTATGACAGTTTTAGAAAACCAAAGCCAAGGCTTCCACCACAAATGTACTTTTCTTTGTCAACAGATGGCGTGATTATTTTGTCTCTAGGTCTTTCTTTTTTCGTCTGCAGGTAGAGCTGTGTCATTTACTCTCATGTGGGGAATCCCCATACGGCCTGGAAGCCTGTGTGACAGGAGCAGGAAAAGAAAATAAAGGGATGAAATGATGCTACGTCGCCACGATATGAATATTCATATTACACCTCAAGCTTACAAAAAATGTCAAATATTACGGATTTATTGAAAATCTAGTCCAATACACATAATTGACCATATACAAATATGACATTAATATCAATGGGTTCAATTTCTTTTCAAACAGCCTTAAGAAAGTCACGTCTTATGAAAAACAAAATTAAATGACGAACAAAGTAGTAACCATAAGAAAAGCTTAACATATTCGTACTAGATATATATACAGATGTTCGTACTGATATACTTGTAGAAGGATGTAGGGCTCCCCCCTGCAGCCTCCCTACACTTCGTGTCGCTTTTGTTTTGGCTTTCTTTTTATTTTTCCTTGATTTTATAGAGGAGCCTTTGCTCAAAATAGTGAAATTCAAACTATAAAACACATTTTCCGTATCATTTTAGCTTTCCCTTCCACTTGACTATTTTTTCGTTTTTAATGAGGACAATAATATTACAAAGTACTCATTCAGGAAAAGCACACTACCAATCGCCTATCATTTTAGACAAGGTATTGGAAAAATTAAGTGGGAAGAAAGATGGAATGGCGGCAAAGAGGGATAATGGGAGTTGTCCTGATTACTCTAAAGGGTCGCGGGACGTTTCCGTATAATTTCGTCAGCGATATAGAGTAATATATGGATGGAATGATATATACATGCACGTGAGGTACAGAGTAAAGAAAGATACAGAGAATAAAGAGACACGACAAACAACTTCATTGAGGAAATGGATGTTAATCAAACCTGTCCATAAGTATGCATCATCTCCAGCTACATACAAAACTGTTTAGTCCAACTTTTTACAATTATGATTTTGACATCTGACTGGGGGTATCAATTTCTATTGCCTAAAGGAAAGGAAAGATGGACAAATAGAGGTGTACTGGCTGCAAGATTTGAACCCATACTCTTAGGATTCTGACCACAAACCTCCTATGTAGCCGATATCGCTATTACTCCACGATCTCGTCACTGCATCTTCATGAATGCCGTCTTCCCAATAAAGATGAAATGAAATATAAAACAATTTCTGTTCGAATCATCATCTGGAGCCTTTGGATGGGGGCAAGGCACCCTGATTAGGAAAAGGGGTAAGGGGTGGTTGTTTGCCTACGTTCTTATCAAACCATCATTCCATGCGCAATAAAAAAAAAGATGGGTGTGTGGAGAAAAAGTATAAGAACATGAGTTTGTTCAAGAAAAGTATGACAGTTTTAGAAAACCAAAGCCAAGGCTTCCACCACAAATGTACTTTTCTTTGTCAACAGATGGCGTGATTATTTTGTCTCTAGGTCTTTCTTTTTTCGTCTGCAGGTAGAGCTGTGTCATTTACTCTCATGTGGGGAATCCCCATACGGCCTGGAAGCCTGTGTGACAGGAGCAGGAAAAGAAAATAAAGGGATGAAATGATGCTACGTCGCCACGATATGAATATTCATATTACACCTCAAGCTTACAAAAAATGTCAAATATTACGGATTTATTGAAAATCTAGTCCAATACACATAATTGACCATATACAAATATGACATTAATATCAATGGGTTCAATTTCTTTTCAAACAGCCTTAAGAAAGTCACGTCTTATGAAAAACAAAATTAAATGACGAACAAAGTAGTAACCATAAGAAAAGCTTAACATATTCGTACTAGATATATATACAGATGTTCGTACTGATATACTTGTAGAAGGATGTAGGGCTCCCCCCTGCAGCCTCCCTACACTTCGTGTCGCTTTTGTTTTGGCTTTCTTTTTATTTTTCCTTGATTTTATAGAGGAGCCTTTGCTCAAAATAGTGAAATTCAAACTATAAAACACATTTTCCGTATCATTTTAGCTTTCCCTTCCACTTGACTATTTTTTCGTTTTTAATGAGGACAATAATATTACAAAGTACTCATTCAGGAAAAGCACACTACCAATCGCCTATCATTTTAGACAAGGTATTGGAAAAATTAAGTGGGAAGAAAGATGGAATGGCGGCAAAGAGGGATAATGGGAGTTGTCCTGATTACTCTAAAGGGTCGCGGGACGTTTCCGTATAATTTCGTCAGCGATATAGAGTAATATATGGATGGAATGATATATACATGCACGTGAGGTACAGAGTAAAGAAAGATACAGAGAATAAAGAGACACGACAAACAACTTCATTGAGGAAATGGATGTTAATCAAACCTGTCCATAAGTATGCATCATCTCCAGCTACATACAAAACTGTTTAGTCCAACTTTTTACAATTATGATTTTGACATCTGACTGGGGGTATCAATTTCTATTGCCTAAAGGAAAGGAAAGATGGACAAATAGAGGTGTACTGGCTGCAAGATTTGAACCCATACTCTTAGGATTCTGACCACAAACCTCCTATGTAGCCGATATCGCTATTACTCCACGATCTCGTCACTGCATCTTCATGAATGCCGTCTTCCCAATAAAGATGAAATGAAATATAAAACAATTTCTGTTCGAATCATCATCTGGAGCCTTTGGATGGGGGCAAGGCACCCTGATTAGGAAAAGGGGTAAGGGGTGGTTGTTTGCCTACGTTCTTATCAAACCATCATTCCATGCGCAATAAAAAAAAGATGGGTGTGTGGAGAAAAAGTATAAGAACATGAGTTTGTTCAAGAAAAGTATGACAGTTTTAGAAAACCAAAGCCAAGGCTTCCACCACAAATGTACTTTTCTTTGTCAACAGATGGCGTGATTATTTTGTCTCTAGGTCCTTCTTTTTTCGTCTGCAGGTAGAGCTGTGTCATTTACTCTCATGTGGGGAATCCCCATACGGCCTGGAAGCCTGTGTGACAGGAGCAGGAAAAGAAAATAAAGGGATGAAATGATGCTACGTCGCCACGATATGAATATTCATATTACACCTCAAGCTTACAAAAAATGTCAAATATTACGGATTTATTGAAAATCTAGTCCAATACACATAATTGACCATATACAAATATGACATTAATATCAATGGGTTCAATTTCTTTTTAAACAGCCTTAAGAAAGTCACGTCTTATGAAAAACAAAATCAAATGACGAACAAAGTAGTAACCATAAGAAAAGCTCAACATATTCGTACTAGATATATATACAGATGTTCGTACTGGTATACTTGTAGAAGGATGTAGGGCTCCCCCCTGCAGCCTCCCTACACTTCGTGTCGCTTTTGTTTTGGCTTTCTTTTTATTTTTCCTTGATTTTATAGAGGAGCCTTTGCTCAAAATAGTGAAATTCAAACTATAAAACACATTTTCCGTATCATTTTAACTTTCCCTTCCACTTGACTATTTTTTCGTTTTTAATGAGGACAATAATATTACAAAGTACTCATTCAGGAAAAGCACACTACCAATCGCCTATCATTTTAGACAAGGTATTGGAAAAATTAAGTGGGAAGAAAGATGGAATGGCGGCAAAGAGGGATAATGGGAGTTGTCCTGATTACTATAAAGGGTCGCGGGACGTTTCCGTATAATTTCGTCAGCGATATAGAGTAATATATGGATGGAATGATATATACATGCACGTGAGGTACAGAGTAAAGAAAGATACAGAGAATAAAGAGACACGACAAACAACTTCATTGAGGAAATGGATGTTAATCAAACCTGTCCATAAGTATGCATCATCTCCAGCTACATACAAAACTGTTTAGTCCAACTTTTTACAATTATGATTTTGACATCTGACAAGGGGTATCAATTTCTATTGCTTAAAGGAAAGGAAAGATGGACAAATAGAGGTGTACTGGCTGCAAGATTTGAACCCATACTACTCCACGATCTCGTCACTGCATCTTCATGAATGCCGTCTTCCCAATAAAGATGAAATGAACTATAAAACAATTTCTGTTCGAATCATCATCTGGAGCCTTTGGATGGGGGCAAGGCACCCTGATTAGGAAAAGGGGTGAGGGGTGGTTGTTTGCCTACGTTCTTATCAAACCATCATATCATGCGCAATAAAAAAAAAGATGGGTGTGTGGAGAAAAAGTATAAGAACATGAGTTTGTTCAAGAAAAGTATGACAGTTTTAGAAAACCAAAGCCAAGGCTTCCACCACAAATGTACTTTTCTTTGTCAACAGATGGCGTGATTATTTTGTCTCTAGGTCTTTCTTTTTTCGTCTTCAGGTAGAGCTGTGTCATTTACTCTCATGTGGGGAATCCCCATACGGCCTGGAAGCCTGTGTGACAGGAGCAGGAAAAGAAAATAAAGGGATGAAATGATGCTACGTCGCCACGATATGAATATTCATATTACACCTCAAGCTTACAAAAAATGTCAAATATTACGGATTTATTGAAAATCTAGTCCAATACACATAATTGACCATATACAAATATGACATTAATATCAATGGGTTCAATTTCTTTTCAAACAGCCTTAAGAAAGTCACGTCTTATGAAAAACAAAATTAAATGACGAACAAAGTAGTAACCATAAGAAAAGCTGTCTCGAATAGTCGAACTGTCGAAACTCGGAATTTTCTTCACTTTCGACATGCCAAGGAAGTACAAGCTGAGGGGTGGCGATGAGGTAAACGACAACATCGGTCTTTCAGCGCCGTCGCCGTCCGCCCAGGAGACCTCTTCTTCTCCGATCGCCGATACCCCTGATTCAGCTGGTCAGTCAGGCATGGCAGAACAAAAGGACGATGAACTCTTGAATGTCATACGTCGTCAAGTAGATTCCAGCTTCACTGACAAAGCTATGAGACAGCGTTTGGTGGACGCCATTGTGTCTGCAATAAAGGAACAGGTGACCCAGGAAATCTACGAAGCGATACAACTAGACCTTCAGAAACAGAATGAAACCATTGTTTCACTGAACAAGAAAGTCAATGTCCTTGAAAAGAAGGTCAACGATCTGCAACGCACTTCAGATGAACAGGAACAGTACAGCCGACGGTATTCTCTCCGTTTCCATGGCATCCCAGAGCAACCTCATGAAGACACCAGCCAGCTGATTACCGACACGGTGCGTGAGCACATGGGGATCTCTCTCAACCCGTCCGACGTTGATCGCAGCCACCGCGTTACACCGCGAAACTGGAAGCGCGATGACTCGAACGGTGACTCCAGACCCCGGCCGCGTCCAATAATCATCAAGTTCACGACGTATAGCCCAAGACATGCCGTGTATAGCGCTAGATCCAAGTTGAAGGGCACCAACATCTACATTCATGAGGACCTAACGGCAGAGCGACAAGCGCTAGTGAACGACCTTCGATCACATGAACTCGTTAATAAAGTTTGGACGTTAGACGGAAAAGTCACTGCACTCTTGAAGAACGGCAGAAAGGTGCGAGTCGCATCAAAAGCAGACATTGACAAACTTTAAGAACCGTCATCAGAATAGTAAGGTGCGAACAATAATGTTTTATTCTGGTTATGTCTTTGAAATTTCCGTGTATATTTTGTAAAAAATCTGTTAAATGTAATCAAAACGCAGTGCTTTGCATTATTTGTCAAACTTGGTCCCACACGAATTGTGGCGACATTTCTCCCGAGATATTTCATTCAGACAGTGATTGGATTTGTGCTTTATGTGTTTTTCGACAAATGCCTTTTCATGACGGTGATAGTTGTACAATTGAAAACATAGCGACTCTTATAGATGATCGTAACCCACCTGTAAATAATATTAATGAAATACATGTTAACAACTCTTTCCCGAAAGAACGTGGTCTTAAAATATCTCATTTAAATGTGTGCAGTTTACGCAATAAAAAAGACGAAGTAGAATTATTTTTGCAAAATAGCTCATATGATATTTTTTCTGTTTCAGAAACATGGCTGAACAAAGATTGTCCTGACAATGCCTTTCATATTGATGGATATAATTTTGAAAGAAAAGACCGAATATCAGATGACAGTTCGAAAGGGGGAGGAGTCGGTTGTTATATTAGAGAAAGTATTGCATATATAAGAAGAAAAGATCTTGAGTCTGACTCTCTTGAAGTTATGTGGATAGAGGTTCGATTAAAGAACAGAACACCAATTTTTATAGGTATCCTGTATAAGAAACCAGACGTAGGTTTGTCCTTTTTTCAATGTCTTAATGATCAACTTGATAAAATATGTCTTAATTCTGACCGTGTTATTATTATGGGTGATTTTAATGTTAATATGTTAAAAGAGAGTAATTTTTCCAAAAAGATTCGTTTCTTATGTAATGAGTTTGCTCTATCTCAAATTATAAAGAAACCTACTCGTGTTACTCCACATAGCCAAACTCTTATTGACCTGATTTTGGTGTCTAATTCATTTGGTTCATTAACGTCAGGTATACAATCTGCGTCTATTAGTGACCATCTGTTAACTTATGTTGTATTGAAAGAAACGTTGCCTAAAGGTTATCCCAAAGTATCCAAGTTCAGATCGTTTCGTAATTTTGATGTAGAAAAGTTTTGTCATGATCTTAGAAATTATGATTGGAGTAGTGTATATGAAAAGACAAATGTGAACGAAATTTGGACTGAATTTAAACAGGCATTTGAGGTTATTTGTAATAAACATGCACCATATTGTACAGTTAGAAAAAAGATGAAACAGGTGCCCTGGATCACTGACGAATATTTGGAACTTGCTAGAGAGCGTGATTATTTGAAAAAGAGATATGATGATAGAAAAGATCCCGAAGATTGGAAACAATACCAAAACTGTCGAAATAAAGTTAATAATTTCAATAAAGTATTACAGAAAAGATATTATCGTAATAAGTTGTCAGAGGCTGGTCGTGATATAAAAAACAAGTGGAAAGTAATGAACACGTTACTCCCAAGTAAGAAAAGAACTTCAACTCAGTATCAACTTAAATTTCATGATGATCTAGTATCAGACAGACAAGAGGTCGCTAATGCATTTAATAAGAATTTTAATAATATTTTAGATACAATGAAAAACCTCGATCATACATGCACTGATATTTGTTCAACGATAGTTGAAAACACTGAAAGTTTCTCCTTTGATGATATAACAATAGAATTTGTACTTAAAGAACTGAAGTCAATTAACTGTAATAAAGCTGTTGGAATTGATAAATTACACCCAAAACTATTGAAACTTGCTGCTGATTACATTGCAAGGCCATTAAGTTTTCTTTATAATGTATCATTACGTACTGCGGAGATCCCAACTGACTTTAAAATTGCAAAAATAATACCACTTTACAAAGGTGGAAATAAATTAGATATTAACAACTATCGTCCAATCTCTTTACTGCCCATACCTGCAAAAATATTGGAAAGGGCTGTTCATGCACAACTTTATAAATACTTTGATGAAAATTCTTTGTTATCTTCTATACAATCAGGTTTTAGACCGATGCATTCAACTCAAACATGTGTTACTGATATTTCAGAATATATTCTGCGTAATATGAATTCTGGTAATATCACAGGTGCAATTTTTCTTGACTTGCGAAAAGCATTCGATGTAATTTCTCATACTCGTCTTTTAAAGAAACTATCGATGTATGGAATACGTAATTTTGAATTAGAATGGTTTAAATCGTATATTACTGATCGATTGCATTGTGTTTCAATAGAAGGAACATTAAGCAAGTACTTAAAGGTAAAATCTGGTGTTCCCCAAGGTTCGACTCTAGGACCCCTCATGTTTAGTATATTTATTAATGACATATCTAATTTAATATTAGATGAATCATGTAAATTATCTTTATACGCAGATGACACAGCTATATTTTGTACAGATAAGAATATTCATGATGTACAACTGAAACTCCAGTCACAATTTGGTACCATCACTAAATGGCTTCAATGTAATGACCTATTTTTAAACTCGGAAAAGACGAAAACTATGCTGTTTGGTTCAAACCGTAAATTAACAGGTAAAAAATTGGCAATAATGTACAAAAATGATATCCTTGAACATGTCAAAGAATTTAAATATCTTGGTGTTGTGTTGGACGGGAGTCTTAATTGGACTAGTCATGTTGATCATGTTGTAAAAAAGATATCACAAGCAATTGGCTGCATACGTAGAGTAAAGTGTTACCTTACAAAAGAAATAATGATAGATCTGTTTTATTCTCTTGTTTTACCACACATTGATTTTTCTTGTACAGTATGGGGAAGCTGTGGCCAAACAAATATTTCACGTATCCAACGATTGCAAAACAAATACGCTCGAATGGTTCTTGGCATGGATTTATTCACTTCGGCAAGTTTTCTATTAAGCACTTTAAATTGGCAGTCAGTTAAGCAAAGAATCCGGTATCAACAAACGGTACTTGTATTCAAAATTCTCCATGGGCAAGCTCCCCCTTACTTAAATACCTTAATACAACGCAGAGATGTTAACTATACAACCCGTTACGCAACCTGCAGCCCGTTATTTGTTCCCACACCTAGAACTGAATACATGAAAAGATCAATCTGCTATTGTGGTAGTAAACTCTTTAACAGCCTCCCAATCACTGTTCACTGTTGTAATACTCTCACAAAATTTAAATCAGATGTGCGTCGTATAAGCTACACCTGGGCACTGCGTTAGGCCGGGGGGGGGGGGGGGGGTCACTCACTCACTTACACATTTGTGTGACTTTTTTTTCTTTTCCTTCTTCAAATGTGTTTTTGTGTTAGTCTTTGTTATTGTTATCTTTGATCTTTGTATTAATTGTATTTGAATGTTACATATTTTGTTATGTTTACGTGATTTGTATCACAGGGCTCCTTTGGAAAGCAGTCCTCGAGACTGAAAGGACTACCCTGTCTAAATAAAACGTGAAATAAAAATAAAATAAAATAAACATATTCGTACTAGATATATATACAGATGTTCGTACTGATATACTTGTAGAAGGATGTAGGGCTCCCCCCTGCAGCCTCCCTACACTTCGTGTCGCTTTTGTTTTGGCTTTCTTTTTATTTTTCCTTGATTTTATAGAGGAGCCTTTGCTCAAAATAGTGAAATTCAAACTATAAAACACATTTTCCGTGTCATTTTAGCTTTCCCTTCCACTTGACTATTTTTTCGTTTTTAATGAGGACAATAATATTACAAAGTACTCATTCAGGAAAAGCACACTACCAATCGCCTATCATTTTAGACAAGGTATTGGAAAAATTAAGTGGGAAGAAAGATGGAATGGCGGCAAAGAGGGATAATGGGAGTTGTCCTGATTACTATAAAGGGTCGCGGGACGTTTCCGTATAATTTCGTCAGCGATATAGAGTAATATATGGATGGAATGATATATACATGCACGTGAGGTACAGAGTAAAGAAAGATACAGATAATAAAGAGACACGACAAACAACTTCATTGAGGAAATGGATGTTAATCAAACCTGTCCATAAGTATGCATCATCTCCAGCTACATACAAAACTGTTTAGTCCAACTTTTTACAATTATGATTTTGACATCTGACTGGGGGTATCAATTTCTATTGCCTAAAGGAAAGGAAAGATGGACAAATAGAGGTGTACTGGCTGCAAGATTTGAACCCATACTACTCCACGATCTCGTCACTGCATCTTCATGAATGCCGTCTTCCCAATAAAGATGAAATGAACTATAAAACAATTTCTGTTCGAATCATCATCTGGAGCCTTTGGATGGGGGCAAGGCACCCTGATTAGGAAAAGGGGTAAGGGGTGGTTGTTTGCCTACGTTCTTATCAAACCATCATATCATGCGCAATAAAAAAAAAGATGGGTGTGTGGAGAAAAAGTATAAGAACATGAGTTTGTTCAAGAAAAGTATGACAGTTTTAGAAAACCAAAGCCAAGGCTTCCACCACAAATGTACTTTTCTTTGTCAACAGATGGCGTGATTATTTTGTCTCTAGGTCTTTCTTTTTTCGTCTGCAGGTAGAGCTGTGTCATTTACTCTCATGTGGGGAATCCCCATACGGCCTGGAAGCCTGTGTGACAGGAGCAGGAAAAGAAAATAAAGGGATGAAATGATGCTACGTCGCCACGATATGAATATTCATATTACACCTCAAGCTTACAAAAAATGTCAAATATTACGGATTTATTGAAAATCTAGTCCAATACACATAATTGACCATATACAAATATGACATTAATATCAATGGGTTCAATTTCTTTTCAAACAGCCTTAAGAAAGTCACGTCTTATGAAAAACAAAATTAAATGACGAACAAAGTAGTAACCAAAAGAAAAGCTTAACATATTCGTACTAGATATATATACAGATGTTCGTACTGATATACTTGTAGAAGGATGTAGGGCTCCCCCCTGCAGCCTCCCTACACTTCGTGTCGCTTTTGTTTTGGCTTTCTTTTTATTTTTCCTTGATTTTATAGAGGAGCCTTTGCTCAAAATAGTGAAATTCAAACTATAAAACACATTTTCCGTATCATTTTAGCTTTCCCTTCCACTTGACTATTTTTTCGTTTTTAATGAGGACAATAATATTACAAAGTACTCATTCAGGAAAAGCACACTACCAATCGCCTATCATTTTAGACAAGGTATTGGAAAAATTAAGTGGGAAGAAAGATGGAATGGCGGCAAAGAGGGATAATGGGAGTTGTCCTGATTACTCTAAAGGGTCGCGGGACGTTTCCGTATAATTTCGTCAGCGATATAGAGTAATATATGGATGGAATGATATATACATGCACGTGAGGTACAGAGTAAAGAAAGATACAGAGAATAAAGAGACACGACAAACAACTTCATTGAGGAAATGGATGTTAATCAAACCTGTCCATAAGTATGCATCATCTCCAGCTACATACAAAACTGTTTAGTCCAACTTTTTACAATTATGATTTTGACATCTGACTGGGGGTATCAATTTCTATTGCCTAAAGGAAAGGAAAGATGGACAAATAGAGGTGTACTGGCTGCAAGATTTGAACCCATACTCTTAGGATTCTGACCACAAACCTCCTATGTAGCCGATATCGCTATTACTCCACGATCTCGTCACTGCATCTTCATGAATGCCGTCTTCCCAATAAAGATGAAATGAAATATAAAACAATTTCTGTTCGAATCATCATCTGGAGCCTTTGGATGGGGGCAAGGCACCCTGATTAGGAAAAGGGGTAAGGGGTGGTTGTTTGCCTACGTTCTTATCAAACCATCATTCCATGCGCAATAAAAAAAAAGATGGGTGTGTGGAGAAAAAGTATAAGAACATGAGTTTGTTCAAGAAAAGTATGACAGTTTTAGAAAACCAAAGCCAAGGCTTCCACCACAAATGTACTTTTCTTTGTCAACAGATGGCGTGATTATTTTGTCTCTAGGTCTTTCTTTTTTCGTCTGCAGGTAGAGCTGTGTCATTTACTCTCATGTGGGGAATCCCCATACGGCCTGGAAGCCTGTGTGACAGGAGCAGGAAAAGAAAATAAAGGGATGAAATGATGCTACGTCGCCACGATATGAATATTCATATTACACCTCAAGCTTACAAAAAATGTCAAATATTACGGATTTATTGAAAATCTAGTCCAATACACATAATTGACCATATACAAATATGACATTAATATCAATGGGTTCAATTTCTTTTCAAACAGCCTTAAGAAAGTCACGTCTTATGAAAAACAAAATTAAATGACGAACAAAGTAGTAACCATAAGAAAAGCTTAACATATTCGTACTAGATATATATACAGATGTTCGTACTGATATACTTGTAGAAGGATGTAGGGCTCCCCCCTGCAGCCTCCCTACACTTCGTGTCGCTTTTGTTTTGGCTTTCTTTTTATTTTTCCTTGATTTTATAGAGGAGCCTTTGCTCAAAATAGTGAAATTCAAACTATAAAACACATTTTCCGTATCATTTTAGCTTTCCCTTCCACTTGACTATTTTTTCGTTTTTAATGAGGACAATAATATTACAAAGTACTCATTCAGGAAAAGCACACTACCAATCGCCTATCATTTTAGACAAGGTATTGGAAAAATTAAGTGGGAAGAAAGATGGAATGGCGGCAAAGAGGGATAATGGGAGTTGTCCTGATTACTCTAAAGGGTCGCGGGACGTTTCCGTATAATTTCGTCAGCGATATAGAGTAATATATGGATGGAATGATATATACATGCACGTGAGGTACAGAGTAAAGAAAGATACAGAGAATAAAGAGACACGACAAACAACTTCATTGAGGAAATGGATGTTAATCAAACCTGTCCATAAGTATGCATCATCTCCAGCTACATACAAAACTGTTTAGTCCAACTTTTTACAATTATGATTTTGACATCTGACTGGGGGTATCAATTTCTATTGCCTAAAGGAAAGGAAAGATGGACAAATAGAGGTGTACTGGCTGCAAGATTTGAACCCATACTCTTAGGATTCTGACCACAAACCTCCTATGTAGCCGATATCGCTATTACTCCACGATCTCGTCACTGCATCTTCATGAATGCCGTCTTCCCAATAAAGATGAAATGAAATATAAAACAATTTCTGTTCGAATCATCATCTGGAGCCTTTGGATGGGGGCAAGGCACCCTGATTAGGAAAAGGGGTAAGGGGTGGTTGTTTGCCTACGTTCTTATCAAACCATCATTCCATGCGCAATAAAAAAAAGATGGGTGTGTGGAGAAAAAGTATAAGAACATGAGTTTGTTCAAGAAAAGTATGACAGTTTTAGAAAACCAAAGCCAAGGCTTCCACCACAAATGTACTTTTCTTTGTCAACAGATGGCGTGATTATTTTGTCTCTAGGTCCTTCTTTTTTCGTCTGCAGGTAGAGCTGTGTCATTTACTCTCATGTGGGGAATCCCCATACGGCCTGGAAGCCTGTGTGACAGGAGCAGGAAAAGAAAATAAAGGGATGAAATGATGCTACGTCGCCACGATATGAATATTCATATTACACCTCAAGCTTACAAAAAATGTCAAATATTACGGATTTATTGAAAATCTAGTCCAATACACATAATTGACCATATACAAATATGACATTAATATCAATGGGTTCAATTTCTTTTCAAACAGCCTTAAGAAAGTCACGTCTTATGAAAAACAAAATTAAATGACGAACAAAGTAGTAACCATAAGAAAAGCTTAACATATTCGTACTAGATATATATACAGATGTTCGTACTGATATACTTGTAGAAGGATGTAGGGCTCCCCCCTGCAGCCTCCCTACACTTCGTGTCGCTTTTGTTTTGGCTTTCTTTTTATTTTTCCTTGATTTTATAGAGGAGCCTTTGCTCAAAATAGTGAAATTCAAACTATAAAACACATTTTCCGTATCATTTTAGCTTTCCCTTCCACTTGACTATTTTTTCGTTTTTAATGAGGACAATAATATTACAAAGTACTCATTCAGGAAAAGCACACTACCAATCGCCTATCATTTTAGACAAGGTATTGGAAAAATTAAGTGGGAAGAAAGATGGAATGGCGGCAAAGAGGGATAATGGGAGTTGTCCTGATTACTATAAAGGGTCGCGGGACGTTTCCGTATAATTTCGTCAGCGATATAGAGTAATATATGGATGGAATGATATATACATGCACGTGAGGTACAGAGTAAAGAAAGATACAGAGAATAAAGAGACACGACAAACAACTTCATTGAGGAAATGGATGTTAATCAAACCTGTCCATAAGTATGCATCATCTCCAGCTACATACAAAACTGTTTAGTCCAACTTTTTACAATTATGATTTTGACATCTGACTGGGGGTATCAATTTCTATTGCCTAAAGGAAAGGAAAGATGGACAAATAGAGGTGTACTGGCTGCAAGATTTGAACCCATACTACTCCACGATCTCGTCACTGCATCTTCATGAATGCCGTCTTCCCAATAAAGATGAAATGAAGTATAAAACAATTTCTGTTCGAATCATCATCTGGAGCCTTTGGATGGGGGCAAGGCACCCTGATTAGGAAAAGGGGTGAGGGGTGGTTGTTTGCCTACGTTCTTATCAAACCATCATATCATGCGCAATAAAAAAAAAGATGGGTGTGTGGAGAAAAAGTATAAGAACATGAGTTTGTTCAAGAAAAGTATGACAGTTTTAGAAAACCAAAGCCAAGGCTTCCACCACAAATGTACTTTTCTTTGTCAACAGATGGCGTGATTATTTTGTCTCTAGGTCTTTCTTTTTTCGTCTGCAGGTAGAGCTGTGTCATTTACTCTCATGTGGGGAATCCCCATACGGCCTGGAAGCCTGTGTGACAGGAGCAGGAAAAGAAAATAAAGGGATGAAATGATGCTACGTCGCCACGATATGAATATTCATATTACACCTCAAGCTTACAAAAAATGTCAAATATTACGGATTTATTGAAAATCTAGTCCAATACACATAATTGACCATATACAAATATGACATTAATATCAATGGGTTCAATTTCTTTTCAAACAGCCTTAAGAAAGTCACGTCTTATGAAAAACAAAATTAAATGACGAACAAAGTAGTAACCATAAGAAAAGCTTAACATATTCGTACTAGATATATATACAGATGTTCGTACTGATATACTTGTAGAAGGATGTAGGGCTCCCCCCTGCAGCCTCCCTACACTTCGTGTCGCTTTTGTTTTGGCTTTCTTTTTATTTTTCCTTGATTTTATAGAGGAGCCTTTGCTCAAAATAGTGAAATTCAAACTATAAAACACATTTTCCGTATCATTTTAGCTTTCCCTTCCACTTGACTATTTTTTCGTTTTTAATGAGGACAATAATATTACAAAGTACTCATTCAGGAAAAGCACACTACCAATCGCCTATCATTTTAGACAAGGTATTGGAAAAATTAAGTGGGAAGAAAGATGGAATGGCGGCAAAGAGGGATAATGGGAGTTGTCCTGATTATTATAAAGGGTCGCGGGACGTTTCCGTATAATTTCGTCAGCGATATAGAGTAATATATGGATGGAATGATATATACATGCACGTGAGGTACAGAGTAAAGAAAGATACAGAGAATAAAGAGACACGACAAACAACTTCATTGAGGAAATGGATGTTAATCAAACCTGTCCATAAGTATGCATCATCTCCAGCTACATACAAAACTGTTTAGTCCAACTTTTTACAATTATGATTTTGACATCTGACTGGGGGTATCAATTTCTATTGCCTAAAGGAAAGGAAAGATGGACAAATAGAGGTGTACTGGCTGCAAGATTTGAACCCATACTCTTAGGATTCTGACCACAAACCTCCTATGTAGCCGATATCGCTATTACTCCACGATCTCGTCACTGCATCTTCATGAATGCCGTCTTCCCAATAAAGATGAAAATGGAGTATGAAACAATTTCTGTTCGAATCACCATCTGGAGCCTTTGGATGGGGGCAAGGCACCATGATTAGGAAAAGGGATGAGGGGTGGTTGTTTGCCTACTTTCTTATCAAACCATCATATCATGCGCAATAAAAAAAAGATGGGTGTGTGGAGAAAAAAGTATAAGAACATGAGTTTGTTCAGGAAAAGTATGACAGTTTTAGAAAACCAAAGCCAAGGCTTCCACCACAAATGTACTTTTCTTTGTCAACAGATGGCGTGATTATTTTGTCTCTAGGTCTTTCTTTTCTCGTCTGCAGGTAGAGCTGTGTCATTTACTCTCATGTGGGGAATCCCCATACGGCCTGGAAGCCTGTGTGACAGGAGCAGGAAAAGAAAATAAAGGGATGAAATGATGCTACGTCGCTACGATATGAATATTCATATTACACCTCAAGCTTACAAAAAATGTCAAATATTACGGATTTATTGAAAATCTAGTCCAATACACATAATTGACCATATACAAATATGACATTAATATCAATGGGTTCAATTTCTTTTCAAACAGCCTTAAGAAAGTCACGTCTTATGAAAAACAAAATCAAATGACGAACAAAGTAGTAACCATAAGAAAAGCTCAAGATATTCGTAGTAGATATATATACAGATGTTCGTTCTGGTATACTTGTAGAAGGATGTAGGGCTCCCCCCTGCAGCCTCCCTACACTTCGTGTCGCTTTTGTTTTGGCTTTCTTTTTATTTCTTGATTTTATAGAGGAGCCTTTGCTCAAAATAGTGAAATTCAAACTATGAAACACATTTTTCATTGAGGACAATTACAAAGTACCCACAGGACAAGCACACTACCATTCGCCCATCATTTCAGACAAGTTATTTGAAAAAAAAAATGAAGTGGGAAGAAGAATGTAATGGCGGCAAAGAGGGATAATGGGAGTTGTCCTGATTATTATAAAGGGTCGCGGGACGTTTCCGTATAATTTCGTCAGCGATATAGAGTAATATATGGATGGAATGATATATACATGCACGTGAGGTACAGAGTAAAGAAAGATACAGAGAATAAAGAGACACGACAAACAACTTCATTGAGGAAATGGATGTTAATCAAACCTGTCCATAAGTATGCATCATCTCCAGCTACATACAAAACTGTTTAGTCCAACTTTTTACAATTATAAATTGTCATCTGACAAGGGGTATCAATTTCTAGTGCCTAAAGGAGAGGAAAGACGGACAAATAGAGTCGTACTGGCTGCAAGATTTGAACCCATACTACTCCACGATCTCGTCACTGCATCTTCATGAATGCCGTCTTCCCAATAAAGATGAAATGAAGTATAAAACAATTTCTGTTCGAATCATCATCTGGAGCCTTTGGATGGGGGCAAGGCACCCTGATTAGGAAAAGGGGTGAGGGGTGGTTGTTTGCCTACGTTCTTATCAAACCATCATATCATGCGCAATAAAAAAAAAGATGGGTGTGTGGAGAAAAAGTATAAGAACATGAGTTTGTTCAAGAAAAGTATGACAGTTTTAGAAAACCAAAGCCAAGGCTTCCACCACAAATGTACTTTTCTTTGTCAACAGATGGCGTGATTATTTTGTCTCTAGGTCTTTCTTTTTTCGTCTGCAGGTAGAGCTGTGTCATTTACTCTCATGTGGGGAATTTCCATACGGCCTGGAAGCCTGTGTGACAGGAGCAGGAAAAGAAAATAAAGGGATGAAATGATGCTACGTCGCCACGATATGAATATTCATATTACACCTCAAGCTTACACAAAATGTCAAATATTACGGATTTATTGAAAATCTAGTCCAATACACATAATTGACCATATACAAATATGACATTAATATCAATGGGTTCAATTTCTTTTTAAACAGCCTTAAGAAAGTTACGTCTTATGAAAAACAAAATCAAATGACGAACAAAGTAGTAACCATAAGAAAAGCTCAACATATTCGTACTAGATATATATACAGATGTTCGTACTGGTATACTTGTAGAAGGATGTAGGGCTCCCCCCTGCAGCCTCCCTACACTTCGTGTCGCTTTTGTTTTGGCTTTCTTTTTATTTTTCCTTGATTTTATAGAGGAGCCTTTGCTCAAAATAGTGAAATTCAAACTATAAAACACATTTTCCGTATCATTTTAGCTTTCCCTTCCACTTGACTATTTTTTCGTTTTTAATGAGGACAATAATATTACAAAGTACTCATTCAGGAAAAGCACACTACCAATCGCCTATCATTTTAGACAAGGTATTGGAAAAATTAAGTGGGAAGAAAGATGGAATGGCGGCAAAGAGGGATAATGGGAGTTGTCCTGATTACTCTAAAGGGTCGCGGGACGTTTCCGTATAATTTCGTCAGCGATATAGAGTAATATATGGATGGAATGATATATACATGCACGTGAGGTACAGAGTAAAGAAAGATACAGAGAATAAAGAGACACGACAAACAACTTCATTGAGGAAATGGATGTTAATCAAACCTGTCCATAAGTATGCATCATCTCCAGCTACATACAAAACTGTTTAGTCCAACTTTTTACAATTATGATTTTGACATCTGACTGGGGGTATCAATTTCTATTGCCTAAAGGAAAGGAAAGATGGACAAATAGAGGTGTACTGGCTGCAAGATTTGAACCCATACTACTCCACGATCTCGTCACTGCATCTTCATGAATGCCGTCTTCCCAATAAAGATGAAATGAACTATAAAACAATTTCTGTTCGAATCATCATCTGGAGCCTTTGGATGGGGGCAAGGCACCCTGATTAGGAAAAGGGGTGAGGGGTGGTTGTTTGCCTACGTTCTTATCAAACCATCATATCATGCGCAATAAAAAAAAAGATGGGTGTGTGGAGAAAAAGTATAAGAACATGAGTTTGTTCAAGAAAAGTATGACAGTTTTAGAAAACCAAAGCCAAGGCTTCCACCACAAATGTACTTTTCTTTGTCAACAGATGGCGTGATTATTTTGTCTCTAGGTCTTTCTTTTTTCGTCTGCAGGTAGAGCTGTGTCATTTACTCTCATGTGGGGAATCCCCATACGGCCTGGAAGCCTGTGTGACAGGAGCAGGAAAAGAAAATAAAGGGATGAAATGATGCTACGTCGCCACGATATGAATTATCATATTACACCTCAAGCTTACAAAAAATGTCAAATATTACGGATTTATTGAAAATCTAGTCCAATACACATAATTGACCATATACAAATATGACATTAATATCAATGGGTTCAATTTCTTTTCAAACAGCCTTAAGAAAGTCACGTCTTATGAAAAACAAAATTAAATGACGAACAAAGTAGTAACCAAAAGAAAGGCTTAACATATTCGTACTAGATATATATACAGATGTTCGTACTGATATACTTGTAGAAGGATGAAGGGCTCCCCCCTGCAGCCTCCCTACACTTCGTGTCGCTTTTGTTTTGGCTTTCTTTTTATTTTTCCTTGATTTTATAGAGGAGCCTTTGCTCAAAATAGTGAAATTCAAACTATAAAACACATTTTCCGTATCATTTTAGCTTTCCCTTCCACTTGACTATTTTTTCGTTTTTAATGAGGACAATAATATTACAAAGTACTCATTCAGGAAAAGCACACTACCAATCGCCTATCATTTTAGACAAGGTATTGGAAAAATTAAGTGGGAAGAAAGATGGAATGGCGGCAAAGAGGGATAATGGGAGTTGTCCTGATTACTATAAAGGGTCGCGGGACGTTTCCGTATAATTTCGTCAGCGATATAGAGTAATATATGGATGGAATGATATATACATGCACGTGAGGTACAGAGTAAAGAAAGATACAGAGAATAAAGAGACACGACAAACAACTTCATTGAGGAAATGGATGTTAATCAAACCTGTCCATAAGTATGCATCATCTCCAGCTACATACAAAACTGTTTAGTCCAACTTTTTACAATTATGATTTTGACATCTGACTGGGGGTATCAATTTCTATTGCCTAAAGGAAAGGAAAGATGGACAAATAGAGGTGTACTGGCTGCAAGATTTGAACCCATACTACTCCACGATCTCGTCACTGCATCTTCATGAATGCCGTCTTCCCAATAAAGATGAAATGAAGTATAAAACAATTTCTGTTCGAATCATCATCTGGAGCCTTTGGATGGGGGCAAGGCACCCTGATTAGGAAAAGGGGTGAGGGGTGGTTGTTTGCCTACGTTCTTATCAAACCATCATATCATGCGCAATAAAAAAAAAGATGGGTGTGTGGAGAAAAAGTATAAGAACATGAGTTTGTTCAAGAAAAGTATGACAGTTTTAGAAAACCAAAGCCAAGGCTTCCACCACAAATGTACTTTTCTTTGTCAACAGATGGCGTGATTATTTTGTCTCTAGGTCTTTCTTTTTTCGTCTGCAGGTAGAGCTGTGTCATTTACTCTCATGTGGGGAATTTCCATACGGCCTGGAAGCCTGTGTGACAGGAGCAGGAAAAGAAAATAAAGGGATGAAATGATGCTACGTCGCCACGATATGAATATTCATATTACACCTCAAGCTTACAAAAAATGTCAAATATTACGGATTTATTGAAAATCTAGTCCAATACACATAATTGACCATATACAAATATGACATTAATATCAATGGGTTCAATTTCTTTTTAAACAGCCTTAAGAAAGTTACGTCTTATGAAAAACAAAATCAAATGACGAACAAAGTAGTAACCATAAGAAAAGCTCAACATATTCGTACTAGATATATATACAGATGTTCGTACTGGTATACTTGTAGAAGGATGTAGGGCTCCCCCCTGCAGCCTCCCTACACTTCGTGTCGCTTTTGTTTTGGCTTTCTTTTTATTTTTCCTTGATTTTATAGAGGAGCCTTTGCTCAAAATAGTGAAATTCAAACTATAAAACACATTTTCCGTATCATTTTAACTTTCCCTTCCACTTGACTATTTTTTCGTTTTTAATGAGGACAATAATATTACAAAGTACTCATTCAGGAAAAGCACACTACCAATCGCCTATCATTTTAGACAAGGTATTGGAAAAATTAAGTGGGAAGAAAGATGGAATGGCGGCAAAGAGGGATAATGGGAGTTGTCCTGATTACTATAAAGGGTCGCGGGACGTTTCCGTATAATTTCGTCAGCGATATAGAGTAATATATGGATGGAATGATATATACATGCACGTGAGGTACAGAGTAAAGAAAGATACAGAGAATAAAGAGACACGACAAACAACTTCATTGAGGAAATGGATGTTAATCAAACCTGTCCATAAGTATGCATCATCTCCAGCTACATACAAAACTGTTTAGTCCAACATTTTACAATTATGCTTTTGACATCTGACTGGGGGTATCAATTTCTATTGCCTAAAGGAGAGGAAATATGGACAAATAGAGGTGTACTGGCTGCAAGATTTGAACCCATACTCTTAGGATCCTGACCACAAACCTCCTATGTAGCCGATATCGCTATTACTCCACGATCTCGTCACTGCATCTTCATGAATGCCGTCTTCCCAATAAAGATGAAAATGGAGTATGAAACAATTTCTGTTCGAATCATCATCTGGAGCCTTTGGATGGGGGCAAGGCACCCTGATTAGGAAAAGGGGTAAGGGGTGGTTGTTTGCCTACGTTCTTATCAAACCATCATTCCATGCGCAATAAAAAAAAAGATGGGTGTGTGGAGAAAAAGTATAAGAACATGAGTTTGTTCAAGAAAAGTATGACAGTTTTAGAAAACCAAAGCCAAGGCTTCCACCACAAATGTACTTTTCTTTGTCAACAGATGGCGTGATTATTTTGTCTCTAGGTCTTTCTTTTTTCGTCTGCAGGTAGAGCTGTGTCATTTACTCTCATGTGGGGAATCCCCATACGGCCTGGAAGCCTGTGTGACAGGAGCAGGAAAAGAAAATAAAGGGATGAAATGATGCTACGTCGCCACGATATGAATATTCATATTACACCTCAAGCTTACAAAAAATGTCAAATATTACGGATTTATTGAAAATCTAGTCCAATACACATAATTGACCATATACAAATATGACATTAATATCAATGGGTTCAATTTCTTTTCAAACAGCCTTAAGAAAGTCACGTCTTATGAAAAACAAAATTAAATGACGAACAAAGTAGTAACCATAAGAAAAGCTTAACATATTCGTACTAGATATATATACAGATGTTCGTACTGATATACTTGTAGAAGGATGTAGGGCTCCCCCCTGCAGCCTCCCTACACTTCGTGTCGCTTTTGTTTTGGCTTTCTTTTTATTTTTCCTTGATTTTATAGAGGAGCCTTTGCTCAAAATAGTGAAATTCAAACTATAAAACACATTTTCCGTATCATTTTAGCTTTCCCTTCCACTTGACTATTTTTTCGTTTTTAATGAGGACAATAATATTACAAAGTACTCATTCAGGAAAAGCACACTACCAATCGCCTATCATTTTAGACAAGGTATTGGAAAAATTAAGTGGGAAGAAAGATGGAATGGCGGCAAAGAGGGATAATGGGAGTTGTCCTGATTACTATAAAGGGTCGCGGGACGTTTCCGTATAATTTCGTCAGCGATATAGAGTAATATATGGATGGAATGATATATACATGCACGTGAGGTACAGAGTAAAGAAAGATACAGAGAATAAAGAGACACGACAAACAACTTCATTGAGGAAATGGATGTTAATCAAACCTGTCCATAAGTATGCATCATCTCCAGCTACATACAAAACTGTTTAGTCCAACTTTTTACAATTATGATTTTGACATCTGACTGGGGGTATCAATTTCTATTGCCTAAAGGAAAGGAAAGATGGACAAATAGAGGTGTACTGGCTGCAAGATTTGAACCCATACTACTCCACGATCTCGTCACTGCATCTTCATGAATGCCGTCTTCCCAATAAAGATGAAATGAAGTATAAAACAATTTCTGTTCGAATCATCATCTGGAGCCTTTGGATGGGGGCAAGGCACCCTGATTAGGAAAAGGGGTGAGGGGTGGTTGTTTGCCTACGTTCTTATCAAACCATCATATCATGCGCAATAAAAAAAAAGATGGGTGTGTGGAGAAAAAGTATAAGAACATGAGTTTGTTCAAGAAAAGTATGACAGCTTTAGAAAACCAAAGCCAAGGCTTCCACCACAAATGTACTTTTCTTTGTCAACAGATGGCGTGATTATTTTGTCTCTAGGTCTTTCTTTTTTCGTCTGCAGGTAGAGCTGTGTCATTTACTCTCATGTGGGGAATTTCCATACGGCCTGGAAGCCTGTGTGACAGGAGCAGGAAAAGAAAATAAAGGGATGAAATGATGCTACGTCGCCACGATATGAATATTCATATTACACCTCAAGCTTACAAAAAATGTCAAATATTACGGATTTATTGAAAATCTAGTCCAATACACATAATTGACCATATACAAATATGACATTAATATCAATGGGTTCAATTTCTTTTTAAACAGCCTTAAGAAAGTTACGTCTTATGAAAAACAAAATCAAATGACGAACAAAGTAGTAACCATAAGAAAAGCTCAACATATTCGTACTAGATATATATACAGATGTTCGTACTGGTATACTTGTAGAAGGATGTAGGGCTCCCCCCTGCAGCCTCCCTACACTTCGTGTCGCTTTTGTTTTGGCTTTCTTTTTATTTTTCCTTGATTTTATAGAGGAGCCTTTGCTCAAAATAGTGAAATTCAAACTATAAAACACATTTTCCGTATCATTTTAACTTTCCCTTCCACTTGACTATTTTTTCGTTTTTAATGAGGACAATAATATTACAAAGTACTCATTCAGGAAAAGCACACTACCAATCGCCTATCATTTTAGACAAGGTATTGGAAAAATTAAGTGGGAAGAAAGATGGAATGGCGGCAAAGAGGGATAATGGGAGTTGTCCTGATTACTATAAAGGGTCGCGGGACGTTTCCGTATAATTTCGTCAGCGATATAGAGTAATATATGGATGGAATGATATATACATGCACGTGAGGTACAGAGTAAAGAAAGATACAGAGAATAAAGAGACACGACAAACAACTTCATTGAGGAAATGGATGTTAATCAAACCTGTCCATAAGTATGCATCATCTCCAGCTACATACAAAACTGTTTAGTCCAACATTTTACAATTATGCTTTTGACATCTGACTGGGGGTATCAATTTCTATTGCCTAAAGGAGAGGAAATATGGACAAATAGAGGTGTACTGGCTGCAAGATTTGAACCCATACTCTTAGGATCCTGACCACAAACCTCCTATGTAGCCGATATCGCTATTACTCCACGATCTCGTCACTGCATCTTCATGAATGCCGTCTTCCCAATAAAGATGAAAATGGAGTATGAAACAATTTCTGTTCGAATCACCATCTGGAGCCTTTGGATGGGGGCAAGGCACCATGATTAGGAAAAGGGATGAGGGGTGGTTGTTTGCCTACTTTCTTATCAAACCATCATATCATGCGCAATAAAAAAAAGATGGGTGTGTGGAGAAAAAAGTATAAGAACATGAGTTTGTTCAGGAAAAGTATGACAGTTTTAGAAAACCAAAGCCAAGGCTTCCACCACAAATGTACTTTTCTTTGTCAACAGATGGCGTGATTATTTTGTCTCTAGGTCTTTCTTTTCTCGTCTGCAGGTAGAGCTGTGTCATTTACTCTCATGTGGGGAATCCCCATACGGCCTGGAAGCCTGTGTGACAGGAGCAGGAAAAGAAAATAAAGGGATGAAATGATGCTACGTCGCTACGATATGAATATTCATATTACACCTCAAGCTTACAAAAAATGTCAAATATTACGGATTTATTGAAAATCTAGTCCAATACACATAATTGACCATATACAAATATGACATTAATATCAATGGGTTCAATTTCTTTTCAAACAGCCTTAAGAAAGTCACGTCTTATGAAAAACAAAATCAAATGACGAACAAAGTAGTAACCATAAGAAAAGCTCAAGATATTCGTAGTAGATATATATACAGATGTTCGTTCTGGTATACTTGTAGAAGGATGTAGGGCTCCACCCTGCAGCCTCCCTACACTTCGTGTCGCTTTTGTTTTGGCTTTCTTTTTATTTCTTGATTTTATAGAGGAGCCTTTGCTCAAAATAGTGAAATTCAAACTATGAAACACATTTTTCATTGAGGACAATTACAAAGTACCCACAGGACAAGCACACTACCATTCGCCCATCATTTCAGACAAGTTATTTGAAAAAAAAAATGAAGTGGGAAGAAGAATGTAATGGCGGCAAAGAGGGATAATGGGAGTTGTCCTGATTACTATAAAGGGTCGCGGGACGTTTCCGTATAATTTCGTCAGCGATATAGAGTAATATATGGATGGAATGATATATACATGCACGTGAGGTACAGAGTAAAGAAAGATACAGAGAATAAAGAGACACGACAAACAACTTCATTGAGGAAATGGATGTTAATCAAACCTGTCCATAAGTATGCATCATCTCCAGCTACATACAAAACTGTTTAGTCCAACTTTTTACAATTATAAATTGTCATCTGACAAGGGGTATCAATTTCTAGTGCCTAAAGGAGAGGAAAGACGGACAAATAGAGTCGTACTGGCTGCAAGATTTGAATCCATACTCTTAGGATCCTGATCATATCGACAGGTTTGAAAAAGATCCACTTCCTAAATGAAGTTGTTTGTCGTGTCCTCTTTTTCTCTGTATCTTTATTTAATCTGTACCTCACGTGCATGTATATATCATTCCATCCATATTACTCTATATCGCTGACGAACTTATGCGGAAACGTCCCGAGACCCTTTATAGTAATCAGGACAACTCCCATTATCCCTCTTTGCTGCCATTCCATCTTTCTTCCCACTTCATTTTTCCAATACCTTGTCAAAAATGATGGAGGATTGGTACTGTGCTTGTCCTGTGGTTACTTTGTAATTGTCCTCATTAAAAACGAAAGAATAGTCAAGTGGAAGGGAAAGTTAAAATGATATGAAAAATGTGTTTTCTAGTTTGAATTTCATTATGTTGAGCAAAGGCTCCTCTATGAAATCAAGAAATAAGAAGAAAGCCAAAACAAAAGCGAGTATATATATCTAATACCAAAATGTTGAGCTTTTGTTATGGTGATAATTTTGATCGTCATTTGATTTTGTTTTTCATAAGACGTGACTTTCTTAAGGCTGTTTGAAAAGAAATTGAACCCATTGATATTAATGTCATATTTGTATATTGTAAATCATGTGTATTTGACTACATTTTCAATAAATCCGTAATATTTGACTTTTTTGTAAGCTTGGGTGTAATATGAATATTCATATCGTAGCGACGTAGCATCATTTCATCCCTTTATTTTCTTTTCCTGCTCCTGTCACACAGGCTTCCAGGCCGTATGGAAATTCCCCACATGAGAGTAAATGACACAGCTCTACCTGCAGACGAAAAAAGAAAGACCTAGAGACAAAATAATCACGCCATCTGTTGACAAAGAAAAGTACATTTGTGGTGGAAGCCTTGGCTTTGGTTTTCTAAAACTGTCATACTTTTCCTGAACAAACTCATGTTCTTATACTTTTTCTCCACACACCCATCTTTGTTTTATTGCGCATGATATGATGGTTTGATAAGAACGTAGGCAAACAACCACCCCTCACCCCTTTTCCTAATCATGGTGCCTTGCCCCCATCCAAAGGCTCCAGATGATGATTCGAACAGAAATTGTTTCATACTCCATTTTCATCTTTATTGGGAAGACGGCATTCATGAAGATGCAGTGACGAGATCGTGGAGTAATAGCGATATCGGCTACATAGGAGGTTTGTGCATACTGCCGAAGATAATCAAGCTGTTATGAGAGAAATTACGTTTACTAAATCCTTCTCTGTCATACAAAGCTGCACATGACAAAACATTATCACATCTTTTTTTTTTTAACCTGCCCATAAGTATGCATCAACTCCAGCTACATACAAAACTGTAAATATTCCAGCTGTTTTCAATTATAATTTGACATCTGATAAAGGGTACCCATTTCTTTGCTTAAAAAGGGAAGGGAAGATAGACAAATACAGTCGTACTGGCTGAAGATTTGAATCCATTCTGCCAGGCACACTTTTAACCTATTTCGCTATTACCCTTTAATGGCGTTACGGGGAGGGTAGGGGAAGGGGATGGGTGGTTGGAGGTGGGTGGGGGGGGGGGGCTCCCCTTGTTCTCATTGTATGCAAACCAATGTGATTTGTTGATTATGAAAATGATGACCGACCTGACTTGATATTTAGCCGTTGTTTAGTTATGTACTTTATTCGGATTGGGCACAGCCCCCTGAGAGGGGGTGTCATACTGGTTCTTGGACTAACTAAAAAAAAAAAAAAAAGTAAGCCCCCCCCCCCACCCCCCTAAGCAAAATAGCATAACTTTTTATTGAAAAGGTTTAGGTCAAAGTGATTTTGCAGGATTGTTCCTTAACATATTGGCTAACTTCTATGTGAAAATCACATAGTAATGCATGAGTGGGCACATTTTAAAGGCAAAAATGTCACTTTTCAAAAGTCACCAGGGTATTTTGGGATTCTGTCATGAATTTTTGGTGAATTCGATTTCTGGAGCATAATTTGTGTCAAATTTGCCATAGAATTACCCTTTTGACTTTTGAAAAGTGCCATTTCTGCCTTTAAAATTTGCCCACTCATGCATGACTAATTGGATTGATGTGATTTTAACATATAAGTCAGTCACTAAGTTAAGGAACAATCCTTCCAAATTATTTTTTTGCCCAAAACCTCTCCGATATAAATTATGTTTTGGGGCTTTAGGGTGGGGGGGGGGGGGGGGTTGTTGTTGTGTTTATTACCACAAGAGGTTTTGGTGAGAATCTATTAAGGACCAGCTTACATTGTAAATCAATGATTGATACAGTATTGGCATGTTATGTAGCTTTACTAATTTTTTAACAGCTCCTTTATTAGATACGTAGACTCACTAGACTGTATTTAACAAATCACTTCAAAATCAATCGTATTTTTAAAATTAAGATTTATCATAAATGGAATGCATGTTAATTTCATATCATCTACATTTATGTATTTAAAGGAATATACCTTCGCCTTCTGCGTATACATGTACTAATTTTCATATCCACATTCCAACCAACTTAAAAAGAATCATTGATGTGTAGCCTGATAATGATACCATGTCATTGATAATTAACCAAGTTATAATCTAGGGCAGGAAAAAACGTCGAGACATTTTTTTGTGTGTGAGAGTTGTTGTTGTTGTGAAGTACGTTGTCGTTGCTTTCTACCGTGCATAGGGGGCTGTGAGCTGAGCTGAGCCTGAGTACGATCGGTACATTCATTTGTAATTTCGTCCCTAACTTCAGCAACGTCGCGACTTTGCAGCCGTGTTGTCAAGAGGGGAGTTCGGACTTTGTGGAGATTGCATTTTGTTTGCTGTTGCCGTATGTGCGTATTTCTGTAAGTTGCTAATGCACATGATTATTTGGATGTTTTCAGTGTAATATTGTCACTGTGGGTTTTGCGTTTGTGAGTGTTTAGGCAAACCATTGCTTCTCCTAGGCCGAGGAGCTCCTCGGCCTGTGGGAGAGCACAGGTATCTCCCTAGTTCACTAACCCGGCGCTGTCCGTGGCCTGCCCCTGGGTATGGGCCCCCTGGCTAATTTTGCGCGGGGCCATATCGGCGACGCAGCGGCAGCGTACAATCGGGGGTTTTATGCATGTTGACGTCAAGCTAGTCATGATTAGAAGTTAGAAGACTGAATTGTGGTCACATTTCCTACAGCAGAGGGGTATTCGTATTGTTTACTTCATTAAACAGCGATTTTGAACCCCTCTGTATCTTGTGTGTCCCTACACAACAGCTCAAAGGAATTCGCATGCATAGGGAAAGGGAAGATTCAAGAAAGGGAAGGAGCAGCAGATTTAAACTGCTGTATATCTGCGGTATATCTATTCTTATAAGTTAGTGCATTTCAGATTACTGATTGAGCTCATTTGCATACAAATTTTTGCTCTGAGTCCAATTTACTTAAAAAAATCCTCATCTCTAGCTCATTGGAATGAAATTATCTTTAACCCTAACTTGGCTTTTTGAAATACGTGTACCAAAAGCTTTTCCTTACTCCCTGAAGCCCTGTCTTAATAGACCTTGCCGCGACATTGCCGCGACACTGTCGCGGCAACGTCGGGGTAAGAAATTCCACACTGAAGGTCATAAAAACACTGGGTAGAGCTCTCGGCACCGTCTTAACAGACACACGCTGAAAACACTGCCACGGTAGGTTTCCATAGCAACCTACGTGTCTAGCCGGTCGCGCGCGAGATTCAACCCAGGCCCAAACGCGGGAAATACGACACTGATACAGTGACTGCATTGCTCATGCGTCCTTCCGGCGTACAGGGAAAAACTTACCCCGAGAGCGTCTTAACAGGAGGATTGCTGCGACAACGTCGCGACACTGCCGCAGTAATTATCGAAAGTTACCCTAGGCGGGCTAGGGTAGATTTTCGGCAAAAGTTGTGGACCGTCTTAATATGTAGGGTAAAAAAAAGTTACCCGGACGTTGTTGTGGCAATTCAGTTTTCAGAAGGTATGGGCTTAAGATACAACTGAACAATAAAACATTTTCTAAGATCATTTTGGGAACACTCCCCCAGGTTACTATAATCTTTCAATCCATGAAGAGAAATGGGTATTTTTTTTATCTGATGTCTACCGTGTAGGTCACTTTCTGTGCCAAAATCATTGGTAAAAGGGATAGTTTGCCCTGAAATTTTATTTTGTTTCTATAAAAGGAGACACATGAAAGAAACATATAAGTGAAGGTTTGATGAAAATTAAAAGGAAAAGAAAGATTTTTAAGTTTTGATTTTGTGACGTCACATGCGAGCCATTTTGGGAGAAATCAAATTCTGTCCCACTGTTACCCTCTACCTTTGACCTACACTTTTAAATGTAGAACTGATAGAAATCAGTCAATAACCAAGAGAGAGTGAATGAATGACACGCTCTGCTTTCATATCACTCAAAGGCATGACACTACTTGTTGTTTTGAAGGGAGAGTCCACCCTGAAGTCAAGTTGGTTTTAATAAAAGCAGAAACATGACAGAAACAAATGAGTGAAGGTTTGACAAAAATCTGTCAAGAGATAACAGTAACAGACTTGAATTATGTGAATTTACCCAGAGGCAATACAAGTACATACACAGTTACAGTGATAGATTGGAGTAACTTAAATGAAAATATTGTTATTTGTACATATAATTAGACCGTCACATTTGGAATTATACCATGTAGATAAGTAATGTGTACATATTGTATTTCATCAGTTGAACCGAATCATTTGTACTACTTTAAAAAATAAAAAGCCTCTAATTGCATTTTGATTAACTTGTTATCTTGTTAACTTGTCTGAGTTATCGCTTGCTTCCCCAAATGTCCCCACATGCGCCATGTGGCATCACTGTTATGGCAGTCAAAGTTAAACTTTCTAACAAAAATGATGTGAATTTTCGGGTACCCGGTCTCCGCCAGTTTTCCCCGACTCAAACCCGGGTTGAGTAAAACCCGTTATGACTCAGGCCTACTCTGATTCTTTGATAATGATCTATCATTGAGTGTATAAATAAATGTACCATGAGCTCGTGACTGGCATTTTAGGTGGTATGGAAATCAATGAAGATATATTCATGTCATCATTGTATGGTTTCCCAACTTAAAGCATGATATTTTTATTTTCAAAAATTTTCAAGAAAAGGAAATCTGATGTAATAATGAAATTATTCGTTGTCACATGTAAGGTAAAATCTACCTGAAATTGAAGCCATGGAAATGGGTTTGTTCTCATTCTAGTTTAAGGCAAAAAGAAATCATTCAAATGAATTGGTTGAGACAAGTTGTTGCTGTTTATATCAAAGGTATGCTCGTTAATAGACATAATTTATGCACAAACTAAACATTGCAATGACTACCTGCAATGCTTATAATAGCATCACATAGCCAGCACATTTTTGACATAAGAAAACGATTATTTACACATGAAAGGTTGTTAGATGCTATTGTGTGAAGACATGTGATGCTCTTGTGGACAGGTGGAGGTAGTCATTGCAATGTTTAATTTGTGCATAAATTCTGCTTATTACCCTGCTAATTTCTACCTTTGATGATGTCACAGGGGGAATCTTGAGCTGGAGGATATTTTGGAGGCGGGGCTTGTCAGTGCTGAGAAAAAAATAATGAAAAATTATTTTAAAATATAGGACACATATTTCCATTGAACAGTTCGTGATTTTGTTATGTACATATTATATTGCATCAACACAAGTCGACATATATTTTGATGACAGGGGACCTTTAATGCACCCATTCCTGTAGCTCTGGAAATATCTTGAGTGCTCTTCATTGATTTCTCATACTTGGGAAAAATTGACTGGTTGTGATTCCTTTACATCAGAAGTGTATGTCCTTCAAATGCCAGCTCTGTAGACACAACTTGTATATAGACACATAATGGACTCAGACTAAGATCAACACACATTGTCCTTCTTGACAAGATGGTAGCATTCAACCTTCCCTGCATTATAAAAGAGGAGACATACACACTGTACATGTATATTCATACACACTGGCTACCTGTGAATTTTGCTTCCCATAACTGACAGGCTCATGCCGTCCACAGTCATTAACTATTGATGCGCCACTGTTGTATTTTCTCAAGAGTAATTCCACATCAATCATGTAGAACAGCATCATGTCTCTCCCACAAGAGTTTGATTATCATTGTTGATTTGTGGAAATAATTTTGTATGATTTACTCTATTGAGAAAGCTACATTACTGACTTGCATGGGAATTGTTTTTATTATTATTTCTGATCAGTTGATCGATGAATGGATAACTCATGTCAAGAGAACCGGAGAGGATTGGTGAAATCATGCAGGCAATCCGATTGATAAATAAGAAATTATATGCTTGATTTTTTTTCCCACTAGCCCTGAAATCATTGCATTACCAATTCTGCCTGTTCTCATGTTAAATATGAGGCAATATCTTCTTCATTGTGTAGCGGGGCAAAAACAAGTATGTACAATGTGGACAACTCATAAGGATTGAATAACAAAAACGATGATTTCAAAAGTTTTATCACTAATTTGAAATGAAGTGATGCTGACACAAATGGATTTTTATACATGTACGCTTGAATGCTTTAAGGGCCAATAATTGAATGGTTTTCAGCTGAAAGTGTAGATTCTTCTTTGGTTTGACAGATTTTGCTCAATATTTGATGAATGATTGTATTGAAGATGAACTCATTTTGGAGGGTTTTGTTTTCCTTAAAACCATGAATATGTGATCGTCATTCATGCTTATGCCACCTCACTCTTTCCTCCCCTGTCTGTCTGGCTGGTAAGGTGAGATGGGTAACTGTCTATCAGGAGGGGAGCCAGGACGCTCAAGGAGCAGTGGAGGGGAGGGGAAGGGGTCCAAGACCCGCACCCACATGCTGTTCCCTCCCATGAAGTCCGGAAGCGGGGGCAGCCCCAGACCCTCCCCCACCACCCCCAAGAAGCTCTGATCCAGAGGGGCGGGGGGAAGGGCAGGGTGGGGTGGGTGGGGCCCCAGCCACTGTAGCAGTGAAGAGCTCCAGGTATTCCATGCTGGAAGGTGAGTGAGTCAATTCATTCTCTGTTTGCCATGGGTGTATTTTGTCGCAAGTACTGCGTACAAATCCCATAGAGCAGCACTTTATCTGGCACAGCAGGGTTAATGAGCAGTCATCTGGAGGGCATTTCATCAACATGACAAGTTGTCTTTCTCCGACAGTCTCCATAGTAACAGTCAGAGGCTAGTGCCTCTCAGCCAATCAAAGCCAAGAATTTCACTGAAATTGTCAGCACTGACTATTTTAGTCAGTGCTGACAACTTTCATGAAATGCCCTTCTGATCTCCCATGTCCGTCAAAATGCTGTTTGGTAAGATTTGTATGTTAACTCAGGGATGTGTTAGGAAGGAGGGACAACTCGAGCATAATTCAAACATCTGTATGAATGCTAAAGCGTGCTAATGAATGTCAAAAGCATTCCACAATCACTGCAATGCTTTGATGTCCCATGCGCGGCACCATCATTTTGCTGCCGTCAACTTGGAAAGCAATATCTTTAATTCCCTGTTTTGTTTCTTGAAGCTTTGTTTCTTATCACATTTTTTTTGTAATTTTCAATAAAGTTAAGGGCAACACCACTAAAGATCCTGTATTTGTTTTTCTTCGAAATAATTGTTGAATGATGCACACACAGAGATATAAGATGTTATTCTTACTTATAATTAACAAATTTCTTCACTTTCGGGAGATTTCTGGAAATGTCAGATTCAATCATTATCAAACTTATATTAAGCTGCTTATTTTCATTAACAAAGTTTGCATGAATTTGCGTGCAGCTGAGATATTTTACTAAAAAAAATGTTTATTTTTGTTCGCTGATACTTCTTTTTCTCACAAAAGTATTGATGCAATCCAACAGAAGTGGACAAGCGAAATAAGACACTTCTTTTGTTCTCTCTAAGAAACCGTTGCTAGGCAATCCTGTTCGCTATTGTTAAAACACGTGAAAAGCACATGCTGAGACCACATAATTTTTTGGCGGTGCCACGCATGGGCTCAAAGAAAGAATGTTGTTTCATATCCTTCCATAACACATCCCTGGTTAAGGCTACAATTTTGCCTCTTCTCTACAATCGTAAGGGCATATCACTTAAACCAGGGATGTGTTATGGAAGGATAGGAAGCAACTTTCCTTCTTTGAACCCATGTGCCAAGCCGCTGAAAAGTTATGGTGTTCTCAACAGGTGCTGTTCAGGTGTTTGAACAATTATGAACATGATCGTGTGGCAACGGTTTCTCAGAGAGAGAACAAAAGAAATGTACAGTCTCATTTCGCTTGTCCCGTTCTGTTAATGACATTAATACTTCCATGAGCACAACAGGTATCAGCAAACACAAATAAACAAGTTTTTCAAGTAAAATATCTCTGCTTCACGCAAACACACACAAACGCCGTTAATGATAATACACAGCTTAATATATCATTTTGAGGATGGTTGAATCTCCCAAATGCACAAGTTGTCGGAAAGTGAAGAAATTGGTAAATTTTGTAATTAATACAAATAGCTTATATGTCCGATTTTTAATGATTCCTCAATACTTCCCGAAACAAAAGCGGAGTATTAGGATCTGTCATTATCTGCCATTAACTTCCTTATAGTTTGCAAACGAATTTGTCAAAAACAATACGTCTACAGACAAATGGGAAATTAAAGAAATTTCTTTTCAAGTTGACATCAGCTAAATGTCGGCTCGGCACATGGAACATCAAAGCATTGTCATGATTATGGAATTCTTTTGACATTCATGAGCGCGCTTTAGAACCCATACAGATGTTTGAATGTACTATGCTCGAGTTTCTACTCCTTCCTATAACACTTCCCTGCTTAAACTGTGATGCACCTTCTTGCACAAATCCAATGACTCAGTGCTTTGATTCGACCAGGAGCAGAGTCATATGACTGGTCAGATCTGATTGTCTGCAGTGGCTGTGATATGGTGCAAAAGTGCTGCATTGTCATGAGACTTCATCAATTGAGGAAGCAAGATGCAACTTACACATTTTTTTTTTTATGAAGGAGCCTGTTGTCTGTGGTGAAATAGATGAAAGTGATAATTAGTTTCAACAGGGTGCTTGATGGGGAAACAACACTGCTGTCAAGCCAGTCCAATTAGCAAGTACACAAATTAGAAAGGGAGATTAGTGAAAGTTTGAGGAAAAGTAAATACCCGTAATGAATACCAGCTATCCCTTAAACTTTGCATTGCCAGTTCCAGTCCTAAAATAGAGTTACATGCTAGAATTTTGTGTAAACTCATCACTGGCTATGTGGGCAGTAATGCATTTATGACAACATGCCAGGGCACACTCTTTTAGGTCACTTTAAAAATCATTGGAAATAAATAGCAGTGCAGGAATGCTTTAGGCTGTTTGAATTTCCTTCAACAGGTGCCAAAGAGATCCAATCTGTTTTTTATCCCCCCCCCCCCCCCCACCTCTTGACATTATGGAAATAACTTATGCTCTGCATAGTTAATCCAGATCATTGATTTGATGTCAATTGTTCAAGGAACACTTCAAATCAATAGCTGCCTGAACATAGCTGTCAGTAAAAGCAAAATCACACTAATTTTCTTCTTCTTGCTTTTGCTTTTTTTTCATTATCAAACTATGTGTACAGTGTAAACTTGTGCATTTTTGTGTGATTTTCACTTATGGCTCAATTTCAATTAGATTGTGAACAAATAAGATTTGTTTGGGACTTTGGATTTCACAGGTCTACATATTATCACTGAGTAGTTGTCTTGCTACTCGATAAGTTCAAATTGACAAATGCATTGACAAGTCTATGCTTGTTCACACATACAGGTGTGCAAAGTACAGGGGTGTATCAGTTGCATACATTTGTTGCAGGTACCCTGCAAAGTACTGTACATTTGCATACATTGTAATTGTATCCTGTGCTGCAATATGTAAACAGAAAGTGCATCATAATTCAAGGTTGAGAGTTTAATACAATTCAAACTCTATTTGTGTGTTTTTCTGTTTGGATATATTGGAATTTGAGGCCCTGGGCAGGGAACTACATGTATTCAATTTTCGATAAATGCACCCTTATTACTCTATTGATATTCCTCACTTACATGTACATGAACATTATGATGATATTTGGAAAAGAATTTAAAGGACCATGAAACATTGATGATAAGTTGAAAAAGCACAAAAATAAGGTATAATATGTATTTAATATGGTGAACAAATGCAACTTGAGTTGGGTGAAATGTGGGAAAATACTGTGGTCCTATATGTGTGTTACAATGTACTCCAGTGTGTATACAGTAATGTGCTGGAGTTAACCTGTTTGTGAGTGCATTTGTTTTTGCTAATGTCAATAAATACCCCATAAAGTCAGAGCTGGATTTATATCTCTGTCTATCTTTGGAGTGTGTGAATTGTGAACTGAACATTACACTTTAATTGTGTACGTAAAGGTTCAACTGCATACAGTAGATACACTGTACAGTACATCTTCAATGTATGCTGTACATGTAGTGTGCTGGTAACCTTACATCAATTAGGGAGATGTTAGGAAGGAGAAGAAACTTGAGCATACGTATAAAAATATCTGTATGGGTAGTGAAGTGTGCTAATGAATTTCAAAAGCAGTCCACATTCATGACAATGCTTTGCTGTCCCATGCTAAACACCAACATTTACTTGATGTCAACTTGGAAATATCTTTAAGTGCCCATTTTATCTCTAGAAGCTTTGTTTTTGTTAATACATTTTTTGCAAATTTCAAGGAAGTTAAGGGCTACACTATAAAAGATCTTGTACTCTGTTTTTTTTCTAACAGTAATAAGGAATAATTAAAAAATCTGGTATGTAGATATTTATATTAAATCAGTGTTGTTTAGAATTGCTGATCCAAGCAAGAATGACATGCTAGATATATTTTGGCTTTTTGACATACCCAATACATGTATGTGATGGTACATGAAAGTTTACAGCAAAGAGCGTGCATCACAAAATGAAAGCTTTACAATGGAGATGCAACCTTCAGCATTCATGTACAGTCATGAGGCAAACATTTTTGTGTCTAAATTCTCTTCATTCAGACAAACTACAAGAACGTCCAAAGAGATTGGCCATCGTCAGAACAAAGCACTTCTAGGTACCAGCCAATTTCATGTAGAGAGTGGGACCTTGGGGATGTGATGTCTCCACGGCAACCAGAATTAAACAATGATGCATTCCTGAATGCCAGCTCAGTCATGTAATTCCACACACGGATGAGATCAACAGGGTAGGACACGTTATATATCATATCATATCAACATTCAGGATGAAAGATCCCAGTCTTCAACTAGCAGTTAGCAGGTGCTAGATTGTGTTAGTGTGCAGCACAGACAAACTTAAATGATGAATTTGGTGCTTTTTTATTTTGTTGGTATTTCCTAGAAATGAAGAAAAATGCATCATTTGTAATTATGAGCTATTGTTGGTTAATCTTATTGTACTGTACGTACTACAATGCTAGTGTTGTGTCTTTTGATTGTTTGAGACTTGTTGGGTATAATCTTAACTACGTGTACCATGGAAATACAAATTATATTATTATTAAAAGGGATTTTTTTTTAATTAACAGATGCTTTCAAGAAGTGTTGACAACTACATGTAGCAGAAAACCAAATGAATTGAATTGTAAATAAAGTAAGTATAATAAAATATATTTAAAGAAATACATGTTCAGCAGATCACTGCGATTTTGTCAAATTTTGGAGACCATAAATTGTGTAAAAGGAGAATAAGCTGAAGACTTTTTTGAATGAACACTAAATAACACAAAGCCTATAATTTGATTTGGCAGTCTTGTCTGAAAAGGATCTTAACAAATAACTTTCGTGTAGGACACGCTTAGGTGATGGTAAAAATACTGATAATATTCCATGTATTCCATGAACCAGTATTCTTGTATCATCAAGAATTTTGATCAATACATGCCAGCTGCTACATTCACATTTTTTTTCTGAATAATGGTGTACATTTTATTTAAGTAAGAGTGTGAATACATGCTTGTATTCAATATGTAGGCGTGCAGTACAGTAGGTAATAAATGTTTGTATGGGGTAAAAAGAAATGTGTGTGTAACAACACATCAAAATATTTCAACTTGAATAGTTGTTGTAAGTCTACAGATTTATGATTCATTTGCAATGATATGTCCAAGGATAAGATAAAAAGCTTAGCGGAGATTATTTTCACTCTTGGTATATTAGTTTCTACTTTCATTCTGAACAACTCAAAATGTGTTGCTTTTTTTGCAATTATTGAACTCAGTTTGCACATGATTGTGTACAAGGTACATGAATGTGCTCACTATTTGTAGATGTCTTTCACTTTCAATCATTTTAAATGCATTTGATCGTTTACATATATATTTTATGTTAAATTGCCTATTATTCTCCTTATGTGTATTTATGTACTGTAAGTATGAATGTGTATAGTCAATTTGGGAAGCATAATACAGCCATTAGGCACTGTACAAGTGCAGATATTTAAGTACATGTAAATAGATATTTACTTAAAGATGACTTGTATTAACTATAATGCACAATGAATGTATTCACTGTTTAATTGTTCAAAAGATCAAAGTTTAAAGAGCAATTTACTATGTTAATGTACATGTTCATGTTCACACTTGCTTTGTGAAGTTACTGCTAGTGCAATTATTCCAGTCTCCAGACAATTGAATGAATACATACGGAGCCAACTTTGGTTTTATTCCAGTCTTCTAACTTAACTATAATCGATCAAATGTGCTTTTATTCCAGTCAACAGAACTAAAACTTCTTTTGTAAGGAGTCAACTTTAGTTTTATTTCAGTCAAACAGAACTATTAAAAATGTAAACAACATTTGCTTTTATCTCAGTGCACAGAACTAAAACATAGGGAACTAAATTTGTTTTTAGTCCAGTCTCCAGAACAAAAACATGAGACATCAAACTTCATTTCATGTCATGTTGGTCTTAACTCTATTAAGCAAGTTAATTAAAAGATAAGCATCAAGATATGCAGGTAGATTAACTTTAGGATAAGCGATTTGCAGACACAGAGAATTCCTGACAATGTACCATGTTTGTAGATACACTGTATTTACAGTTCAACTATAATACTGTATTGTCTTCTGTAAGTACAGGCAGATAGCACAGCTATGTACATGTACATTCACTTACAATGCTAGGTGCAGCAGAAAACAGTGAATGCATCAAGTATAGACATTCACATATTTGGAATGAGATGACCAGTGTGCAGGAACATTTTCCCTCAATGATTTGAACAAATCTGGTTGAATAGAGAAGGTCAGAGGTCATATTTTGCACATGAAGACCATTGTCCCAAGTTCAGGTTTTGATTATTTTTAATTCCAGTTTGAAAATTGTGATGCAGATTTGTAGCAATAATCTTGACCATTTGTAAAGGGTGTGTATAGAATGTCAGTGTTCGTTGGATGTAAATGTGTTACTGTATGTGGATGTATATATTTAGTTCAAGCACAGTTGCAATAGAACATGATATTATTTAGAGAAATAGGGGAAATCTTTAATTAATAGTTTTGGCTGCGTTGAGGTCTGCCTCTGAAGTTACAAATACATGTAGTATACTTTGTCTTCTGAAACATATGTTTTTTATCTTGTGAAAAAATGTGGTTAAATATTTATGATGTGATTTATCTCTCTGTCAGTCTTTGCCCCTCTTTCAGCCCCCCCCCCCCCTCCATTTCCTCTCTTACTCACTCTTAACCATTGCATTACAAAGCCTAGAAAAGAAACATTGGTTTACTACACATCTTTATGCCAATGGTAATGAGAGAGTTAATATTAATCGTTTTAAAGGAATATACATTGTTTTATATTATCAATATCTCTTCGAAAGTGTACATAATTTTTTGGTCATGATAAATATATATCTTGATATTATTACCTTGCCAATTTGCTGGTCTTGATAGTACATGTAGCAGGTGTCCAGTGCACCCCCCCCCCCCCCCGCCCCAACCACCACCATCATCCCGACCCCCACCCTCCACCCCAACCCCCTCCTCAGTGCTACCGCTCCAAACAGGCGCCCTGTGCATGCATAATCCTCTTAATTTCCGTCTAGACCCCCTGGGAGCAGGGTTCTTGCGGAGACCTGCAAGATGTTGTAACTGAGAAAGCATGTAGATGTTTTAGATATGTGTGTGCCTTTTACTTATGATATGAGTTTTTACATTATAGACGAGCAATAAAATGCATATTCCACATTGGAAATTATATGCATACATGATGTGATGAGTATTTCTCATATTCTAATTTTTTCCCCTAATGTTTAACACATGCAGCAAATATTTGTTTTTATAGTTAATTTGTAAGTTATTGTTGGATTAATTTGTAAGCTTGTGGGATAACCTGTCGAGACAGGTAGCCCCTTTCCATTCACTAATTATGATGTCAGCCTTCTTTCTAACGTCAGTACCCCTTTCAATTTCCATCGATTATCGATTAAAAAAGGAACTCCACATTACTGTATGTTGATCATTCCAATGCCAGATCAGACAAGCGTGAGTGATGAGTGTACTTTCATATGCAGTCAACTAATTACAATAATGATTGATTATTTTCTCATGTGAAAATAATTTTTATTTTGACTCATTGAATGCTCAAAGAGGTGGAAATATAAACAATAAGGAACTGCTCTTAGTTGTAATAAGAAAAGCACTACCTGACTACATCTGCACTTTCTAATTGTCACATACATGTACCCCCCCCCCCCCCTCCACACCTGTCCATTCAAGCCTTTTGGATGAGTGGATACTCATTATAGAGCTCTTTGTCAGAAATCAAATCAAATGTTTGTTATACCAGATTCATTCTAGTATGTGTATAAAGTACTTAATCTGAAATGTTTATCTTCCAGCTTAGCAAAATAAACGTGTATAAAGCCATAAAAAAGTTATTAAGAGTTTTAACATTTTGTTGATATGTGTACAGTTTATATACATGTATTACAGCGTATACGATGTGTGTTTGCGTTATCATAGAGTATTAAACATAAGTATTATACGATGTTTACCTGTACGCGTTATTGCTTCATCTCTCTTTTTGTTCCAATTCGTACTTGAAATGTGCTAGGGGATTGCAATGCTTTAATTATAGACATATTGTAGCAAATGTGTGTATGGGTATGTGTCTTGACGTGCATTTGAACAAAGGTGCGTGTGCGTTTGTGTATATGTGTGCGGGGGGGGGGGGGGGTGGGCATGTACGTGGATGTGTATTTTCAGATAAAGCCTTCAATCTATACAGAAATAAAGGTTTGTTTCAGCACGTTTTGTCTATATAGTTACACAATGAAGCAGCTTGGAGAGAACACTGTCGAAACAACAGTCGAATCAACTGGGTTTAGGGTGGAGTGTGTGTGTGTGTGTGGGGGGGGGGGGGGGGGCTTAATCCGTTTAATTGATTATTTGGCTGTTCGCTCGCAAAAACCTTTTACTTTTCAAATTGTCAATTTACGCAAAGCGAATTTTTATTGTTTAAATTAAACAAAAAAATATTTTCATCGGATGGGAAATTCTTCGAGAGGCATTTTCTATTCTGGTGCGCGCCCGTATGTGTAGCAATTTTTTTTTTTTTTTAAATCTTGGGCTACTTTAAGTTGTCGGCACATTGCACTTTCTCGCATAAAGTGGACTACCCCCTCCCTCCCCCATCCCCTCACCCAATATAAAAGACAGCTGGCTATGCTACGTTAGTGCTAGGATACTTCTTCGTGGCACCGCATTTAACTCCATATCGCGCATTACTCAGAATTCTTTACCGTGTCGGCATCATAGTGCTAAAATGACAAATCAAAAGGTGCCACTTTCGCGACTAAAGTGAGCAGCTTTTCCTGAACCTTTTATTGTTCAATGTTTGTTCATCATGAAGAATGTCATTGCGTAACCGTTGTACACTGAACATATCAAATCTATTTTTACTTTTCTGGGCCAATTTATCAAACCACGCTTATCAAAACATGATAGTCTGCTATGAATAATGGTACTTTAATTCATTAGCGCATTTTCAATCGGACTATTGCTAAGCAGTTGCCAATTAAAGTGCTGTAAAAGCAAGTATCAATAATAACCATGATGAAAGGCAATTGTGCTCGGTAGATCATAGACACGGCTAAATGAATGAGACCTAAATCAATGTGAGGACTTTGGACCGACAAAAACCGTTCTAATCCCTGGCTAGTCTGACTTGGATTGGTATACATAGCGTCATTTGATCCTGTATACAGAAGAGATGATTATCTCGATTATCTCTGATTCAGCTCACAAAACTTGGAAGCAAACAGACGACATCAACATCGTTCTTTGTTGTGACAGATCGAATGGGGAATGAGCACAAAGTCTATAGAGTAAAATTAGACCTAGACATTATCACAGTTCAGGGGAAGGCGATAGAAAAGGTGGACAATTAGAAAATGAAACAGCAGGAGAAGTGAATAGAAAGATCTAGTTGGCTTGGGCAAAATTTGGCAAGTTCAATCTTTTTGTGATGAGAAGCTCCCCCCTCTCTCTCTGTCTCTCTCAATCTCTCTCTGTCTCTCTTTCCCTCCCCCCCCCCCTCTCTCTCTCTCTCTCTCTCTCTCTCTCTCTCTCTCTCTCTCTCTCTCTCTCTCTCAAGAAACAGACTTTCAACCAGTGCATCATACCTGTGCTCTCTTACGGAGCAGAAACATGGACCACAACTTCAGAGTAACCGAAATGGCTATGGAAAGAATTATGATTGGTGTTATAAAGAGGGACAAAGTTAGAAATCATGATTTGAGAAGGAAAACCAAAGCACGGGACACAGTACAGGGAATTAAATCGAAGAAATGGAGGTGGGCTGGTCATCTGGCAAGGAGGAAAGATGATCGATGGACACATAAATGAACTGTCTTTACCCCAGAGCTAACACCAGAGGAAGCGGCATGCAAAGAAGGAGGTGGATGGATGATATTAGAGAATATGGTACTGCATGTGAGGATATGTTGATCACTACTGTCTATCATTGTTTCGAATTATATCTAGGGGATAAACTTAGTTAATATCCCGATTACTTATCATTCATGTAATTTCCTCGCAATCATCTCGCCTGAGGTATTCCGTCATAAAAACCAGGCCGCAAACTTAGTCATGCATTAATGAGGAGAGAAGTCCTTCGGCCTATAGCGTAATAGACTCCTTGAAAACTTGAAAGCCGTTGTCAGGGTAACCGCGTTATGATCGGTCAAATACATTTACAGCCGAAGTACATGACGTCAACGCTATTGTACACGAAGGACACGATAGGATGGTATGGATTATATATTACACAGATAAGGGCTGAGTTACATAAATCAGGCGGAGACTAATTGTGAGAAACTGTACTTTCTGTCACACGTTATTGTAATGAAACGTGATGTATTGGTTGGCGTAGATTTGATGCAGAATCTGGGTGGAAATATAAAATGCAGCAAGGTACTTGATACAAATAATTCAAGACGTAACTTTCAGCGCTTGGCAAGGCTGCCTGCCACTTGAATTATTAACTGTAATGCACGTCAGAGATACGAGAATCTATACATTGATGCAGTGTTAGAGGAGAGAATGGACAGCGAAATGAGGGGAGGGAGAGGGGATAAACAGAGAGAGAGAGGGGGGGAGAGGATTGAGATAGAGAGAGAGAGAGAGAGAGAGAGAGAGAGAGAGAGAGAGAGAGGGGGGAGGGAGGGAGGGAGAGAGAGAGGGGAGAGAGAGAGAGAGGGGGGAGAGAGAGAGGGAGAGGGGAAGGGAGGGAGGGAGAGAGAGGGGGGAGAGAGAGAGAGAGGGGGGAGAGAGAGAGGGGGAGAGAGAGAGAGAGAGAGAGAGAGAGAGAGAGAGATGGTCTACGCCACTTCGTTCATATAAGCACAATCTGAATAATTTGTTGAACTTAGTGTCTAATGGTGTAGTTTCAATGTATCGCTTTGTGACGAAATTGGGATGGGAGTAAAAGAAAATACACCAAAACGGCTATTAGAGTACCGAAGTGTGACGTCTTATGAGCATGTTGCCAAGACAACTGGTTCTAAACTCTGGGTCGAGCAAACGCCGATGATCACAGCAGGAACTGCTATTGGAAGTGCACAATTAGGAGTGCCCAGCACTAGCCCGCTATAGACAATATCGGACCAGTGAAACTCTCACTTGAGTGATGTTGTTTAGAACCAGAACCAGAATGGACATAACGACCCCACTTCGGTACTCTGCCGTGTGTCTTAAAAAACAACAACAACTATACACTTTTGAAATAGCGGCCAAATGAAAAATATACGAATCTGGGGGGAGGGGGGTGAGATTATATGTATGGATAGCTTATGGACTCAACTTTCATATAACACGAAAACCTCTCGCAAATTTGGAAGGCTAATTCCTGCGCAGCCTTATTTTCATACCCTTTACAAAAGCAAGCAGTGCTCATTCAAGCAGGAATTATTTTTGGACGTTTTGGTGTCAGATGAAAGTTGAGACCATTAGCTATCCATACATGTAAATCATTCTTCCCAGAATCAAATATTTTTTTTATGCGGCAGACATTTCAAAGTGTACAGTGTGTTCTTTTAGACACACGGTATAAACCATCAGAGGAATGGAAAAAATGCAAATCAGATGCAAGTTATTGTGGCATCCGCTCACCTTATGCTCACCAAATGGATGTGCGAGTTGGGGTTGCCGTGAGACGATGCGTACATCTGGTATTTGTTTTAACGAAGAAAAAATCTTAAACTGAGCTATGGTACTATATTTATGGCCGATCTCATTGTGTTTTTTTTCTGTTAGTAATACATGTACCATCAATATCAGCGTCGTGTCACAACTATGGAGCTTTATGAGGTGTTTCTGACAACTCGCTTCCGTTTCTTGGCAACGCCTTAGCTTGCTTCAAGTGGCCGGGGCTCAAAGGTGAATGACTGCTTCCATACAGAAGAAGGTAAAAAACCAAACAATGAGCCATATGGTAAAACGCACATCAGTTATGTGTTGAATCATTTTGCAATCATGTCCGTCCCCCCAAATAAACACACACACGAGCAAAACGCTCCTTTGATTACTAATTGATATGATCATGCAACCATGTTGTGCCGTAAGTCATGATTGTTTCTTCTGTCCAATTAAATGTACATGTCCAACAAACTGCACACTGACTCGAGCTACACCTCTTGTTACAAACCGATAGATGGCGCTAAACACGTTAGTGGGGTACGACTGCATGAGTTCGCAGTGCATTCGTAGCGCCGAAGGGATAGTTCCACCCTGAAATTAAGTTGGTTCAGATACATGAAACAGATCTGTGAAGGTTTTATCAAAATTCGTCTAAGGAGGAGAGAGTTATTATCTTTTAAAGTTGTTATTTTGTGACGTCACGTGCGAGGTGCTCTCCCAAATGTTGTGTAGGCCTACAGGTGTTTCTTTTTTAATGTGCATTTTCTCAAAAAGATATGCACCCTTTTACATGTGCGTTCGATGCATCATTAGAAATACGTTTTTACACATATACCTTCAGGGAAAAAAATAATTCTGTCTTCAAAAACAAAATGGAATCATATTGCACACAACATATGGGAGAGTACCTTGCACGCGTCGTCACAGAATTGAAATTTCAAAAGATCATCACTTTCTTATCCTTTGACGGATTATCGTCAAACCTTCACTAATGTGGTTCTTTCACGTATCTGCTTTTAATGAAATCAACTAATCTCCAGTGTGAACTATCCCTTTGACGTTAACTTGCCAGTTGTGTTCTCAGAAACATCTAATAACTTTATACCAGTTAGTCTCTGCATCACATCCATTGATTCAAAGTGACTGACTGATGCCTGTGAGTTATTGCAATGTGCCATAACCGCTGGTAATATTACCCCACCTGTACTGTCGTCAACATCATCATCATCATCATTATCATAATCATCATCATCATCATCATCATCATCATCACCTTCATTATAAATACCGCCATCATTATCTTTATTACCATTTTCATTGTCATCATCATCATCATCATCATAAATATTATCATCGTCACCATCATCATTATCACAAATATCACTATCATCGTCATAACAAGCATTACCATAACCTTCATCAACATGCATTGCAATCTTCGTGATTATAATCGTCTCATTATCATCATCGCATTATCATCATTGCCGCCATCACAAATAATTATTATCACCCTTTCAAAGGTTATATTTGTTTATGCCACTCCTTCCCATCCATCAAAAAAGATAAGATAACGCTCCTTTTATCAGAATTGTTTATAATCGATGTAACCATATCATGCCACAATCTATTTATATCAAATTTATCAATGCGTGTGGTGATGTTTGACGTTTGAGGTACACTTCATGTCACAAAACAATAGATGGCGCTAAACACATCCATTGGAGCCCGACGGCATGAGTTTGCAGTGGATTTTATTTTGTGTAGTTCTCGCTATTGCAGTTTGACATCACCACTTGTACCATCGTTATCATCATCCTCATTGCCGTAATGATATGTATTCTCTTCGGCTTTTATATCATTACCGTCTTTTTTATCATCATAATCATCTTGATTATCATAATTATTATTATCAAAATCATCGCCATCCCCACCATTACCAGTGCCATCATTATCATCACCATGTTCGTTGTCATCTTCGTCAGCATCAGCAAAGTTATTAATATCAATAATCGCCTTCATTACAAGTACCATATATTTATCATGATCATCGTCATCATCATAACCATAGTAGCATTGCCACCATAAATGATCATCACCATCATCGCCACCATCAGTCGTACTTAAGCCCTGTTTTAAAGGGTTACTAAATTAGAGAAGTTCCCACTAATCATGTAAAATTATCCACTAAAAACGAATTTCACATTTATTTGCCGCAATAAAGTCTCATTTTGACGAAAATTTGAAAAATTGAAACAAACCCGCACGCCTCCAGTAACGTCAGAGAAGTCGAATTGTCATAGATTATACGGGAGTCAACAATAGATCATTTTCGTAATGTATTCACAACTTTCCCCCTAATTGCGTAATAACGCGTTATTGCATTCACCTGTATCTTGTCATTCAGATTCAATGGATGTAATAAACTTTGAATCTATTAGTTGTTGCTACTCGGACAAACCTCGGACAAGCTTTGGGGTTCCCATTGGTACCGTATTGTTTGAACGGCGTGAATAAACTATTTTATTCACACCGTTGGCATTTATGGCATTTTGACTTCTCTGGCGTCACTGGAGGCGTGTGGTTTTTTTTTTTAATTTCCGTCAAAATGAGACTTTATTGAGGCAATGTGAAATGTGAAATGTGAAATTCGTTTTTAGTGGATAATTTTACATAGATTAGTGGGAACTTATTTTTCTAATTTAGGAACCCTTTAAACTTTACTAGATACACCCTAAATAGTCCACTTTTTATCCCACAGCCACAAACAAATGATTAAAAAAACGTGCATTCGCATACACAACATGTTCTTTGTTTAACAAACTACCAATTAGTGTACAACTTCGCCCCCCCCCCCTCATTATCGATATTTAAACGACAAATTAGATTACTACATTACAATGATTATCTTGTTCTTTTAGACATGTGTGTGTGTGTATGTGTGTGTGTGTGTGTGTGTGTGTGTGTGTGTGTGTGTGTGTGTGCTATAATTAGGCATGAGGTGGTAAACTACATCTAATCTCATTAATCAGGGTATCTTTCTGATATAAGTGTGTTGTGTATTATCGTAAGTTTTTTTTCTTCTTCTTTGAATAATCTAATCACTTGGTAGTCTGACAGTAACTAATGCAAAGGAGAAGGGACTACATAATTTGTTCGTTTATTTTATATAGACATATTTGAGAAAGATAATTATTTCATTAGGGTGGGGATTAATTGATATCGGGCATTTGTGGTTAATACCTTTTTGAAGTCATATGGAAAATGTAATTTGCTCATTGATTCTTCCTGCCCTATGTCAGTCTGTCAGGGGGGTTGTAGTGCTGGGGTGCATAAAGACTTTAATGTCATATAATGTCGTCATATTTTAGTTATGTGATGGTGGCCAGAGCCAAGCCATAATGATTCTGGTAGGTTTGGGCGGTTGCAGGGAGCTATTGTAGTCTAGGAGAAAGATTATTGGGAGTGATTTGGGATATGGGAGAGGGTATGCACATACTGGGGTCTTGTGTAAGGAATTATAATGTCATTTTTAAGGTTATGTGTGTGTTTGTATGGATGTGTTTGGTATCGGATGGGATGGGATGGGTTAAAGTAGAGTTAAGTAGTAGGGAGGGTCAAGGTAAGATAAATTGTAGGAGTAGATGGTATAGGGTGGTGTGGGGTGAAGTTCGGTTGGGGGGTTGTGGGTGTGAAATGGGGCGGGGTAAGGCAGGGTTTAGATGTAGAAGTTGTATAGGTAGGATTAGGGTACGTTACACTCGGCCTGCTCGCGCTCACATTCTATTACCTCACCGCGTTCATGAATGGTATTTCGATGTACTTTATTTCTAAATGTCAGGTCTAACTATAATTTCATTAAATGTTAGGGGGCTAAGAGAAAGGGGTAAAAGGATTAAAATCTTTGAATGGTGTAAGAAGAAGGGGGGTGACATCGTTTTTCTACAGGAAACGTTTAGTACGGTGGATGTTGAAGAAAGGTGGAAAAAGGACTGGGGTGGCCCAATGTTGTTCAGCCATGGAACAAACCATAGTAGGGGAGTTATGGTACTTATATCTCCAGAATTGAAATTTAAGATAAGTCGGGTAGAGGCAGATGAAGATGGACGTTATATATTGTTTAAAATAGAAACACGGGGAAATGAAATGCTGTTGGCCAATTTGTATTTTCCTACGAGAGATAAAGAAAATTTACAATTCGATCTTTTGGAGAAATTAGATAGGTTAATATCAAAAATGTGGGTCCCAGCATGTCCGTTAGTTTTAGGAGGGGATTTTAACATTATAGTATGGGAAATTAGATTACATGGGGTCACATAGTGTAGGAAAAACAAAATTCAACGAAGAGTTTGAAGATTTTTTGAATAGGTATGGAATAGAAGACATATGGAGGAAACAAAATCCTAACAAGAAAGAATATACTTTTAGATGGAAACAGCCGGTGGTCCAAACTCGTTTGGATTATTGGTTTATTTCTTCAAGTCTCTATAAATTAGTAAATAAATGTATTATTCTGCCATCAGTTACACCAGATCATTCTGGTATACTGCTTCAGTTTAGAGAATTGAAGGAGAATTATCATTTTGGAAAATCTTACTGGAAATTTAACAACAGTTTGTGTAATGATAAAATTTTTGTGGATAAACTGCTTGCTAAAATAAGAGAATGGAAGGAACAACTATTGATTTCAGATTTTACTAGTAAAACGATTTCATGGGATTTCTTGAAAATGAAGATGAGGGAATTCATTATAAGCTTTTCTCGGGAACAAGCAAAGATGAGAAGACTTGAAATAGACAAATTAGAAAAAGAAATAGCACAACTGGAAAGTGAGTTAGTAATTACCCCTACGAGAAATAAAGTAGATGAAATTGAGGATAAAAAATCCCTTTTGAATAAGTTGTATGAATATTCACGACAGGGAATAAGGGTACGCTCTAGAGCCGAGTGGTTTGAAGAGGGAGAAACTAATATACAGTATTTTGAACAATTGCTTAGGTCTAATAAGAGGAAAAGTGTAATTACAGAACTGTATAATGAGAATAATGAAGTTGTAAGGAATACAAATGATATTTTGAAGAGGATAAAATAGTTTTATGAAAATTTGTATTCAGAAAGAGAACGATATGAAGAAAGTGAATTTATGTTCTTTGATGAGATTCAAAAATTGGAAAAAGAAAATCGAGATTTATGTGAAGGCAAAATAACCAAAGAAGAATGTTTTCGAGCCTTAGAGGAAATGAAACTTAATAAGTCCCCGGGAAATGATGGCTTTACTGCCGAATTTTATCAAACATTTTGGCCTGTTCTGGGAGATAATTTAGTAGCTGCATTAAATGATGCATTTGATAGAGGGGAACTGTCGGCCTCGCAAAAACAAGGTGTAATAACTTTGATAGAGAAAGAGGGGAAAGATTCAATGTATATTCAAAACTATAGGCCGATTACGCTATTAAATGTAGATTATAAAATATTATCTAAGGTGTTAGCTAATAGAATAAAAGAAGTTCTGGGTCAAATAATTCATTTCGATCAGGTGGGATATATAAAAGAAAGGAATATTGGGGAAGCGGTGAGACTGATCGATGACATGTTCTTTCATTCGTTAAATCAAACAAATGGTTTTCTGGTCGCAGTAGATTTTGAAAAAGCTTTTGATTCAGTTAGTCATGACTTTTTATTTGAAGTATTAGGGCTTTTCGGTTTTGGAGATTCATTTTGTTCGTGGGGAAGAGTATTATATAAAGATATTAGTAGTTGTGTTATGAATGGAGGTCATTCAACAGGGTATTTTAAAATAAAGCGAGGTGTTCGACAGGGTGATCCTCTGTCACCTTACTTATTTTTATTGGTAATTGAATTGTTAGCTCATGCAATTAGAAAAGATGTGGGGATTAAAGGATTTCAGTTTGGGAAATATGAAATTAGACAAATATCATATGCAGACGATTGTACACTTTTTGTGAAAGACATAATGTCATTAAATAGAATACAGCATATTTTTGAGGAATTTGAAAAGGTCAGCGGTCTCAAAGTAAATAAGGGAAAGACAAATTTTGTATGGATGGGTAGGGAGAGTGAGCGACCGGAAGTACCCTTATTTGGTAATTTAGTTCAGGAAGTAAAGATTTTAGGAATTCATTTCTGTTTAGATGGGAATAAGAAGGATGATTTGAACTACAAAGAGATATTAAGCAAAATAAAAAGACTTTTAGGATGGTGGAAACAGAGGGATTTAACTCTTATGGGCAAAGTGCATCTACTAAAAACTTATGCCTTGTCGAAATTGAATTATGTCTCATCTCTTATATTAGTCCCCAAGTGGGTATATGTGGAAGTGGAAAAACTATCTTTTGAATTTTTATGGGGAGGAAATGATCGAGTAAAAAGAAATATTATGTATCAGGATTACGATTATGGGGGTATGAAGATGACTAATTATACGCTATTTGTTAAAACAAAACGTGTAATGTGGTTGAAACGGTTGATATATGGAGAAAAAGAAATGGGCTGGAAGTTATATTTTGACTACTGTTGCAAATCAGTAGGAGGAAGACTTATCTTTTTATGCGACTATGAGATATCCAAACTAGAATTAAACATCCCGCGGTTTTATTTAGAGATTTTGAAAGCTTGGCAGGATTTGAAGGAAGTGCGACAGGGAAAAGGGAAAGTTTTGAATCCAATAATTTTTAATAATAGGAATATATGCCTAAAAGGTAAAATGGTATTTAATAATAATTTATATGATAAGGGAATTTACTTCATTAAGGATTTAGTGTTTGAAGGACTGATGAGACCAGTGGAACATTTTCAGAACTTGGGGATTAACTGTGAAGATTTACTTTTAATTAATGATGTATTTAAAGTGATACAAGAAGTTTTAAAAGATGACACGGTTGTGGTTAAATTTCACGAGGTTGATATAGCGAATTTTGATATAGGATTAAATATTTCCGAACAAAACGTAATGTTTAGAGACATAAAATCCAGAAAGGTCTATGAATACTTGGTTAAAGAATTAAGAAAATTATTTGTATTGCAGATTAGTGATAACCAAACTGTTTTCCAGTTTACTGAAAAGCAAATTACGGAGACATATAGTGGTTTGAGAAGCATGACTCTCATTAGGAAACACAGGGAATTCCAATATAAATTATTACATAGAGCTATATATACGAAAGAGCAGCTCTCAAAATTTGGTTTTGTAACAGATAATCTGTGCTCCTTTTGTCACCAGGAAGTTGAGACATATATTCATGTGTTTTTAAACTGCCCAAAAGTTAAGGAAGTTTGGCAAATTATGATTCAATTATTTGAATTAACAGAAATTGCAACTTTAGAATGGAAGGATATATTTGTCGGTCTTCCAGGTAAATCTATAAGAATAAAATTTGTTAATACGTTGATAGTTATGGTAAAATATATTATATTTAAATCTAGAACAGGATCTACTCTTCCCTCGTCAAGGAAAATACAACGGGAAATTTTGAACTATAGAGAGGAGGAAAAGAAATTGGCAATTAAAAGGCGTAAATTGGGACTACATTTGCAAAAGTGGGAATATATTGACATGTTAATTTAATAGATTATGTAAGTTGTTTATGTAATAACATGTATAATTATTTACAACAAAATAACGGGAAAGGTTAGCTTAATAGACACTATAAGTTATTTATGTAACATATGATTATTTACAAAAATATAATTGGAAAGGTTATATGATACTGCTTTGTTAGGTTATGGAAAGATTTTTTTTTTATGACAGTTGTGAACGCGGGAGTAAAGAGGTGAGCGTGAGCAGGTTGGGGAAGGGAAGGGTGGGGGTTGAGGTGGGAGGGTTAAAAGGAAGGGGTATACATGTAGAAGTTAATGTTCTTTTTTTGGGGGGGGGGGGTAGGGGGGGTATATAGCGAATTTAAGGAAAGGGTAGTTTAAGCGGTTATGTATATGGTTGGGGTGGGGTTGGTGTTAGGGGGTGGTGGGGGGGGGGGGGGGGTGGCTGTCCAGATGGGAGTTAGGAATGGTTAGGACTAATTTTAGGGGTGCATTATAGGTTGGGGAATTAGAGGACTTGTTTATTTAAAACTTGATTCCGGAAGCTATTCGTTCAGTTTATTTGATTAAACATCGTTCCATGATTATAACAATTGAGTAATTATATTTAATATTTTCAGCTATTTTATTGTAATTAATTTGTACTTACAAATGCATATATATATATAAATTGCATGATTGTTTTGTTTAATTTGTGTTAATATATTTAAACTGATTATATGAATTTAATTTGTATTATTATGGAATCAGAATAAAGATCATAAAAAAAAAAAAAAAAAAGTGTGTGCGTGTGTGTGTGAGTGTGTATGGGGGTGCGCGCGCGCGTGTGTTAAAGTGTGTGGTTAGATTGTCATGTTTTTAAATAATATTGAATTTGATTAAATGTGGTTAATTGTGTATTACTTTCAATATTGTTTCATACTAGGCCCATGTTTAGCAAAATGTCTTTGTGCTCTCTCGAAAAGCACCCCTTGGGCTTTGAATGAGACTACCCTGTAAATGCTAATAAAACTTGAATAAATAAATGAATAAATAAACTAGTAACCCACCTCCAATTGCATATACCGTCTACTCATGTTAACATCTCCAGACAGCAACACATACATGACACATCCACAAACACCTATATATAATAACACAGTCTGGACCTAGCAGGCTAGCCTTCATATTCTATCCTTGTGAAGAAAGGGGGAAGAAAAAACGGGTACTTTTAAGGGATAGTTCACCCTCAAGATAGGTTGGTTTCAATATAAGCAGAAACATGAAAGAAATGTATTAGTGAAAGTTTGACAAAAAGAGGTCAAAAGATAAGAAAGTTATTTCGTATATGATTTTAAAGTTTTTGATTTTGTGACGTCACATGCGAGACGCTCTCCTATATGTTGTGAAATACTTTTCATATAAATTGCCATTTTTATGTTATTTGATGAAGGAATACATTTTTTTCCAAGCGATATGAGTGTAAAAGCACGTTTCAAACGATATATCAAACGCACAGGTGAAATGGTAAATATCCTTTTGAGAAAATTGACATTGTCCCCCCCCCCAAAAAAAAAAAAAAAATGTACACAATATAAGGGCGAGCACCCCGCGCGTGACGTCAATAAATAACATTTTTGAGATCAAATAACTTTCTTTTCTTATAGTACCTGTGACCTTAAAATTTAATTTAATTAATTTATTTATTTATTTATTTATTTATTTTATTTATTAAGTCTTCTCTAAACAGGGTAGCCCTATCAGTGAGCTTGGCACCGTTCTCCCTGGAGGCCCTGTGTACAAATAACACAAAAATACATACACTGTAGTAACATGAACATAGATTACACAAACAAATGCTGTATGCCAAAATGCAACAAAGATCAACTGATGTAAAACATAACAAAAGGAGAAGGTAGACCGATGCTTCCACATGCATCACACAAGTGAAACCTTGTAAATTGGTGACTAAATATCGTGTGGTTGATACTAAATCGCAAATATGTAGGATAATGTACAAAAAGTATCAATACAAGTATTCTTTCAAAAGAACTATTAACATTACGCTTTAATAAAAGTTAATACCATTTCATGTATGTCTGAAAAATATAGATAGCAGATATATTTAACACCGAGTTATATTTCAAATAAATTCCAGTAAATGTGATCATGAGAGAATATAATTTTTTCTTCAAAATGTAAGTATACATTTTTTCACGAAAAATGAAGAGCACAGAAACATGAATTATGACAAAGGGTGTAAACGTTCAGCTTGGTCATTAGTTATTTCACAGTTTGTATCCCAAAGATACGTGTGATGTGCAAACTTTCATGAAGTTTGCAGATGTTTGTAAAAGGGACGGGCCATCTTTAAACACCATCCAGATGCGTTCTATTACCACCGCGAGATATTTCAACTGCATCATGGTCATACAACCGTGCAATTTCTTTAAACTTATGAATCCTGTATTAAAGATGGCACGTCGCCGCATGATCAATCTATTGGAAGCGACTAATCAAGCCCCCTGTGACCACGATGACCCGCTCTTCATCTCCCCTGACTATTCTGACCCTGCTGCCGCGCCCCGCCGACCCACCGGGCCAGATCACAGCGGCAGGTAAGGCGACCCAGCATTCCTTAGCATGTCATTAGCGCCCCCGTGAGACGAACAAGGAGCAAGCGACATTTCAATCAAAACGGATTTCTCTCTGTCAACCTCACCCATCGACTTAACGTGGCTTCCAGGCTGCTCAGACATTTATGAGCCAAACTGAAAAATGGAGTCTGCTATTCTAAGACTTATCACTGCACCATTCTCTTATTTCTCAGTCAGTGTCGCATTAAGGGGGGGGGGGGAGAAAACAAACAAATCGAGAATGCTTCGTCTACTACAGCCTGGTAGCCCGATACTTTAATTGAATAGTTTGGTTTTAAAAAGTCCATCAGCCTGGAAGGCAGGCTACCGTCGACGACGGCAATAGGCAAATTCCCACTGTCAGTTGTTTGAATTTCTCATGCAACTCCAATTTCAGATTTACCCCCGACGACCTGTAGTGCCTTTATGATGCCATCCAGCACCAGCCTAGCTTCCAGGCTATTAGACATTTTTAATCCAAACTGAAAAATACATGTAGAGTTTAGATCTTTTAATACTAGTCTCTATATCATTCTCAATTACTTTTTGTGCATTTCCTTCTTCTTAGCATCTGCTCCTTCAGTCTCCCTTCTGGCCGTCTTATACGTTCGTAAATACAGTGATTTCAAAGTCGCCATTCTTATTTTCATTCTCCAGGGGAGAGAAGGGGGAAGCCCGGGGGGAAGGGGGGGGGGGGGAAGGGGGGGGGGGGGATGCGACCTTAAGTTTGAGCCGGTCCTCTCCAAGTTTGAGCTCATAATCACTCTACAACTCACAGCGAGGGTACAATATTGGAGACATTTGCGCCACACACACAAATAGAGCAGTTTTGGTATGTATGCAAATTCGATGCACTTCGATCAATAAATATATTACAAATAGTAAAATCACAGCTAGTCCGATCGAGGCTTGTCCGATTTGCAACAATAGATTCTGGGTTTGTTCCGTCTATTGAAACTGAATCACCTGACACAGGTGATTGTAATACCGCGCTACTACGAACTTACGGGAATAAAGTTATGAATACATTTTGAAAAATATTTATCCTGCTGTATCATCTATTTTCTTAAATTGATTTCATTTCGAGATTTAACCGTACATCTCTAATCTGCGACCGGCGTCCTTTTTAGCGCTGAAAAGGTGAGCCTATCATCATCAGTAGCGGCGGGAGGCAAGGAAGGAGGAGGTGGAGGAGGCCGGGGAGGAGAGAGAGAGAGGAAAGAAAGCGGGTCAGTTCGTGACTCCACCCCTCACAGAGCGTTGACCTACAGATCCGAGGTCGCGACGGGACCGTAGATGTGTCGGCATCAAGTTTTGATTTTCACGCAATTCAACCTCACCCCCTCCCCCAACACCCACCCACCCACTCCCACCCGCACACCAGCTAACATTGAACATGAAACGTCGTATCTGCCAGTTTCCTTCAACCTTTTTGGACCTTTAAAATGGAAATGCTTTCGAATCCAAGATACACAGCTTATATACAACACAACACTGCATTGTGAAATGTGCTAGGCATAGACAGATGCATTGGAAACATCGGACATATATATCTCACCTTTCTAGCATGACGTTTTCAACCAGAAAACAGTTTTGGATACTGTTACCGTTAATGCGAGAGAAATTTCTATTCTGTTTCGTTTCTCTTACGTGTATATTTGATATTATGTTACGGCCAGACTCCAAGAAAATATTTGAGACTCACAAAATTACGGGGTATTTCCCCTTTTTGCCGAAGTGAGACTAGCTGCATGGAGATCTGTGTGTCCAGCCTCTATTGTAAAACCGTCTCAAAATGTGGACCTGAAAGTTCACTGTAGGGGCTATAGCCAGCATACATTGTGCTAGTCGTGCCCTAAATGTACAGCTATATTTGAGCTAGCCTCTTCAATCAGCCTCACCTGTGTTAGACATAATTGACCACCCGACTGACTGACTGACTAACAAGGATTTGTGAGGGGTGGGTAGAAGCTGTTGGGACAGTGGGGCGCGAACGGAGTGTGTGGGAAGGGGGGGGGGGTGTCATTTTTGTCCCTCATGTTGTTTAGCACTCTGTTCATCTCTTTTCACCCCCCTGCTAGGAACAGGGGATTTCATGAACACTGGGGCGCGAGGATTTTTTTTTCTCCACCGCCCCCATTCTTTTACCTAGATTCTCCAATGCAATAGCTTCACACTCCAGTTGCCCTCTAACCCTCGTCGCCTTTAGGTTGGCCCTGGTCGAAAAAGAACCCCTTTTCTTCTTCTTCCATAAACAGTCTTTCATGAAGTTTAGATGAATAATTGCCCACTAGACCGCAGAGGTAGAAAGCTCCCCAGTATAATAGGAGCCCTGCTCTCTCCCACGCGCATGTGAGTTAACCAAACACGTTTTCGCCCTAAGCAGCGTGCGAATGCGCTCAGCCAGGCATATATATATACCATGGACCTACCGTCCACATGACCCGATAAAAGAAGAAAAAAGAGGGAAAATACTTGTTCAATGCGGATCCACGTTTTCTTCTCTGCAGCTTGCCAAATTTCTGGTCAGCTTCCTCTGCAAGCTCTTTCCATTCGCCGGCGCGCAGCTCTTTAAGAAGGCGGTCACAGTACAGTTCAAGTGCTTTTATTTGCGGTGCATGCCCGAACGGAAAAGCCTCCGGTGGTGAAAATATAATTCGTGGAAGAAAGAAAAGAAGAAGAGGAAAAAAAACGCAAGACGATATCTCGCGCGGTGTTACCCTCCTCCACCTTCCTCCTCCTCCTCCTCGATTCAAACATTAATCGGCAAACATCGCACCGTCCCGCTGTCTAGACAAATGTAAACTCGACTCTCTGCGACGTGCTAGATTTTGATCGGCAGCCCGTGTCCTGACTGAGCTTTGTTAGAGAGAGAGATAGAGAGAGAGAGAGAGAGAGAGAGAGAGAGAGAGAGAGAGAGAGAGAGAGGGAGAAAGAGAGAGAGAGAGAGAGATTTATAGAGAGAGAGGAACAGTACGGCGGGAATGTTAATTTGTCCTTGCAGCTCTGCTAGCTAGCAGCAGCCGTCTGATCCCCATCTCATCTCATCTCTCTCGCCGAGCTCCTCCGAGAGGGACACCAGAGCCGAGCTTTGACTGATGCGGGGTCGTTGAGGTGTTGCGGAAGACACATTACTCACTCTCGAGTCCTCAGCACATGTTGTTGTTAGCATCTCGTCCTGTCGAGCGAGAGAGAGTGTGAGAGAAGAAAGGGAGAGAAAAGGAGAGAGATTGGGAGAGAACGGAGGGAGTAGGGAAAAAAGGAAACACTCCGTCGCGATATACATGAAGACTAGTGATTCCTCGAACCTTGTGTGCCCATGAGGGGATTGAATGTTCGCGGTAGTTGACATAAATTAGGAAGAGAGCGGTCTGCCAGATAGCACGCATATTGACGGGAAGCAGAACAACAGTGATGAGTACATGTTAGCATCATCGACCTACTTCATATCCCTCAGCTCGTCCGTCATCTTTAAATCGCCCAAGTCGACATCAACCAGTCACCATCGATTAGCACGACAAAGCTACAGTGAAACAAGGCGCTCGTTTGATGTACATGTAGAAAATACGCCAGCAAAACGTGTCAGTTGGACGAGCGGAGGGGTGACTCTGAAGCTGCAGCGGATTGTCTGCTCACATCATTCGTGCATACATCTCTAGAACAAAGACAGGATCTGTATTCCCTTTGTATCTCCCTCTCTTATACATCTTGATCCCTCTGGTATATTAGTTCCTAAACTTGATTGATTCACTTCTCGTAGGCACCCATTGCGAGAAAGCAACACAGGCCCACCCGGCGTACAGCGTGATTAATACGACCCGAATCCAGCATCGTCGTTTTTGTTTTGGTGGAAGAATATTTAATGTTCCTCTCTTCGTGGGACTATTTTGACAATCCTAATCAATAACTCGGGACCGAGATGGCTGATTTAAGCGGCAAGTGGCGATCGGAGAAAGTGGAGAACATGGATGAATTCTTAAAGGTATGAACGTTTCCTTAGATATACATTATGCCTCTGCATGTCATGTCTCATGAATATCTATTGTTTAATACCAATTTCAACTGAATAACAACTTGAATGATCACTGATGATGTTTTGAGCAAAAGAGCATATTTTCACGCGCTATCCGTAATGTAAAGAGCGATTCAATTCTTGAGGCGGGGCAAGAATTATGATTTTATTGTGGTTGTGGCTCCGTGTATGATTCTACACAACACTACAGGTTATTATTGAAGTCCATGTAATCTGTATTATGTTCATGATTGTTGCTCTACCTCTCTGTCCATTAACGTACAATTGCAAAATTTTACGATTACCAAGTCTCTACTCGCACTACATAAACAACATAATAGTTCTTTTGTGAACACTTAACAGCGGTTGAAATAATTCACGGAAAACAGTCTGCTTGGTTGATTGTCTCTCAGACTCAACTTCTTTTCCAAATGTAAATTATATTCTTGATTTGATGATATATATTTTATAAATTCGAAGACATTGTTATCACAAAATTTTCGATAAATCTTCATGTGTACATCACTTATCACATTTTATCGCTTATACTATAAGTAGTTCAAATCGTAAGTATCATCTATCAATACAAGGATGTTTAGGTATTGTAGTTTTAGATCCGACAATAAATGCATATAAATTATCATCAATAGTTAGTAGTTTATGTTGTAATGAGTAATAGCTCACGATTTACAGAAGCCTTCCATTCAAGTGCCTAGGTTCTAATTCCTGTTTTGCATACTTCCCACTGAATGGTCTGGCCTTGCCTTATCCCTCAGGACTTTACTATTTGACCCCAAAGTTGGGATCATCGGCACAATAACGCCCCGATCCTGCTTTGAGCACCCAGACGACTGAGTTCACATCCATTACAAATTGCAAGCAAAGTAAGAACGAAAAATCATGATTGATTTTGCGTGCACGAGTGATTAGCCAAGGGCCTTTTTTTTAGCAGTGAGAAGTTCAAGTCTTTATTCGAAATTAATTGAAGATATCCCATTTAAAATCATGAAGCTACTAAGAAATAGTATTGTTTTCCTCCCGATCAAAAAGGGCAAAAACCACCAAACTTTTGCCGTGTATTCTTTCCCTTTTTTAATATGATGGAGAACATATCGTTTGCTTTCCGTCACCCAAAAGACATGTTGGTAAGCACACACACATGCGCATGAACATTGACCTCGAGAGTGTATATTCTTCGTTGGTACTGAATGCCTTCGAATCATGAGGTATTTGTTAGGAAATGGCTTGAAATCAGAAGACGTACATTTCGTTTCATCGCTGTCTCATCCCCTCTTACAATACAACCCTGGACCCTACGACAAAAAGGGTCTATAATACAACCGAAACCGGGAAGAGCAACCATTGCTTTACCAAAATACTTAACAGGGACAAACTATTTACGAGCATAAATCATTATTTACCTGACATTTTGTTTGTAGTCAGTAAAAAAAAAAAAGAGGTGGAAGAAACATTCCTTTTTGTTTTCGTACCCGGTTTGAACCGACCTCGCTCTACTCTACATTCGCAGCAGACACCCCAAGCCGTGTAAAACCTAACCTGGCTTTCAGGCTTTTGGACTTGTATCTTGCAAAGTGTTTTTTTTTTTATGCGACTGTACAATAGGGTCTAGATATCACAAGACTACCTCTTGCCCTGTTTTTAGTTTCATCTCTTCTTAATCCGTATATTCTTTCCGTTACGTTAAGCCTGGAAAAACTAGTCTGTGGTTAGGTACTAGGCTGCTATACACAGACCGTGTTTTTTTTTAAGAGTTTGGATTTATAGACATGCTCGATTGACCTGAAAGCGAGACTAAGAGAAACCTGCATCTACCACACATGACCTTGAACAAACATCCTCGCGTTTGTAAGAATGTGGAGCAGCACTTAACATTCACTTCCGGAGGTCACAGTGAAAGGTTACCCAGGTGTGGGGAGACAATAAGCGTGTTGTTATTGCAATAAAGTCAGGTTTGTTTGGATAATTTGAATCCAGCGTACATTATTTTACCGTTTTGGGTTGCTCAAAACACAATGATTACCATTGTGGTAAGGAATGTTTGGAGTCTGCGTGAGATGGACATGTTATCATAACAACATGAATTAGATAAAGAACATAGTTATTGGGGTGTGAGTTAAGCTCAATTAAGCTCACAGCCGCCCACACCTGATCCGTACGTGACACGGAAAGCAGGAGTGGATCTTTGTCATAACATTATTGTCTCTCTATAGTGGCTTTCTCTTTATCTGTCATTTTGTAAATTATGTAAACGCAAACAAATTAATGGGGACGTCGGAGAAGAAAAGTTTCTCGATATTTCGTTCTTACGTTCTCAATTTACACATAAACATGATTGCGTACTGCTGCTTTTACTAGCGTATTTTAAACTTTTACTAAAGGCTATTATGACGTACAGTATTTAGTAAGAATAAAAAAAATCATGATTAGCGCACAAGTACAGTATAACACACTAAATTATACTTTATTATAATTAACTTTATATTCCGAGGTATGTACTTAAATATCTGTATATATATTTGTATATCTGCTTGTCCCTTATTTTCCTATATTCCCTCCCTCCGTTCATGTTCATACTCAAGGCCCATATAAAAAAATATTTCATTTCATCACGTGTTATGTATTGTTAAAATGTTGTATGATGCGTTGTAAAAGTGCCACTTAACATTTCAATATTCGCAAAATATCAATAATATGTATTGATAAATAAACCCTTGTAACGAAAACATATGTACGACTTTATTATCATTTTCCCCATCATCGTCGTCATCATCATGATCGTTTGAGGAGGAAGAAGGAGGAGAAGACAACAAGACGGATGAATTATACAAAATGTAGACATTTAGGGTCCATGGTGTGAGCAAGTTTCGGTTAAGAGATTTTTTTTTAAAGAATACATTGTAAAAGGTCCTGTGACGCGAAATTGTGTTTCTTGGACTTTTAGTCGCCAACCTTCATGACGTTGTCTTCCCCGGCGCCCTATATCAACTGACCTAGTTTATCATTCTTTAAACTTGTGTCTGTTTAACTCTCTTTTCCTTTAATTTTCTCTCTTTCAATCTCTCTTTCCTCCTCTCTCCTCTCGCTCTCTCTTTCCCTCTCTTTCTCTTTTCTCTATCTTTCTCTCTCTTCCTCTCTTTCTCTCTCTCTTTCCCTCTCTTTCTACCTCTCTCTCTCACTCTCTCTTTCTCCCTCCCTCTATCTTTCTCTCTCCCCCTTCTCTCCTTCTTTAACTTTCTCTCTCTCTCTCTCTCTCTCTCTCTCTCTCTCTCCCCCATCCACCACTTCCCCCCTCTCTCTCTCCCTATCTGTCTTTGTCTGCCGCGCTCTCTCGATCAGCGCTCCATACTGAAATCCATCCTGCCATTCCTGAGCTGCTTTCCCAGATGACATGCAATGAATGAAACAGGCATGCACTAGAATAATAATCATGTTGACCTTTCTCAGAAAATGAGTTCTAACCATGGCGTAGTGCATGGGCATGTTCGATCACATCAATCAGGCAGTCAGCTCGCCCCACATCTCCTCCTCCTCCTCGCCATCGCCCAAACTAACGGAGGATACACAACTAACATGATACAACATTCTATCAACATGCTCACATACGAGAACTAAAACATGAATTGGCATAATGCTTTCTCATTTGGTATTTTTTAATTCTAAACGAACACCTGTCATTTTTTTTTTGTTTAAAAACATGATAAATCAGTTGTTTATCTGTGTATGTATGCACCAGTTTCATATTCTTCTTCAAATATATTTGTTTATTTATTTATTTATTTATTTATTTATTCACGGCGTACCCGGTTTATCATTACTACTCCCATACACACATGTTCCAGCTGCATACATCAGTACCTTGGAGCGCTTTACAGCATTTAGGCGAGTCATATACAAAAACAGAGAATAGCAGTTCACCATAACAAGATTGACGTCTGTGTGTGAGGTGATGTTCAAACCGTTCAAACTCTATACGTTCTCAGACATTCCAGTAAGCTCCAGTTTCTTTAACAAAATCTCGTAATCGATTTCAGTCGAATGCCTTTAATAAATCTAAGAGCACTACGCCTGTAAAAGGGTCATTGTCCATGTTCGGTCTTCAGTGATGTTAAGTATAACTACTGTTGTGGAAAATCCTGGTCTGAAGACAGACTGATTGTCAGACAGTATTTGGTTCTTTTTACCACAATAAAAATGTAAATCTGCTGAAATCTAAAAAGTTTATCCGAAACTCTTTTTCTCTTAACCAAGATGTGTATTACCAATATCGGTCTGTAATTTGACATTTTATTCCCCCCCCCCTGTTTTTTTTTAAACAGGGGAAACTCTAGACTTTTTAACACATCTCCTTCAGTTGCCTTTGGAAACTCAAAAATATGAGTCTTCAAACGTGGCACTAATGAGGAACTACCACCCACATGTGTACTTTTCTTCTAAGCTTCATGTATAAATATCTCATGATACTTCATTGGTTCGCAGCATAAACATAATCCTAGCTAAAGCTCGATGAGGTTTTGTATATCAAAATTGTATTTGTTCTTAGATAGATACATAGACAAATAAATACGTAGATAGATAGATAGATAGATAGATAGATAGACAGATAGATAGATAAATAGATAGATAGATAGATAGATAGATAGATAGATAGATAGATAGATAGATAGATAGATGGATAGGCAGATATGTAGATAGATCATGGTTTATTGGGATAAAAAAACAGTACAAATCAGAAACACTCCACGGCTCGCATGCTGAATTGCGTGTGATTTTACAATGTAACGAAGATACTGTACATAATTATCTATAAACATTAGAATGGGCTATTGCATTTACTATGTGTGGGATGAATGTCTTTATTGACGTTTTTCATTATGAACTTACGGAGTCTGTAACGCTTAACATGGGGATGCTACATGTCTCATGAAACCTTTTTATGTTTTAGGACTTGAACAGTCCCCCCCCCCCCCCTCACCACCTCTCCTACACACACACACACACACACACACACACACACACACACACACACACATACACACACACACACACACACACACACACACACACAAATACACACACACACACACACATCCCTCGCGGTTTACTCGATGTAATGTAAACGCTTCATTCTTTTGACGATTGTGTCTTCTGCTCACCCCTACACCTCTAACCCTTCTTCGCAGGCTGCCGGTGTGGGCTTGGTGATCCGGAAGCTGATGTGGATGTTCACGCCCGAGATGGAGATCGTCCAGGAAGGCGACCACTTCATCATCACGACCAAGATGCCGATGATCACGGATCGAGTGGAGTTCAAGATCGGGGCGGAGTTCACTCACAAGCTGCCACCTGACTTTAAAGATGACCACACGCTGTTGTCGACGTGGGATGGGGACAAACTGGTCACCAAGTAAGCTCACAAACTTTACAAACAATCAATACATCTCTATGTACGTCAATAAGGACAACTTCGTCAAAAGTTTAACAAGGCCATTCGTAACATATTTAGCATATTTAGCATTAAGGCCATTCGTGTTTTTACGAATCGTTTCCCATTTTAAGGGTGACAAACTCGTCACCAAGCAAGCCAACAAGCTTTACAAGCAATATCACACAAATCGCGATGCACATTGCAGGGGACAAAACCCAACACAAAAATGTATTTACATGTGTTCACAAATCGCTGTCCGCTTTTAATGAGACAAACTCGTCACCGTGTAGCGAAGGAGGTTATTCGTTTCTTCACAAATCGCTTTGCGCTTTAAGGGTGGCAAACTCATCATCAAGTAAGCCGATAAGCTTCACAAGCAATATTCATGTTTTCACAAATTTCTTTCAACGCCATAGGGGGAAAATCGTCGCCAAATAGACCAATGACCTTATGCATGTGTTCAAAAATCGCTCTCCGCTTTTGATGGGAGAAACACGTAACCAAGTAAGCCAATAAGCTTTACAAACTATAGTCGTGTTTCAGAAATCTTCTACAATTTGAATCAGACAGACTCGTCACCAAGTCAACAAACAAGCTTTACAAGCAAAGTTCATATTACACAAATCGTTATCTACCTCGTGGGGGGCAGACTCGTTACCAAATAAGGCAACAAGCTTTTGTATGTAGTCACAAATCATTTTGATGTGACAAACTCGTCACCCAGCTAACCAACAAGTTGTACCAGCGGCATTCATGTTTTAGCAAAGCGCTATCCACAACATAGATGACAAACTCGTCACCAAAGAAACCCAACAAGCTTTTATATATGTTCACAAATCGCTCTCCGCTTTTCATGCGATAAGCTTTTCACCATTTAAGCTGAGACGATTGTTTAGATGTTTGCAAGACATTCGCTACTTAGTGGAGGACAAACTCGTCACCAAGTAAGAAAACGAGCTTTTCAAAAGATATTCACCTTTTCAAAAAATGACTCCCCGCCATCACTGGGACAAACTAGTCATCAACTAAACCAACAAGTTATTCATGTTTTCAAAATGGCTTCCTTTCGTGTGGGAGTGATTCGTCACCAAGAAAGCCAACAAGTATATGCATGGTTTTAGAGATCGCTCCCACTGTTAGTGAAACAAACTTGTCACCAAATGAGAAAATCGGCCTTTTCGGGGTGTCACAAATCGTTTTGATTTATATCGGATACAAACTCGACACCAATTACGCGAACAAGATGGTCACGATGATTTATTTTGAAAGTAACACTGATTCGTCTCTTTAAAATAGGTGATAATGTAGGAAACGTCCCCGTATTTTTAGGCTCATGGAGTCCCGTATCAAAACACGTGTCAGGGTTAGAAAGATGCAACCACAACAAGTATTAGATTGATACGTAATGATGATAAAAATGCTTATTGTATACAGCGCTTTATCCATACAAATATTACTCAAAGCGCTATACAATTATGACCCCGGGTCACTGGACAGCTACTTTTTCATTCTTTGGAGGAGAAGCCAGCGGCCATTTTCAGGTGCCACAGGATATGTTCCCACTGGCTTTCTCACCCCGTAGAGGAAGGTGAAGAGAGAGAGAGAGAGAGAGAGAGAGAGAGAGAGAGAGAGAGAGAGAGAGAGCGACCCACTAGTGCCGTGCTGGCCGCTTACATGTTGCATCAAACGAACAACGTAGTGGTCTTGCGTCACGTGCTTAACACTGCGTAAAGGGATAGTTAACCCTAAGATTGAGTTGGTTCCAATAGAAACAGACACAAGAAAGGAACGTATCAGTGAAGGTTTGATGAAAATCCGTCAAAGGATGAGAACGTTATGATCTTTTAAAGTTTTTATTTTGTGACGTCACATGCGAGGTGCTCTCCCATATGTTGTGTACAATTTTCTGTTTTAATGTCCATTTTCTCAAAAGGATATGCATCCGTTTACTTGTGCATTTGACACATCATTAGAAACAAGTTTTTACACGCATGCCACTATTTACACCATTGTCAACAACAGAAAAAAAGCCGCCAATTTATGTACTCATACAGCACACAAGGTGTGAGAGCACCTACCACGTGACGTCACAAAGTTGAAATTTAAAGATATATATATGCTGGTCATGTATATATGTTTCTTTCATGTTTCTGCTTTGATTGAAACCAGCTCATCTGTAGGGTGGACTATCCCTTTTAGAGACCACCACACTGTCAAACACAGTACATGACCAGCATAGTGTTTCCGCCACGCTGTCTGAGCGTATGGAAACTAATTTAGGTACGATCATTTGTACGTGAACGAATTGCACGAATTTGTCACCGTTGATAAAAGATGTTGCGTATGTGGTAAACTAAAAGGAAATTGCCCCGAAACAGCGCGAATGGATATCTCTTCAGCTCTCATGCGCCCCCCCCCCTCCTACCCCACCCCAACACATATACAATATTTTTTGTTTTTTGTCTCCAAAAATACAAAGAGTGTTGCGTGATGACCTAAAAACTTAATCCGAAAGGGAATGCTGATAGCAGGAAATGAATGAAGAGGTGCCGGGAATAGAATTATCGCACTTGTTAACCAAAATCTAGCTACCACAGACGTGACAAATCACCAGCCTCTGAGGGTTTGGAGATATTGTGAATTAGGTTGTTGACCTGGCCCAGTTTCGGCAATGTATGCTAAATTCGATGCAGCGCAGTTGAAATCGTTCCATGAACAATTTACACATGAAAAATATTATTTCAAATTTTTGATCTACAACTCGTGCCAGCACAATCCATGATGAATAATACTTAGAAATGAGAGGCGATAAAAGTCACAATTTTGTATAAGAGGATGTCGTAATGACCCGATATGAGATTATATTCAAAATGATATTAAAAAAACTGATATTAATATTCCTCCTGACCAGAATTTTATTGGCAAAAGGGAATGCACTACCCCCTCTCTCACCTCGAATCGCCCCTTTTTACACCTTCTCAATGGAAAATGCTGTATAGAGATCCATTGTCGCAATCACAAGTCCCGTTTGTAATATATGTCATAACCATAATAACCTTATTTCTGCAACACGTGAGACAAGTTCTTCTCAAGTGAATGCTGTGGCTGTGTTGCCATTAGTTCACTTGTTTGGCTGGTGCTTTGTATTCTATTTTCAAAGAGTCTTTTTACTGGAAAAAAATGACCAGGATATTACGTCAACCCATCCTCACTTTGGATCCTGGCAAAAGCTCTTGTCATGCTCAGTCATCAAGTATGAAGAGCTGAGACTATAGGTTTAAACCTGCCTCCCGACAAACTGCCAAGTCAGTCTCATTTTTCAGACTTTTTTTATGTTGTGAAAAATTGGTTCAATTGAGGATGTTTCTGCAGACTACCAACAAACTACCAAGGCAACCGCCCGCCTCCACATTTCTTTATTTATTTTTATTCTTTTATTCATTTAGGCTTTTTCGAACAGGGAAGCCCCATCAGTGAGCTTGCCGCTGTTCTATAACAATACATAATTATATGAATATTTATTTTAAAAACAAAGCGTATGACAAGGCTGTAAACCAACATGAAAACGAAAATCAATTTATGTAAATCACACCACAAGAAAAAGGAGGACCGATGCTTCAACATACAAAAAAATGTTATGATTGAGGCTTAAGAGAATATACCTCGTAAATATGTGAGCTGTAATCGGTATCCACCCACGCCCACGGTCATGTGTGTATATACACTGAGTGTCTTGATTTGAGTCTCGAGGTACCGAGCCTAAAACACCCATGGACTTATTAGACATTCATGCACCTTTGATACTGGGAGGGTTAAGGGGGATGGAGAGATCAAGCAGATGATGCCTAATGGGAATTATCCATGGTCGGTTGAAACGGGCAGAGAGGCAGGTGCTGCCGTTGAAACGGGCAGAGAGGCAGGTGCTGCCGTAGCCCGGTTACACACTATGTCTCTAAGCCCCACGGCGGTTTCACGATGATAACATCACATCATTGAATTGTTCTGGAAGCTACAAAATGACATAAGGGACAGGGAATTTAGTCATGACATGTATCTGAATACCTACGATATACCAATAAACAAAATAACGAGGACGTATCCGTTGAGCTTGTAATTATTTTATTCAAGGAAAAAACATTTTGTTTCTTGGAAAAAGTAGGGTCCATGTGATAACCAAGCATATTGCACTTGCGACAACTCATGAAAAAATCGAGACTTTGATTTTGTGTATACATCTTTACATCTCACCATCTTCATAAACAAATACGTTCATCACACACACACACACACACACACACACACACACACACACACACACACACACACATGCACACAAACACACACACACACACACACACAAAACACACACACATCTACATCTACACACATAACCATGCGCACACCCCACCCACACACACACACACACACACACACACACACACACACACACACACACACACACACACATACACACACAATGGTTAGCCTCTCTGCTGGTTACACATGACAACCCTGGACCCTATATGGGAAATATGGTTTAATTTAGAAGCTGATGACCGCAGTAGGCATTTCATATCATAATTATGATCGAGTATGCGATTACGCAGTTGACACTGGAGTCTGGGTAAATTATACTTAACAGAGCATAGAGCAATAACAAATTACTAGCAGATGTTTTTTTGTCCGTTTTGATGTGCTCAAATGACCCACGAGGCCGCGATGGCCCATGGGTGTGGGCCGGCAGCGTGGGCGGGGGGACGATCCCCGGGGTGCTGCCGCCACGGGAAGCTACATACCATTGTCATGGTCGAAAAGGACCATCACGTGAAAAGGTTCGGTCCGTATACATGATACAAATAACACTTAGTCCGACCTTTCTCCTTCAAGGCGATATGTAGCAACAACAATTATGATTTCGTTAGTCTTTAAACCTCACCTCTACTTAAACCCGAGACACGTGTGTCGTCTCTGATTCAAGTCTGCCGCCTCGTTTCCTGTCTTCTCCTTCGTTTTATCTTTCAACAGAATTTGTTTATTTGTCGTCAACAATTGTGTTAAACACACATTTTTTTTCCTCGCGAATCATTGATGGAGACATTCAAGTACGCCCATGATATTGGATACTGGTACTTGATATCGTATGGACGGAGAAGAATTGGGTCAAAGTCTCTCCCACTGGTCCTTTGCATCGTCTAAGAAAATATTCCTCGAACGTATTTGTGATTTCCCCCTCCATACATGAGACATATTACTTGTCAACAACGTTAAATGGTATTTCATAACATCTTTTGCGAGAGATTATGGAAATTATGAATACTGCTAAATTTATGAATCGTGTTCCATTATGTTTTGTAGATAATTTATGAACAAAATCTAATAATCAGTACGTCTCAAATGCAGAGTGGCGAACGCGCCCATATGATCATTGCACATAGTAATTAACATACGTGTGCCCCAACTCAAAATGATGAAGCCTCGCCACTAGAACTTTATTTTTTTTATAGTTCGCAAAAACCCACCAATTACACAACAAAGACTATGGAGATTATATACAGTGTGTGTATGTTTGTGTGCGCGTGTGTGTAGATGTGTACGTTTAATTCAAGAATTTGTGTAAAAAACCTCAAGAGAAGAACACGAATCAGCAGTACGGTTGCAGACATACACCATTATGAGTTATAAATAATTACTTTTTTAACAGTGACGTTAACAGATAACCTCGTTAGAGAAAAGGAGAGAGGGAGAACGAGAGAGAAATAGAGAATGCGTGTTTGTGTGTTTGTGTTTGTGTGTGTGTGTGTGTGTGTGTGTGTCTAAATGCGTCCCTTTCCATCGCTTTCGCCACAATGAAAAGTTCCACCTTCCCTGCGGAAATCGCTCTTTTCTTTGGGGATGCCCCTCCCCCCTCCCAGTTTGAAAAAAAGAGAGAAAACGTTCCACCGCCCTACTTTCATGACTTTAACTCATTCAGGATCAAGGCCTTTAAGAGCACAACTGATCACTATTTGGCTTTTAAATTGGCAACATTATATTTTTCAAATGAATATACGTAAGAAGAAACGTAATGTAAATTTCGTTATGAATTAATAAAACGTCCAAATTATTCAAGTTAGCCCCAAAAATCAATGCAATTTGAAAAGCAAAAGAGGAATTTCAACCTTTTCAGCGAGTTGTCAATCTGAAGATTTATGGCCCCTTTGCCCCTTATTTCGCGCTGAAAAATCATTACGAAGGTAATATATATCACTAAATGTCCCAAACTGATTCATTTTGTTCATCTTTCATTATTTTTAAGAGTTGATATCAATAGTTACAGACCCAAACCACATATGTGTGGTACTTGGTCCCGAATGGGTTCATGTATTGATGAGGATGGACTCTCACCGATCTCAAATATGTATTGCAAATAAGGTATGTTTTGAAGATCGTGATCAGCTTTGTTGACATTGAATGGAAGATGAAGCAGACGTGCAAATTTACCCATCGTATGCGTGCATGCATGCGGTTAGACTATGTACATAACATATCCGTCTGCCAATCCATCAACAATTGTCTTGCCTCGAGACTGTGACCCAGTTTTGAAACAGAAATCAAATCATGTGATCATTTGTATTCGTGACTGTACGACATTTTGGTTAGATTAACCCTTTTATGCTACTTCTGCAAAAATTAGCGCTCTATTTGTCATCAAAGCAGTCAGAATTGTGTGCAGGAGAAACTCTTTTCGATCGCGCGCGCGGGTGTAATATTCATATATCCTCTCGAATAATCACATTAACTACTACGAATACCTGCTTGAACAAAAACAAAATTATCCTGTCGAAAAAACATCGTTTGCTTGTACGGCCTGTACGGGAATGGTTAAACCAGACGTAGAAATGAGTAATTGGGCTTGTTCAAGAATAAATTGGGCCAGATGTCATGTATGTCACTGAATGTATGTTGAAATGGGGGATCCGTCGACGCTTGGGCTGCATGGCGGAGTGCCGTGTGGGCTCGTGGCGGTTACCTTGACACCACCATTTATCGGCGAGCCAGGAAACAGACGCGACATTCAACTCTCGATCGATCAACCGTCTGGTGCTTTCCTTCCCACGTCCACTAAGACGAGAAGGCTCCTCAGCTGCGGCATCCGAAGAAGACTTGGCTCATGTGTGTTTCTGATATCACATCTATATTTTAGGTGGTCCGTCGTAACCGACAGATCACCATCTAATTTCGTTAAAATTTTCTTTCTTTATTATTTATTCATTTTTTTATTCCATGCCCCCCACTTTTTGAGGCATCTATATCTCAACAATGCACGTGTCATGTTTCATCAAAGTTTCATCGTGTATAGGTTATGTGAACTTGTAATTGCGATATTTTTCAAGGTCATGGCATGACCTTGATGTCATCTACGAGCAATTTAATGAAAATCTATTATCTTTTCCTCAAGATCTGATTATCTATAGCCAATGAAATTTGACATGCATAAAGTTAATGAAAAGACAATTTATTTCAATGAAAAAAAAACGCGCGCGTAATTGTATGTTAGTGCATTGAGGCGCGCGCATTTTTTACTGCTCTAAATCAACTGGAAATTGTTTTTGCATATGTTTCAGGCCATTTAAAGCATTTCAAACATTTCAGCGCGTGCATGCGCGTTCGCACGTTTTTTCGTGCGTTACAAAAACGCAACGTCAGAATTCCGTTCTTTTACTGAAATAATGTTTCTGACACTACACACACTATATCTTCTCATTTTGAGCCATGTTCATGCAATACTAAGGTCGTGCGGGTGCGTCAAAGTTGAAAGTCCGCGCGTGTGTCTATGCTTTTCTGTGTGCAAATATTGTGAAAAAAAAACATGGCTATCTTCAATCAGCCATAGCTCCTCTGAATGTTTGGTGACCCCAAGGATGTTTAAGTACATGTCAGTATGGTGTAGCTGAGACATTGCTCTATGGGTTAGGTTGCCTTCATTTTTCAATTTGATGACGTCATCATGGCATAAACCTTGATTATGGGCATTAATGTCAAAATGTGATGTATGTTCGGGTTATGTCAATGGAAGAGGCACTTATTTCCAATCATCAAATGGCATGACGATCTTCCACGAGCTGCATCTCTTTCATGTTAAAATCTTTTACTCTGAAATTTTAGTATGTTATAGCTCAGTCTACTAGCTATGGCCTCTGTGGTCTTTGCGTTTGATCAGATGTCGGGATCATGGCGACATTTTAGCTTGAATATTTATTTCGAAATCCTTCTAGCCCCTGCTGTGCATTACGTGTAAAGTGAATAGAAAGATTTGTGCATGAATTAGTTGAGACGCGCAACCCCGGTTCGAATCCTTCATTACTTCATTCCTTTTGTAATGTGATTTTTGCCACCGTCTTCTGTTCTTTCCCTCACTTTGTCTTTCTTTCAGATTTTCTATCCCATTTGTTTTCTCTCGCCCCTTTATCTGAAATGACTGAAATTACATTGTGTGAGCACATACATGTAACCATTCAGGCAGGTTTCTGAAATGTTAGTATGTTGTACGTGCGCTATGAGCTTTCTTGAGCGTTGCCTCTGATTTCTAATGCATAGATGGTGTCACCGTGTATTTACCAGCCTACGTCTTTGCATGAATTTGTCAATACAGACCATCTTATACTTGTCCACAAGTATGTCTCGTTACATTTTCTGAGTCAATCTAGTGCATAACCAGATACATTGACATTCCTTAATTTCACTCATATACTCATAGAATAAAGCTAATATGCATTCCTAATTATATTTATAACTTCATTCTTAAATTCATATTCATTGTTAAATTATCAAATGTTTAATTGTGGAACAATGAAGAAATTGTGCATTTTTTGCATTTGAAAGAATCAGTCTCTGTATGGGAAGGTCACTATGCGTAAAGTTAGGACATTGCAGAACAAAATTTCCAAAATCTATAACATAAAAGACGATATCTGGCCTGTACTTCTGCTGTATTTCTAACGTCCTGATCAAAATAAAAGCATCGTTAATGCATCAACACAAATTGTATTATTTTCATGACACGTTTGTTCACCATAATATATTACAAATTTATCACGAACAAACTGTTTCATTCAGGGCCCAAAATGGTATATAAAGGTATTAAAATAAACCCAAAACAGTCGCTAAAGAAAGCAAACAATACAAGCTGCGTCTACAAGCAGAACAGTCCGAATAGATTTTACAACTCTTCAATCTACCTTGATTGGTTCTTTGTCATTTGGGTGAAAAGCAAGATCTATGTTTTCGATAACATGACGAAAGTGGGTAAAATGGATGAAAAATCTTCTCCAGTTTTACACCCCGAGGGGCGATTGGTGTGAACTAAAATATTTGCAGCTGGGTCACTGGTCTTGGGACTCATTTCTCAAACAAGGGAACTATTATTAGCAGCGAGCGTGCTTCATCGCACACTGAGAGCAAGAAATCAAAATGACATATCTGGGACTTTTGGAGTTCCGCCATTTACCCTCACATGACTGCGTGTTATTTTCCCCTTGTCCTTGTTGCGCGTGTTCCTTTTGAAAGGAAATGAAGAAAATATGCTGAAACATTCTAATTTCCTTGATTATGTGTGTCCTTGATTCCTTTTATAGGATAGAGGAAAGTCCATTAAAGCAAAGCAGGGTGGCCCCTTCAGTTATAAAACTGCTGTCACTGAGGGCCCTGACGGATAAAAATACATTACAGTACATAACAAAAATAATCGCAATTGATCGCTAGAATGCAAGTAGGTTTTGGACAGGTCGTCCAAAAACCTAGCGGTTTTTCTGTAGTCTAGAGTCTGAGACCGTGACAGCGCACATTACGGCTTTCCATTCCGCAGTGATCATGGTGATGTGCTGATGCCAGCAGGCCATACTGACCGCTGACCACTGACCACTGGTCAGTATAATACGGTATATGAATGTAGACGATGGTCGCCGCAAAACGCGATGTTTCAAACGTAAACAAAGGTAGCTTTTCACTTTTCCTGATAAGATTTGTTAAGCGATGACTGTAAGATTCCATACATGTTATTGATAAAGTATACGGCTGATCCAGGTCGAGTTTTCACGGTTTTCGTAAAAGGGCTGCCGTACATTTAGAGGCCGATGTGTTAGATAACAATATATCTTTATGTGGTATTTTTTGTTGACCGTTAGCTTTCCACGTAAAGGCGTTTTTGCGAAGTTAGATAAATTAAATTATGCACGCCATCTCGCACATAATTATATGCAGAGTAGTTATTTATGATTTGCGTCGTTTGCTTTTCCGCAAAGATATCAGATGCGCGGATGTGGCATTTATTCACTGCCACAAAGCACTTTAAAGTATCATTAACAAGTTGGGGGCAAAATACGAAAGAAAAACAGTCGGTTAGCGATGTTCTAAATTATTGTCGAGCGATACCAGAAAGATTACCATCTTGATTATTATTAGCTGGAAAATCATTTGTCATTGAAGCACAAAAGTCCAGTTGAAATCTTAAGTATGTGTCATCATAACTACGGACCCGTGTCGTACCAGAGATGTGGATAATCATTCGTGGCGTTTCTTGTCGTTATATCTGGATCTTCTGTGTTGGTGATTGGCGGGCCGATGCGATCTATCTATGCATTTATTAATTGATGTCCTTTTGAAGGCACCCAGATTTATGAATACATAGGTATACATGTTATATATATGTGTATATGTGATTTAAATGCTTCCACCATAATTTATATAGATTATAATAACATACTTTTAGTTTAATTATAGTTGTTGACTCTATTATTTAAAATTGAATTTTGACGGGTAGTCCACGATTGTCTAGTCCATGAAGACCTTTAAACTTGTAGCTATATTTGTTTTATATCACAATAAAATATGAGTCATTTAATACAATGTTTATCTCAAAGAGATTTTATATAAACTTAATGATGAGTTATGATTATGTAGCGGGCAATGTGGAGGTTTGCCAGAGGTTTCTCTGACAGAAATGTTGCTGCTCTATGGGATCCGTGTGTATCATTTGTTAAAAACTGCATCGTTGGCGCAAAAAGAGTTAAATCAAAGTAGGTCATGATTTGCATTTTGAAACAGAAACCAAGAAGTAGGTTTTTCATCCATTATTTGGAATCTATGTCTCTGTTGTCTCATTCAAAGTTCACAAAGGGGACCTATATGTTCCTCGTGTAGTTCATACAAGGTATGAACTACATGTATGACATAATATGTTCCTCTTGTAGTTCATACAAGGTTTAACATAATAGATGTTGGTTTCTCTGAAAAGGGGATGCATTTCCTTTAAAGGCACAAAGGGGGGCGGGGGATCTTCACAAGGGACCGCGGGTCGCTTACCTCTTACGTGACTTGGAAACGAAGACGCTCCACTCCATGACTTCATGACTTCATTCTCTACTGAGGATTGCGGTAGCGCCGAGGAAGAAGAGAGAAGAAGGACACCAACAACAACAAGAAAACAGATACGAAACAATAAAAAGGTTATTTCTACAAATATCTAGTCCTCAGTGGGCAATAAATGTTGTCTATTTGGGTCACATCCTTTCTGGTAGCGAGCCAGGCAGACTGATCGGCGGTGACTGCATGGGCCTCAACATCGCTTACAGGCAGAAACCCTTTCCAGTCAGCAAGTCAGATCAGTCAGTCATTTAGTCAGATAGAGTGCGAGTCTGCGTCAATACGACTGAAACTGCATAGACAAGCTATGATTATGTAAACTCGCACATCTTTAGACACAACTGGCTCCTGTCTTACGAAGAATTGCGATTGATCGCAACCAGACATACGATTGATATCGTAACTATGTCCATTAGAGAAAAGGAATTGGAGTTGCGATCGACTCAGATCATCATAAAACGGGGCCCTGGTAAGTCAAGACCACATACACAATATAAACGAGCTTGTCTCTGCATTTAAGACCCATTTATTCAGATTATCTGACTGACTGACTGACACGGAATACCACATAGACACATGATAGAGAAACCAGCGTGGTGGGTGCCCCCCCCCCCCCACCCTCCCTCCTTGACACGGGGGTGTAGGATGTCTCAGGACTATAGCAGGTGTGTACAATAAACTGCTAGTTTCTGCATTTCAGACCCATTAATTCAGAATCCCTGACTGACATTGGTTTGTGCCTGCAAATCATAATGGAAGCCAGAGTGTTTGACGGGTGTGTGCCCCGATCATGACACAGAGGTGTCGTAAACCCGATTTCTCAGGATGCGGTCGGGTAAAGCGCCATTTTCAGCTCAGGTTCATCGCTAGGACAACGATCCACATCAGCCAGTTTTTCCCCGAATCATCACGCTCCGATGTACGCTGATTCGTATCCTGCAAGCAACCCAAAGCCACTCATCCGTACCTCCACTGAAACATGATAACAAAATGAGAACAAATATGACAGCATGGTGAATTGGGAAGGAGGAGAAAAGATCCCAAATCAAGAGAAGAGAGAGAAAGAGCTCTTGTAATCTTAGGCTGATATCCCCGGATGGCTGAATTTTCACTTTCAGCGTTCCCTCGATGAAAGGGGGATAATTGTTTAAAAATACACTTTCAAAGAAAATTAAGATTCATGTGATCATGGCAGCGATTTATATCTACAAAAATAAAACGACGTTTCATACAAATCCTTAAGTTAAAGGTGTGTATCCGTTTTGCCAATGAAACCAAACCCTCTAAAACATTGAATGGACCACAAGCAACGACACGAACAACATTTAGGTCCAATTCGCGAAATGGGAAACTTAAAAGTCATGTTGAATTCAAATAAGGCATGACAATATATTTCTTTGGATTGGGTTTCCTTAATTAAGACGTGTAGAGTTCAGTTGAACTTATTCTTGTAAGTTTCCATGTATATAATCCTAGCTTACAACAAAGTTGCAAAAAATTGTGTACAGCATTAGTCTGACAGAGTTACTCAGATTGTGATGTTGAAATTACCTATTCAGTGCAAGTGTGTGCAGTTAGTGGACTTTATTTTTAAGACGTTCAAGGCCATGTTGCATATAGGTTTTCAATTATTGTAACTTACCATCAATGGTAACTACCATGGCAACAGCCAATAAACGCTCACCATTGTACCTAGTAGTTACAATTGATGGTAAGGTATAATAATTGAATACCTACATGCAACGTGACCCTGGCCAAAAATCCACATAAAGTGGTGTGGTCAATGTAAACTCAATAACAGTCAATTTATAATATTATAATATCAACGTAACTTTAAAGGTTAAGCCTGGCAAAAGCATACATCACCTTGGAAAACGATGTGTAATAGTGGTAAAAAATTACGGGGCCCATAATCAGGGTATAATCATGTAACCCTCATCCTGAGGCCCCTTTTTTTAAATTTTATTTCAACGCCTTTAAGGGGAAAATACAACTTGAACTAAGCTTAATTTCAATAAAAGCAATGACATGAAAGAAATATATTAGTGAAGAGTTAACGAAAATTCGTCTAAGGATATATATATATATATTTATCTATGAGCTTATAATGGCGCGTAACCACCATTACCGACCGCCCAAGGGCAAATAAACGTGCGCAGGTTTCGTGACCGCTTTTCAATCCTTATACATTACACCTGCCTATCAATTACGATCTTATGAACAATAATTACCAACTTTTATATCATAACCAAATTTAGCCTTGGGCTTTTACTAATGTTATTGCCCTCTCGAACCTCCTATTCCTTTTCTGTTTGTTATGAAGCATATATGAGAGAAATAGATTTTTTCCGCTGTGGTTTTCAAAGCTTTGTCACAGAAGATCGGGCTGTTTTTTCTTCCTAGGGGCTTATAGTACACCGCAATTAGCGCATGAATGATCGTTTGTAAGGCAACCAGGCGTGCACTCATTGTACATCGACTTTACATGAAATATAGTATACCGAGAAAAAAAAATCCTGGCATTTCTAAGTAAAATGGCTTTAAACATTTAGCTTTGTGATTTGATCGTGACTGACTCTATTGTAAGTGAGGCAAAGCTGAAATTGCCAAGGTATGTCAACCAGAGGGAATCAGTGTGTATATCAAATTAACTGTCCTCCAAAGCATGCACCTGCCAACAATATTTTTTTTTACTTCTCACAAATGGAATGCCATAGGTTAACATTATTTTTACCACTATCAAATCCTAAGATCAGATTCCGAAAATGTAATGAAATTTATTTATGAAGAATTCTGGGCACGTTTTGCCGATTTATTAGAATGTTGCGAATCATCAACAAATGCTTTCTTTTCCATCCATTTGTCAGAATGATGATAAAAAAGCACGCACATTTTCAACAACGATTTAATTGTATCTTGCGCGTACACTATTTTGTGGAGTGCGATTCTGTAACAAAATAATTCGTGCATGAATTCATAATGAAATGGTCCTCGTGTTACCAAAACGGTATGAATAATGTCATAGAAATATTGATGTGGTAAAGAGGGCCTGGGGGTAAAAAGTAAAAGAGGAAGTATGAATGGTGGAGATGGAGAGGAAGAGAGAGGGTGGGAGATAGAGGGAGAAACATAGAGAGACAGACAGACAGGCAGAGATAGGGAGAGAGATATACTATATTATGCATGTATAAAAAGAAGAGGAGGTGATATTTCAAGATACATACAATACTTTTGGTAAGAGACACTGGTTTGGTAGGATAGACAAATTCGTCCAGTTATTGATTCACTATTTTGTGCCAAGAGATGGCGGTGTTGCCGAGATGATGATGGTGATTTTACGAAGCGTTGGGAAATCACGATCTTAGTATAATGTCACCTTTGGTTAATTATTACGATATCAGTCGATTAGGGCCCACTTCCTTACCGAGTGACTAATTCATGCAGTGGCTTTTAATTTGGTTAATAAATATTTTGTTTGGTTCATTTATTTATCTTTTTTTAATGATTTATGATGTAAGATTTTGTTGAAACCATCAGTAAAGTGTAATGTCATTCCACTATCAGATGTCATCACCATGTCATTAATAATTCACGATGCTTCTAACAGATAAGTCCTTGTGGGTTGACTATGATACACAATAGACACTTTTTTATTTTGAATTAATTTTCTGATACACGCATTTATTTTTGTCCTGATTCGTCTAGAACTGAAAATGTAATGAGATATTGAAATAATTACAACAAGAATATTAAGAATGTCACGATACCTGTTCCCCCGAAAAGATATATCATATAAATTTACAAAGTTTAAATTTCAGCTTCATTCGAGTTCTGAATTTTTTCAAAGGTTTTAATCTTTGCACACGTATTGTAAGTAGTTGTACACTTTGCGTCAATCACGGTTGTGTTTGTTTTGTTCCTTTCATTGCCTGTACAGGGTGCTGTCGCAAGAGGACGGTGTTACCACAGCTCGCTGCAGGGTTGGCGACAAGCTGGTGATGACGCAGACCAAAGGCAACGTGACGGCCACTCGAACATTCTACAGCCTGGACAAGAAGGACTGACGACAAGTCGCCACGGTCCAAACAAGGACTGGCGACAAATCTTCACGATCCCAAAAGAGACTGACGACAAGTCGCCATGCTCCTAACGATTCGAGCCTTCTCCATCTGTATGCAGCTTATGTGATATAAATATAGCGACGACTGATGCATGGCATTCAATATTGATTCGTATTGTGTTTGTTCTGTTATTGTATCATTTGACAATTTATTAAACATCTTAAACAAAATGTGCTTGCCACAAGCTTACCTTCAGCATTAAGTTCTAGATGTAATAATTTTGTTCGATTGTAATGTTGTCACTGATGTTGAATTGGTGCTTGATTGCTAATAGGGGACGCATGAATCTTTGAAACGGATTTACTCGTCATTATCATATATCGCTACAAATGTTTGTGTTAGTTATAATTTATTCTAAGTATATCAAGGTAAGCGTTACCCCTAATGGAATAACTTGTATTGGACGGGGGTCGTTCCGCGATGAAATCGTAATAAAGGTTGAAGATAGTTAGTACTTGACACCTTAAGCAGCTTGAGAGTTGATAAGATGCGAGAAGTGGTGACAGAAAAAAAAAATCATGTTGTGATTTTCCTAACTAATTTTAGACGTTAAACATTGAAACTGTTGTCCTTCACCGCTAAGTTATCAGATGGGATATTTTCAAGATCGTAATATTTATCACTGGAAACTGCCACATAGCAAAATTGTCCAAACAGCATTTAATTAATTGAATCTATTTTTCTATTGGCTTGCTTTGCCGCTGGGGAAGTACCGGCGTTATAGACCAAGCGGCAAACGGGAAACCGCTAATGTGTGAACGTAGCATACGAAAGGCCAGTACAGTGTACAATGCTAAAGGTCATGTACCATTATTGTGATTGGACCAAAACGTTCTGCATGACACATACATATGAGATCAAACGACAGTATCATATTAACTGCAGTCACCTATAGATATTTTCATTAGCTTCTAAACCATATTTTTCGAAAAATCTGAAGAAAATATTTTTGAAATGCAATTCATTTGTAAGTACTGTTGTGATTAATGTGTCGGATCGAGTTTGACGATTAAATTCATAGGAGTATGAAACACTGAAGAAGATGAATTGAATAAAAAAAAAAGTCAGAGAAACAGTTTGGCATATGATATAACATGTATAGGAAGTTGTTATTTTGTTAAAAATCATGATTACTAGCCTGAATTATGATAATCAACCTCTAAGATAACTCCATTGGCGTACTGTAAGCATTTTTCATTGTGTTTATGTATCATACGTAAACAAGACATTACCTTAAGCATCACTGGTCTACCTTGGATTTACAGAGCAAGATTACAGTGCTGGCGTTTCAGATTTTTTATATAATAAATAACTTCCTTGTCTTCTTTTACTCAAATCTTTTTTCAATTTTTCGTTGATTTCCTGCTTTAGTTCAATTCAATTCATTAGCGGGGTTTAATTCCTCAATAACTCTTCAGGGATCGAAAGTTAGCATGATCCAAATCGGAATAATCGGATGTGGCTGCCGGAAATCTATACCCGCTATCAATACCTGTCTTACTTCCTAAGCTAAGTCCTGTGGTGTCATACAAAATTCTGATTATAAGAGTGTTATGGACAACTAGCTTAATCATAATTTGTGACTGCACTCGAGCTAAACTAATTGGAAAATGAAAAGTGTTGGAATGCTATTTTCGTGAGGTTTTCTTGACAGAACATCACATCTCGAAAATGTTGACATCATGAAAGTCGGGAGAAAAGTAGTTACCGAAATGCAGCTAATTATTGTATATTGTTAATTATTTTGAAATCAAACATGCATAAATGTAGCATAATCCATTGTGTCAGTGCACAGTTAAGTATACATGATTATTTTGTGACAGCTAAATTTTGAAACCTTTTTTGCATCTGAATGTATCAGTATTATGTTTGCTGAAGTCCCAATGATGACAATACGTTTATAAATCATACACTCGTTTATGGCCAGTATGTTGATTTCATTTCTTGAAGTGAAGCATATATTTTGTGAGTATTTTTGCGATTATGCGCATTTTCAGTGTGTACAATATTTCATGTTGCATCTTTTTTAATATCAATGTGTATGGTTATGACCAGCAGCGCAGCATCAATGTGTAGTTCTGATAACGTGCTTCCCTCATAAATCATTCCCGTGCGTATTATATCCATAATGGGCTTTTGTTTACCTTATTTGGTGTAGTAATTTTGCGATATGTCTGCGGGTGATCGCTGTTGTAATTAATGCATGTTATATAATGAAAGTTGTATATATTCACGAATGTGCACCAATTAAATGTGTGCAAATGTGTGGTGGATGTGTGTGTGTGTGTGTGTGTGTGTGTGTGTGTGTGTGTGTGAGAGAGAGAGAGAGAGAGAGAGAGAGAGAGAGAATGTGCACCAATTAAATATGTGCAAATGTGTGGGTGGATGTGTGTGTGTGTGTGCGTGTGTGTGTGTGTGTGTGTGAGAGAGAGAGAGAGAGGGGGGGGGTGCGTGTCTGTATATATTTTGCGTATGTATGTCTATGTGAGGCAAATTTATATCTTGAACAGTAATTTTGAATGTGTTTATATGTGTGATGGGGGGAGAGGGAGAGAGAGAGAGAGAGAGAGAGAGAGAGAGAAAGAAAGAAAGAGAGAGAGAGTGAGAGAGAGAAAGAGAGAGAGAGAGAGAGAGAGCTGGGTGCGTGTGCGTATGTTTGTGTGTGTATGTCCAAAAATGTAACTTAAACATCTTTGGTATGTCTATGTGAGATGAATTTATATCTTTAACCTTTGAGAGTGTGTATGTGTGTGTGTGTGTTTGTATTGTGTGAATGGATTATGCATGTGAATGGATGAATGGAGGTGTATGCTGCACATTAACTACAGTAATTATCACTAATGGTCTTTCTCGTAGCGGAAACAATAACCTGACTTAATCGGCAATGCACATGTTAATTACAAGCACCAATATTTAACTTCAGAGATACAATCTTCAAACATCACGCGTCAGTCAATCGTGGGCTGTCATGTGTAATGAAGATGGGTATGGGCTCTGGTGCGTCACTTGACTAGACATCGCCAAATCCATTCAGACACTTGCATGAACCACAACAGCGATACAAACGTTTATTCTGTGAAATAAGAAACATCACAAGTGCATAGGAGTCAAACGGTGCAAGGAGCGGATGTCCCCGGTGCATGTCTTTCATGCTCGGATTCTTTTTCAAATACTAATACAATTTTGACTAAAGTCATGTAAAGTCGCCTACATAATCGTACCCCAGCATATCGCGATTTTTCAGATCGCAGTTTTTAGGGGGCAAGTGTAAATGGTGGGACATGAAATCGCGATTTAAGAAATCTCGATCTTAGCAAGAGTAAATGGGGCTTATGTATGCACTGCTAAGCAAGGCAAAGAATTGAACTTATCATAACAATGGGGCTCTTGACCACGCAACAATCATTCTCCCCCCCCCCCCCTTCACTCTCTCTCTCTCTCTCTCTCTCTCTCTCTCTCTGTTGTTCACCTCCCTTTGTCTTTCTTTGGGGATTGTGTACGGTCTCCCTGGTTAGAAAAAAACAACAAGTTACGCCCAAGTACAAGGCAACGTCTGACTTTAGAAATTCACATTACGCTAAATTCAAAACTCCTCGCGTGTAAATGATAGCATTTTAACTCCATCATATCATAATTAATTAACTGCTTCGTAAATGAAGTAAACACGTATTGAAATCGAAGTCAAATAGTTAAATGATATTAAATGGAAATAAAAATCAATATTCCATTGCATTCACAAATCATCATTCAAAGTCATCATTATTTGTGTTTCATTAGTGATGCTGCAAATCCATTATTTACTCATTTCCATTATACATATTGGTTCTATTGAATACATGGTTATCATCAAATGCATATCAGCATCATCGAGGCAGGTGCGGCATCGAACATGATCCAAACATCAATCAATCTAATGAGTCTAGGGGCTCTCTGCCTCTCGGGGTGATGAGATCCTGTTTGGGTTACGTTGCTGTATTGACAGAGGACTATCACCCAGTATGCGGACTCTTCCATTCCAATCGATGTGGGGGGTGAGATTATCCTAACTGAGAGACTGCACAACTGCAAACTTTATGATCATATTTCACTAAACAAAGTAATGCTCTCTCTTTCTCTCTCTCTCTCTCTCTCTCTCTCTCTCTCTCTCTGTCAGTTTTCTTTTCTCTCTCTCCCTCTCTCTGTCAGTTTTTTTCTTTTTCTCTCTCTTTCTCTCTTGTCTCTCTCTCTCTCTCTCACTCTCATCTCTCTCTCTCTCTCTCTCTCTCTCTCTCTCTCTCCCTCTTTTACCCACTCTCTATTTCAATATGCATGTAGGGAAGTGTGAAAGGAACAGTATGAAGATAAAGCGTATTCAAAATATCATTGTGACAGAGGGACACAGATACATGTATACACAGAAATACAGACGGAGAGAGAGAGAGAGAGAGAGAGAGAGAGAGAGGGGGGGGGGGGGTAGGGGGGGGGGTGGCAGTGGGTGGCGATGGGAGAGGTGTATGACAGAGTGTTACAAAAATCACCAGGCTAAAAATTAATTAGATTTTTCGTTGAAATACATCACGTTTATCCTATTTATTTTTCCACATTTATTCAACGATGTTTGTGATGATCACAAAAAACAAATGCATGACATGTGTGATATCAACACTGTTTAAACAATACATGGTTATAAAGCAATTAAGTTATTGATATATATCGCAATTTCATGTAGGTTAAGTCTTTTGAAAGACTTTGGTCAATAAATAACAATTTCTATCCCCAAAATAAAGTATTATTTATTATTAGAATACATGAATAATCTTTTTGGAATGTAACTAATTCCTGCAATTCGTCTAAAATACGTTAACAGCTCACGGAATGATTGAATACCTGAAATATATCAAGCTATAATACATATGCTAGAATCATGTGCTTTACTCTACGTGTCTGTAAACAAATAAACTCTGCTTAGATTTATCGTGTTATATGGCTTCAACCATACATCTCAGAAATCACATGATTCTGAAATGTAGCTGAAAGCAATAAAGGCCACCGCAGAAGACACGACTTTGAGACGATTCTGCAGTCGCGAGAGCCTTGGACTGGATAAGTGACGTCACCTACTTGTACAAATCCCACGGCCGTGTCCTGCGGTTCAGCCAGTCGCAGGGTCGCGCGACTGATCGGATCGTGCGTACGCGGTGGCCTTAAAACACATCGAAACTGAAACTTGGTTGGAGAGCCACTTTGAATCATGCGCGGTGGCTTGTATACTATGTGCTCTGCCTTAAAGAAGACTTTGACCCATAATCATAAAACGAATACCATTCCATAAAATAAAACAAAATAAACAACGCTATTGCCATAATTCCAACACGACTGACAAACATAGAAGTCAGCCTCAAATGTAATAAAAACTCGGAAGGAAATGATGGTTCAGACAAATCATTGTCAGCCTATATCGTTACTGCACAAAAAGTATAGTCATGTCTGATACGGGAATATTTCTGCATATATATTCAATGACAAAATGTGTTAAAATAGAATTTTGAGGTCAATAAAGTCAACAAAAAGTATAGTTATGTCTGATACGGGAATATTTTTGCATTATATTCAATGATATAATGTGTTAAAATAGACTTCTGAGGTCAATAAAGTCAACAAAAAGTATAGTTATGTCTGATACGGGAATATTTTTGCATATATATTCAACGATATAATGTGTTAAAATAAACTTCTGAGGTCAATAAAGTCAACAAAAAGTATAGTCATGTCTGATACGGGAATATTTTTGCATATATATTCAATGACATAGTGTGTAAAAATAGACTTTTGAGGTCAATAAAGTCAACAAAAAGTATAGTTATGTCTGATACGGGAATATTTTTGCACATATATTCAACGATATAATGTGTTAAAATAGACTTCTGAGGTCAATAAAGTCAACAAAAAGTATAGTCATGTCTGATACGGGAATATTTTTGCATATATATTCAATGACATAGTGTGTTAAAATAGACTTTTGAGGTCAATAAAGTCAACAAAAAGTATAGTCATATCTGATACGGGAATATTTTTGCCTATATCTTAAATGACATAATGTGTTAAAATAGACTTCTGAGGTCAATAAAGTCAACAAAAAGTATAGTCATGTCTGATACGGGAATATGTTTGCATATATATTAAATGACATAATGTGTTAAAATAGACTTTTGAGGTCAATATACAAACCGAATTGCAGAGCATAGACACTTACGTCGATATAAAAAGAATTGAGGGTAGAAAGTAATTGTAATTGATACTATAATTGTGTCCTCATCTGACTGGTAGACTAATGAAATGTGCAACATGATAATTCAGTATGTGGTCTGTTTCTTTCTCATCGGAAGCTCATTTATCTTAGCTTCTTTTTCTGCAAGCAATGTTATATAGTTCGTGGTCAATATGTGACTATAAAGCAAAATGTGCACTGAGACTTAACTGTAAAATTGCGCTTTAAAAGAATGGACAGTTACTATGATCTGATATACAGGTGTCCTACTGTGTGCAAGACTTCCAGAGAAAACACTTCCGGGGCAATGATACATTTGCTTATTCAGCAACCTTTAAAGCAGAAAATGCACGCTTCGTGTACAGATGGAAATGGATAATGGCTGTCTTTATCACAATCATTTACATTGCAGAATTGAGTAAATAACGTCAAAACCATAAGAATATATTTGCTGCCAACGAAAAAGCACATCTGTTTGGTTTTACGGCTTCATTGCCATGACGTACCTCTCATATAAAGCCAACAATGCACTGTTATAAATATATGACTGTATTGACACGAAGGAAAAGCTCAGTACATTTATTTCCTTCAAGAATTGCATGCAAAGCAAACAATTATTGGTTGCGACGCGACTCTTCTGTATTTCAGGATAATTTAATTCTTGTTTCTGATACCTATATTGAGATATATACAGTTTTCTTTGTAAATACGTCATTTATGTAAATTATTTCATATCTTGATGGTGTGACGTAGAAAAACGCAATAAATAAATCAAATTAAGACGGCATACAGTTAAACTCCTCTAATACAAATCGGAAAGAAATATAGGAATTCTACAGTCACATCAATCTCTAAACATTTAAGATGATTAAATATAGTCAGAAAATATCCACATTTTGTTGGTCACGGTGATAATATTGTCTTGAAATATACATTCCATGCACAGCACACTCAAATTTAACCAAATGTAGCTATAGGGTTAAAAAAAAATGTCACACATTATGAAATATGTACACGAACTGTGTTCACATGGCAAGATGTGGCAAATGAAATAGTTCCGTCCCATACATCCCCGAATATATGCATAGGGTATACATGCATAGGAATACATGCATAGTGAATATAAACAATACTATGCAGTCCATGTGTACGTTGGTGTATGAGTAATGGTTCAAACCACGTGGTTGATATATTTGTGGTTACTATCATAACATATCGTGTTTATGAATACAGTGTCCGAACGGTTTACTTGTCGTTCCTGCAAATGGTTGGAATGTAACTTGTACAGACTATATACGTATCTCAATGGAAACACGTTTATCCCCGCACCTTCCTGAAAGAAACTCTACAATAAGCTTCTTTGGTATTAAAACAATCGCCATTAATATCCCTTTTACTTCCGCTCCAATTACATTCGGGAATAGACTGTTCAGCCATACAGTCACTGAATGGAAAACAACATGAGAACACATCACCCATGTACTATCTATCATTCAAAATGCAACGCTTGAATGCGGAGCGAGGGTATACTATTAGCATGTGTAAATGAACGACAATATTGCATTGGTGTAGATCAGCCATTTTGTAAAATTTGAATGCCATTAAGTTCTGCAGCCGTTGTCAGCCTTCTCTATACCGGATTGTGAGCTCTAGTAATTTGCCGCACGTAGCAAATGTTAATTAAATTCCATGCAGTGATTATGACTACAAAGACCTAATTATATTTCGTCCTTTTGGGTGATCTTCACTTGACAGTAATAACTACTGTTGAGCAGAGTTGTTTGTATCGTGCAATATTCCTCAAAAGTGTTGTGACCTCAGAAAAGAAATTGTACAAAAAAATGCCATAAAAAATAATGTTGCCACATAAAAGCTATATACACACACGCGTCAGTTCATCTCTGTATGGTTCGCAACATTATACGTCCCTGTCATTAAAACCACCGTAGATGACACGATATGCCATGCACAGTTATTTAAGGGCCCATGAATGGAAATCTGACGTCACCTTCTTACACAAATCCAATGACCGGCCCCTGCGATTCAGCCAGTCGCAGAGTCGTAGGACTTATCGGATCGTGTCGTCTGCGGTAGGATTAGACAGCTTCATTCTGCCTACATTCAATCATGATTCCGCAACGCGTTTGAAGTACCGCTTGGCCTCCACTCCGCTCTTGGTCTGCACCAGAACGAGCTGGTCACCTTCCAAGTACCGTGTGAACACGGGCCCGCTGCCGTCCTCGTCTGCGACCAGCCTGACCACCAGCTTGTTGCCCCCGTTCTCCTCCTCCCCCTGCTCCCACGACGCCTTCATTTCCCGATCCGTCGTCTCCCAAGGGATGTTGCATCGGAACATCTCGTCCACCCGGAATCTCATCTCTTGAGACTTCAGCGGCGTCTTCGTTACGATCTCAAAGGCGTCCCCGGATCCTGGACTCCCTTTCTGGATGATAGACACCGTCGGACAGACCTTCGATGCCATCGTGCGGTGAACCATCCCCACCCCGCACGCCTTCAAGAATTTATCCAGGTTATCACTCTTCACCAGTTTCCACGTGCCGCTGAGATCTACAGACGCCATGTCAAGTATTAGAGTCGTATTGCACTTCCCACTCAATTTCAAATGCAAGAGTAGTCGTGTCGGCCTTAACATCCAGTAATAGATGAATACACACTATGCGTGCTCCGTTCGCAGTGCTGGCAGGCCGGTGGGTTCCGTATATAACACACGCATGACAGATGTAAACAGTTTCTATTATAATGATGGTTGCGGCACAATGGAATGCTATTCACAAATCCACAGGCGTCGCACAATAGCAGCTTGTACTAGAGTTCTACATGCATTTACACCACAAGTTCTCAGCAGGATCAATAAACTGTACTCGCTATTTGTACCGTTTCAACAGCAACACTTTCACCATTTCTATACACAGCCGGGGAGGCGACGAAAGTGCCTCGTGTAGTATTAGATCACGGCGCGCTCCCGTTGCAATCTACCCACAGTAGAAATCCAGTACATTAGGGAATTATGTGTCGTCTGCAATCAAGTCCTCCATCGAGAGCGGGAGTCTCTCTTGGTGTACTTACCACAGTATCATACGTGCGCATTCACTGAAACGACACGGTGGCTTAAAGGGACGCTCCGGGTACAGGTTGTGGCCACATAAATAGAAATACCTGTAAATATAAGTTGAGGAATGTAAACAAGAGGCGTGCATGCAGTGTCTTATCTGCGCTGTGTGTGCACTCATTATAATGTAAGTGGGCAGTGTGACTCACACTAACAGCACGAGCATTTAGACTGGAGATGTATGGAAATCTACAGGGTGAGTCATAAAAATGTTACAATTTCTTACATGCTCTGATGCTCATTAAAAAAAATACAAGAATAAATCATAATTCTTGTAGCAGTGTCAGATATAGCAACTCTTCCAGTCTTATTTCATACCACATGTGAGGGGAATCAGTAATTAATTTATTGGATATAGGAATAAAACAATGGGATTGGGTGAAAACCCATTTGCGCCAATTTAAAAAATGCCTTGCCAACAACACTGAAACAAATTTTATCAAGTGACAAAGAAATATTTACTCTATCCATACATGCTAGAAATTCTCTCTGAATCCTACATTTTCTTTAAAAAAAAATACGTAATTTCAAAAGTTTAACATTTTTTCCGACTCGCATAATGCCACATCCGGATTTGAGGCCCGAAGCTACCCCTATTCTTTCCCCATAATAATATAAAAGTCCTATCAGAACACAAACTTTACTATTTTTAAATACTGTAATTAACTCCTTCTCTGCTACCATCCATACTGCTTTACGGGATTGGTGTGTATGCAGATAAATGCCTCGTTGGCGCATAAAGAGTTAATACTATTTTGTTGAATTTAAAAAGAAACACAATCTCTTTTCTTCCTGTTCTTCCAATTTGGTTCCTTTATTTTCTCTAAATTTGTCTGATGAATATGATGGGACATAACACCGAAGTGCATGGGCCTTTAAGGAAGACATTTTCCTTGCGTGCACGGCAAACCCCGAGGTTACCTGAGCGTATATGCTTGAGGACGAGCATTGATCGGATTAATTAGACTTTTCCGCTCTGATTCGCACAGTCGGAATTGTCTCTTCCTGCGCCCGTCTTTATTCTATCTCTTCACTTCCTGCTGTGTGGAATGTGATTTGGCTCTCAGTGTTGGCTCAATGTTGGCTCTCCGTGCACTGATATGGATATTACATACTGTTTACTCAGTTGATTATTGTCTTAGCTGTTAAACATTCGTTTGTTTGTTTGTTTTTTTTTTGTTTGTTTTTTTTTTGTTTCGTGTGTGTTTGCTTGTATTAGTCTGTCTTTGATGTATTTTTTAAGTATGTATTTGTATGTAATTTGTGTACTCGGGTTCATCTTACTGTATGTCATTTAAATAATTGACTTTCTAATTAAATGTGTACTGAACCACACGTTAAAGGTTATCACACCCACCTCACAAGCCATCGGCTTTCTGATGATGTCTTATATTCATTGTTCATGAAAGTTGTTTATTTTTGTTTGTAAAATTAATAAAGAATTGAAGTTGAAGATAAGATCTCATATGGAGAGAACGGAATTTTCACTTGTTTTGATTTAACTCTTTCAGTGCTAGAAATACACTTCTATTATCATTTGTCTTTATTACTGGATCAGGAATGCGACAGTGACACACGCAAAGAGACGTGAATGAGGATTTTTCCCTTTTTTTGTGGGGGGGGGGGGGGGCAGGCACAGGGGCCCTGATGGTTGTTAGACTTTGATCCTCCGACAGCTTAGAAAGAGCTCTGTGTTTGTCTTACTATGATTTTCATTTTGCCAGAAGAGTTCAATATTTAGATTTACCACTATAGGCCTTTGCAAAATTAATGTGTCGTTTGAAAAATGATACATTGTACTTTCAATTTAAGCAATGCCAGAGCATTTGAATACTGAGTAAAAATTGTTAATTTCATGGAGAAGAGCACGTTCTCGTTTGTTTATTTCATTATTTGTTCTCCGTTAAAAAAATGCATAAAACTATAGCATGGTTTATATAAACTGAAGATAGACGAGCGTGACTGGTGAGGATTGAGATGCAAATGCCCCATGTATATTCCCTTCTTAAGTTGAATAGCGCCATCTCATCGTGGCGCCCGTGAACTAGCTGAATATGGGATTAAACCAAGATGACAAACCGAACACCTCAACCTACATGCATCAGTCTCCATATAACAACATATAGCAACAAGATTGCATTTATGGTGGTGGTAGATGTAGGTGGTGGTGGTGATAGGGGCGGTGGTGGTGATGATGATAGTGGTGGTGGAAATGGTGGTGATGGGAATGGTTGGTTGGTTGGTGGTGGTGATGGTGATGGTAATGGTGATGGTGATGGTAATGGTGATGGTGAAGATGGGGCTGGGGCTGGTGGGTCGAGCGGTGGTAGCGGTGGTGGTGATGGTTGTTGCTGTGGTGGTAATGCTTCTGGTGGTGGTGGTGGTGATGGTTGAGGTGCTGGTGGTGGTGGTGGTGATGATGATTAAGGTTGTTGTTGGCGGTGGTGCTTGGTGGTGATGATGATGATCATGGTTGGTGGTGGTGGTGGGGATGGAAATGGTAGGGATGGTAGTGGTGATGGTGGTGGTGGTGGTGGTTGTTAAGGTGGTGGTGATGGTGACGGTTCTGGTAGTGATGTGGCTGGTGGGGATAGTAGTGGTGGTGGTGGTGGTGGTGGTGATGGTGATGGTGGGGGTGGTGATGGTGACAGCGATGGTTGGCATCATATTGACTATAGCATGTGGAGCTAGTATATTACGAGTCAGTAAGCACCATATCTACTCACTAATGTATCCCTGCAGTTGACACTTTAACATATTACCCTGGATATAAATTTAGTTCGTCGATGCTGGTAAGTGCCATCGTTCTATCTACCCACATACTGAGAAATGATGCGCCAACCAAGTCGACTTCTTTGGAGTTTCCCATCAGAAAGTCTACTCACTCCACACTGAACATGTTTGTAGGGTTAAATGTGAATTTTCGCATGACTCAGAGAATTAAGAGATTAAAATGTGATATGTTTTACATCTTCACCATCCAGATAAGTGCAATACAAAACACAAAAAACAAAATTTACATGTAAGTATGCTGTTAGATACGTCTCGGAATAATGAGTTTAGTATTTCGTTTTAGTGTCAGAGGTATCGGGCATCGGGTGTGTGCGTGTGTGTTTTACGGGAGGGGGGGGGGGTACCGATATTGATTTGCTTTACTGATAAATATTCAAGCTAATACACGACAAACTATATTCTAAATAAAATATCATATACAAAGAAAGATGGGACAGTAAAGATAGAGAGACACGCAGAGAGATATAGAGAGTGTATGTGTAAGCGAGAGAGAGAGAGAGAGAGAGAAATAGGGGATATATATATATATATATATATATATATATATATATATATATATATGTTTGTGTGTGTGTGGGAGAGAGATACAGAGAGACGTGGACAGGGGGAAGAGAAGGAGAGCGATGAAAGGAGAGAAAGAGAGAGAGAGAGAGAGAGAGAGAGAGAGAAAGGGGTGGGTGGGTGGGCGGGAAGGGGGATTGAGCAAGGGGGGGGGGGGGACCGGAATATTGGTTTTGACAAACTACCCACTCATCCTCTTAAGCTCTGGGTCTCAATCATAGATATATGTAGCGAGCGCTTCATATACGTCCCTGGTCTCATGTACGTCCATGTTCCTGTGCCAATGTGGGTGGGAAGACTTCGCAATCTAGCATGGGCTTTTATCTGTATCTTTCATTCGCAAATTGGAAACTCATTTTGAAAGGTCATCTCCCTGATGCAAAATTCACGGCTTACACCGAACACGGATTATTTCAGATCCTTTCATTTCAGAGAGCAGAAATTGTAATTTCGCCAGCTTTGATATTTTAATCCTTCTTTGCGAAAGACAAGAGGAAACTACTACAACGAGAGAATTGCGTGAGGTTGTCGTGACACATTAATCTCGTCAAAAGCACCTTTGATTGATGGGCATTTGAATTACCTTCATCTCCGTTCCTCCAAAGGTCTTTATCCTTTGAAATATTCATGAAGTACATGAATGTATTCTGCCAAACTTGTTATATTACGGCATTAGTGGACGAAAAACGTACGTATTTTGTCTAAATTATTCACACAATTGATCATTTCTGACAAGTCAATATCCTCAAAATATGACTGGTAAATGATGAATCTGTAATCTACACGGTGCGACATAACGCTCGATATCATCCTGATAAGAGTGTAGATTTCGTATTAACATTCAGTTTCAAAGATCGAATATCAGTAAAGGTAGTATTTTTCACCATCTTAAAACTCACGATTTCTTTTTCCACCACATCTTGTTGGTCAAGAATACAATAAGCAATAAAGAACCGACCCTGTTTTTCTGCTTCTATTTCGCACCAGAGTACCCCTCATGTCATTTAGTCAGTTCGGACATTTCAATCTTCATTTTTGCATTAAGTGTTAATGCCTAGTTCGGGCAATCAGTTATCCCAGCTCTCAAAAGCGAGTGGCGACTTAAGCAACACCCACACAGCATGTTTCTTCTCACTCATGCTATAGGCAGACATTTGCCAGATTCATTATTCATCATGTTTGCTGCGCAAATCATCCTTTCGTGGGTTCATCTCGAAGTGATCGAACCTATTTTGATATTAAAAACCTCCTTCATCGGTGCATCACTGTCACTTACACATAAACCACGACTCTGGTTTGGGCCCACTGGGTTTTGTAAAAAATGAAATACGAGAGCGAGTGATGCTTTGCGGAGCGTAGCATACCGTATCAGGTATTATGTGCGCACACATGAGAATGTCAAAATAACATATAGATATCCGACGCCATTCCGCTAGATCATACGTCAGTTTTCAATAAGTTCTCTTTTTTTTTCTTTCTAAATGAGAGTGTGAGTGCTCATATACTGCTGAGGCGCTAAAATCAACGATGGATATTTCTTGATATCGTTATTTTTTTTAATGACTCCTTTGTCTCCTACCAACTAGGATACTTCTCTTTGTTTTTCAAGACCTGTTATTCTTCTCGGTCTTATGCCATATAGACATCACAATATAGATACTTCGATCCATAATCATGATAAGACTCATGTTTCAAAATGAGAGGATTTTAAGACAAATTTCCAGCAGACAGGGGTGGGCCTGAAATGCATGATCGTTCAAACATTACGTCTTATTGGCACTCACATTAATCTCCGAGGGAGCTGGAGAATTGTTTTCCACCCAGGAGCATCAAAAAAAACATTCATGTGGGGCGCAGTTTTTATCATCAGGGCAATAATGTCACCTCACGAGGGAATCGCGATCGAATCGCGATACTCTACCAACTTTTTCTACGAAGCGTCGTCTGCGACGGAAATACGCGGGAGTCTCGGGCGAAAGGGCGCGGAAGTGGGATGGGGTGAGGCTTCCGTTCGCAGTGAGCTATTTGTGGTGGTTGGTGGCTGGCTGCGGCCGCCCCACATACCCGCAGAGGGACACCCTTCCCCGCAAAAAGAAACCCATCGCGGCAGCATGTAGAGACAGACAATCGTGCCAATGAACTATTTCTTTGAGATTGGAATCGGAGGCGGCTCGGGGTTCATTGCTCGTGCAGCAGACGCCGCTCCGAACGTGGCGCACAGAGATGAACTCTTGACCTGCATCTGTGCTTCCAGCCATTTTACCACTTCAGTCGACTCCCATGGACGCTCTGATCAATAGCCTGATGCCATGTCCATGTTGGGCTTTAATGTGCGACATTGTTGGGCTACTGCTGATGCTGATGGCGATTATGCAAACGAGCAACAGGCACTGACCATACAACAGTAAGGGTCTCTAAAGGCAGACTCTGCCCAAAGCTGGATCACCTCGGGAAACTAGATTAAAAATTCCGCTGCAAGCGGGACTCCCATTTTGCCTCTTCCCGCCATTTTCTTTATCTTTATTAATAAACTCACCACCAGCAGCTTAACAATGATTGTCCTATATCTTCATTAAGGATTATCAGTTCGTCTTGAAGTTCGTTCCGGCAGCTGTATATAGGTCAACGTTGACGTGCTGGTCAGTCTGCCATTGGCGTCAAAGATATCTGACCATCACCCCAGGCTGACTAACAACCATGTTGAAGCGATGTATACTATGATCACAAGGAGCCCAAAGAAATATATTTTTCATCAGATATTGCCTTCAGGGTCAGGCTCCGATTGCTCTTTTCTTTTTGTTACTAAAGTAGTTCAAACATGAAAATATAAACACCAGGTGGTTGTCATTTTGAACAATTTCTATTTACTTTATGATGTAATTTGCTCCTTCATCAGAACATTGCATTCAGGGCATCTATACATGAAGCAACTTTACGAAGTTTGACACATTTTTAATGCATTTTACCTGTAGCGGTAAAAGAAAACGAACACACAGTTCCATATACAGCAGTAGACAGAGAGTGTTAGAAATTATCGCGCGCGCGCACGCACACACGCACACACACACACACACACACACACACACACACACACACAAACAAACAAACATTTTGAGCAATACACTTAGACACATATACGCAAAGCATGATCGACCGTGTACGCACATACACACATTCAATACATAATAAAAAAAAAAACCGCAGACGTAGAAAGCTATATACACACGTATGCTAATGTAGAAGGTTATTCATAAAGTGTTTTGTCTGTAGAGTTTAGTACAATAGCTTGGGGGTGTTATACTATCACTGAACAAAGTGTGGTATCGCATTTAGCACAAGAAGGGATCATCAGTCGTTCGTAAAGTCGTTCGTAACTTAAGAGCAGCTTGGTGAAACACCCCCCCCCCCCTGGTGTGCTGAACAGCCCCTGTAAGAGACCACCCCCTCCCCACCCCCACCACCACCACCACCACATTTTGTTTTAGGGAGTCATTTTCCCCGGGGCAGGGTAGAGGACCTACAGAAAGGGCAGCTCATGTTGTGGAGGAAACCAGGATCATGTCAGAGAATGACGGATGACGGCACGAAAGCATGCATGACTTGAAGACTTTCGAGTTCTTTTTCCGGCTTGCCGACATGCGGAAGAGAAGAAGGCGCCACGCACTTGTGAAAAAGTGTAAACTACCCGGCTTGGTGCTGGTCGTGGCGTTAAAGAATGATCTAAAAAAACTCACACAACTTTTGCTGGCATGTACCATCAACGATTACAACACAAGACAAAATACACTATGTGAGTGATTCATATGTTTTCAGCAGATCAAATATACCTATAACACCCACAAGTTGCGGGGAGGTTCACGATGTCGTCATCAGACAAGAAGGACAATGCGTACCATACTTTGTCCTTTTGCATTTTCTCTCCCCCTCTCTTTCGACTTTGCTCTCTTTCCTCCTCACACAAACACACACACGCACACATACACACACACACACACACACACTCACACACACACACAAACACACACACTCACACACACTCACACACACTCACACACACACACATACACACACACACACATACATTCATATATATACACACATACACATACACGTACACATTCTGTCAGAAAGCTTAGTAGTCGATATCTACTTTCAAAACACCACCATGCAATATGAATGCCGGGAAAGTCGAATAAACCTCAAACTTTATCATTCACACACATTATGGATTAAGTTCAATATCGGCACAAGCTCCCCCACAATAGATTTCATGACGATTTCTAAGCCCAATCAACCAAATTGTGCGCCAATTAGGTTGAATGATTGTCTTTGCTCTCTATAAATTTGTTTCCGCAATTGGATAAATGGTTGGCGGGGATCGCCGATCTGACAAAAAAATATATTATATTGTATTGATGTACTACTTGTAGTCATGAAAGACTTGTTCTTGATCTGCATCATATAGAAAGGACAATTAACACATGATTGATGACATATGAATGAGGAAAGATGTAATAAGGGTCAGGGAAGGGTGGAGGTTGATGAGAAGAGAGAGACAGAAAGGTTGAGAGAGAGAGACAGATAGAGAGAGAGGAATGAGAAGGGGGAAGAGGTTCAAACTGGAACTAGGTCTCGCTATTTCACCTTGCCCTCAATCCGTTTAGTATGCCCATCTCGCTGTCGTTCAAGTTGCATCAAGCGCTCACTTGTTTAGATCCGGAGGGAAGAGATATGTCGCGCCTTCCATTGACTGGGTCTGGGAGCTACATTACGATGAGTGAGTCACCCTCTTGCTCTCCTTCAGAACATACCTTCAAAGGTTTCTCCCCTGGCCTCTCCAACTCCTCATTAACCCCGACCTCGAAAAAGAAAAGCTAAGCTACCCTCTCATTTTATACTCATTTTAAACCAATAGTTTCTTTTCAGCTCGTTATGGTCGATTGGGCTTTCAGCGCGAATGACGTTCGCGGCCCGCCTTAATGACCTGAAACAAGACTAGATAAATGAGGCGAGGAAGAAGAGTCATTTGGTAATTAAAAAACGGTAATGGTACTTCGATCCGGAAATACGTTTCTGGGAGGTGGGAGTGTTGCATCTCTCAAGTGTCGCCGAAGTGTCCCCGTGTTTGTCCTTTGGTTATGACCTTCACCTTCACGATATGAACAGAATGTGACGTTCAACGCAGCTATTTAAAGCAGATGCAAAGGAAGCGTGGACACTCAGTACCTTTTACAAAGTAGTATGATGCAATATCATAAGAGGCCGGTCTGTTCATTGTCACATTGTTGTAAGTTAAACATATACATGTATATCATGTGTTCAGGTTAAATTTGTTCAGACAATCATCTAACAATGGAAAGTGCCTTTTGGTTTCTGCTCGGTAATCCTTCGCAGCATTACCTTATGTAGGCGTATACCCTCGGGGTGGTTGGTGGGCGTGATATTGGTGGCTCTCCTAATAGATCTACAGTTATACAAAAAAAAATGCGTAATTTCAAAAGCTTCTACGGCTGAGCTTAGAAAGGCTTGTAAATATTCATCGATCAGCCAACAAACAACACTGACATAATGAGAGCGAGGGGTTAAGATAAGCTAGATATAAGTTTATAAGATAGGATCTGAAAGGATTGCTAGGATAAAGATTTATGTATATTGAAACATTATTGTATTGAATATTAAAAAATATAAATAGTATAAGATTATGTTAAATACCTTTCACTACCTTATTTGTCTATTAAGTACATCACTACACAAACGTGTCATTTTTAAAAAACAATAAAATTGAAGAATTAATGAATCAGCCTGGGTTTATCAATAGGCCAACATTAAGGCTTGTTAAGACAGATTGTTTTTAGATAGAAATACAGTATGTTTTAATAAACACCTTCTTTTTATGTCCATCTAGCTATCTATCCATCTTCTCTAGACCTTCATATCTATACACACGCACACACAAACATACAAATACACTCACAGGCACATTCAAACAAACACACCCGCATTATACACTCACTTACAATTATGTACGTGCACATACAGACACTCACACGCACAACACACAAACATATTAGACAGAAATATTTGTATTTCCATGTCACCCACTTTTTTTTGCGCTTTCCTACACAATCCTACAACCTCTCCGTCCGATGCCCCTCTCTGTTTACTTGCTTTCATAATATTTCCTTATTGTACCCTTCCCTTCTCTTTCCAATTTTAGGCTCTCTCTCTTGTGTGTATTTCCTTATAATCCCCATCCACCTCATTCCAAGTACTGTATTCTGCTATCCGCTATCTCCTTTCTTAGCCGCACGCTCACAAAACTGTCTAGACACTGTGACCTAATTCTTCAGATCAACCAAATATCCGAGTCGGGGGTTTACTCAAGTTTGATTTGATTGGCTAAGCTATGCTAAGACTAAGGCGCTATTCAAGACTAATGTTGGCTTAAACCTTAAACGACAGCAAGAGCAAGTCGAGCAGTGATCTCCTGACAGTGGAAAGTTGAATAATCAATGGATGAAGTAGGTTTCCTGGAGGGAATGATTTGTCATAAACGGGTTACTTGATTAAATAAGATTACTGGCAACAATATTCCCTGCCTCTGCACAAGGAAAGATTTAATTCAGGCAGTAGCTCTAGCAATTCAATTTATTCAGCAATATATTGCGTTCCATGAAACCAAAATTACAGTCAATCTTGATTTTTAGGAGATGCTACACTCATACTTCCATAAGTGCATACATTTTCTTTACTTCATGAAAAAATGTACACTATATCAAATAAAGCTCAATAAATTGGCGTTTCAATTGTTTTTATGGAACAAAAGGGTCAAAAAGCGGAGCGGTAATTTTCATAACCTTTAGACCCAAAGGAGTGATACTGTTTACCGGCATAGTACGATGAAAAAACCGGCCCACATATGACACGCCACGTGGGCCTACCCAACGACACGCCAGACAATAGACCATTTTCGTTATTTATGCAAATGTTATGCACGTGGTTCACACAAGATGTTACTAACGGTAACCTCAAAGATTGTCTGAGATTTGACCGCGTAGCAACAACTAATATTCACAGCAGGCCTACACTCCACCCATTGAAACTGAATCACGAAATACAGGTGAATGTAATGTCGCGTTACTACGCAGTTTACGGGGGAGGGGATCTAAATTCATTACGAACATGGTCTATTAATCATTCATAGGTTTTAATACGAAATGAATGACGGCCACTTAAATATAATGTTTTCATAATGAGGCTTACCTGTAACTGTTGTGACAAATGCACATACACACACATATACACACACACATACATACATCACACACATCACACACATCACACACACACACACACACATATACACACAAGGCGGCATTAAAGACAAACTATAAGCATATGGGCACTTTCTCCGTGTGCTCTCAAAGGTGAATTTGAAGTAGAAATGAAGTGAAGTAGAAATTGTCCTATTGGAAACAAGTCACTCGGCTAATCGGGGTGCTAATAATGTCATACGTTTATGAATTATATATGAACCTCAAAATTACCTTTCTTCACCGTAGAGTTCAAATGGAGAGGAACATATTTTCTTGTTTACCAGCAGCTAAACGATGAGTAATCACATTTACAGGCGAGTGGTAAAGGACAATCATGCGCTGGTGCTAAACAGACAAGTAGCAGCATTCTTATTCATAAAAACCGCCGAGCCCTGTGGTTATTTAGCTGGCGTCCGAAATAGATTTATGTGACGTGTGGCTCGATCTCCTCATCTTTGCTCTCTCAACTGTCCCTCGCCTTCTTCCATTCCTCCAATCTCTCTCTCTCTCTCTCTCTCTCTCTCTCTCTCTCTTTCTCCCTCTCTTTTTTTTTCTCTGTCTCTCTTTCTCTCCTTCTCGGTATCTCTCCATATCGTTCACACACACACACACACACACACACACACACACACACTCTCTCTCTCTCTCTCTCTCTCTCTCTCTCTCTCCCTCTGTCTCTCTCTCCCTCTGTCTGCCTCCCCCTCCCCCCCCCCCTCTCTCTCTCTCTATATATATATATATATATCCGCCTCATATCCACCCTCGCTCTATTTCTTTCTCTCCCTCTGTATATCTCTCTATGTCCGTCTCATATTCTCTCTCGTCTCTCTCTCTCTCTATCTATCTATCTGCCTCAGTCTCTCTCCCATTATTACCATATACACGCGTACACTTGCTCTCGCCTTCTCTATCTGTTTGATGCTGTATAAGGAATGGAGAATATGATTTAGGTATGTTAATACACATTCAAACAAATTGGACACAAACACACACAAAATGAATAGTTGTACAAAACAAAGTTATCTACTAAAGAAACTAACATACTCTAATTGTTATTGAATTTGAGCTCTCTGAAAATAGATAACAAAAAAGTTACAGTGCACCTTCAACGATAATGCACCTGTTTTTACTATAGACATGAAATCATGTTGTGTTCATGTTACTTCTTAAAGAATCGAAATTTCCACGTTATTAACGACCAGGGGCAAGCATCATCTCACAAGGACTAGATAATCATCAATTCCAGAGCAAATGATGGAATGATCCATTTCAACGATATTATCTCAAATTGGTGAAAGAATATAAAGAGATCGAAAGAGAGATAAAGAAAGAGGGGAGAGAGAGAGAGAGAGAGATTGAGACATATGTTACACACGCATACATACACATACACAAAGACAAACACACACATGCTTATATTTTACATAGAGAGATACTGAACTAAATACATACAAACGCGTACATACATGCGAACATGGATTATGATTAGTTACAACATTATAGAGAAAGAAAAAGAGAGAGAGAAACAGGGAGACATTTTAGAGAGGGAGATGTAAATAAAACAGTATAGTGGGAGAGAGACAGGGTGTTACAACAAGTCGCTTTTCACGATCACGTGGTCGCAGATCAGAATCTAGTTTTCGCGGGTCAAAGACCTCGGCGCCATATTGGATCACGTGGTTTGAGAGCCCAGATAACGGGACGCCATCATCCCCGGGCTCGACTCACGTGGTCGCGTAAGCGAGAAGGGCGCATCGGCGGTCGACCACCTCCCCGTCTCGCCTAGCCTGGGTAGTGTTACCTTCCAAGGGTCGACAACCACCAATAACCCGCTAAAATGAAATTAGGACATCCCCTCTCTCTACCCTTCTTTTTCTTCCTCGCGGGGGGAACTCATGCGTTTCCATTGTGAAAGCGATACGGTGGTAAACATGTTATGTCATGTGTGCTTGACGTAGCGTTCCCGCCAGGATTGTAAGGGTACAAACGTTAATGAAAATCTCCGTCTGGGTTTGCCTCGGCAGCGGGTTGCCAGACCAGTGGCGTCTGGACGCGGAGAGTGATACCCATTCAGCTGCAGTTGTGTTGCATCATCCGACATAACAACCGTAACCAGGAGGTACAGACTAACAAGCCCGTGCGCCTCGCGGGCTCTCACAAGCACTCTATGCCTCCACTAAGTCCGCCACCACTTTCTTTCCCTTAACTTAATCACGCTCTAATCAAGTATGTTCTTCGGAAGTAGGTCACAGCGTTGGATTCTGATGACACATTCATGTGAGCGAAGGGTTGGAATCCGACCTGGCAGCACGCTTATCGCTCCGAGGGTGTCTACAGCAGCTCACACTGGCCACATCATGATTACACTCCGTTGTCTTGCCTCATACGACTTCCTCCCCCATCTTCCATCTAACGTCTTCCAGACACGGCGTTTCATCACCCCACCCAGAAGCTCTCCCACCCCCCACACTGGCGTGTTTTCCTCCGCGCGGCCGTATTTTCCCTTCTCGTTAACCACTTAGCAGCGACGGGGTGCCCATCAAGGCAGATGATGCGATTCCCAGGAAGACCGTATTAATATTTTCGTGCCTTCCGCTCCTCCAAAACTTTCTTCTTTCTTCTTCCACTCTCCCTGTGGACTTCTTTGTGAAGCCACACTGCCCGGGCGTCAGGACACAGTCGTGATGAGTTCAGGCACCTCGCGATCTCATTCTCATGCTTGCTTTGCCTTTTCTTTTTCAAAGCCAACTGAAACCGCTTTGAAACTTTCTCGTTTTGTAAACTCCTTGACATGCTGGAGGCAGCTTGATACCGAGTTGTGAAAAGACGTCTCCTCTGTTCTGTTCATGGCTATTGATGTGCGAAGATATCGAACACATTCAACAATACATTATGAATAAAGCAGATATCAATTAGACATTTCCTAAATAGAACATTTTCTAAATCTCTTTCAACGAAAATCCTCTGTCGAGTTTTCTATGACTTTTTTTCTATGCCAATCCAAACGCTTACAATTTGTTTTGACCTTTAGAAAGGATCATTTCATTCTGTAAACCATTTGGCATTATGTCAAATGAAATCATTCTGAAGCTAATGATCTGATAGCAAGACCAACTGAATTATGTACTAGGCTCAGAAAAGTACGACCTTGAAAATTCCCCAACAGTATCTCGTCATAATGCAATAATCTATATTAGTGTTTCTCTCATATTTCACCTTTTGAGATGATATCCATGTGTGCTTTGAGAAATGCTTGGGCTATTATTATGACTTATTTTTTCAAAATATATATGTCGTTGTTCAATAATGATCAGGATGACCACGCACGCACAACAAAATGACAACGAAACGAACAATAACACATTAACCTCATGTTGTTTTTCCCTCTTGGCACGCGAGCGATGCGTCTGTCTCGTTGCCAGACAGTAGGATTAATGATACATGGTCAGGGGATACACCTCTAGAGACACGAGCTGCCGAAGATGGCTCGCCGAAGCTGCAGGAATGATGCACTTTATGCCCATCTTTGACCTACTTCCGATAGGAAATAGAACACACGGTATCACTCCTATAAGGCGTGGGCGTCATGGGTTTATCATTCTCTTATCATCATATCCTCTTTTTGGGTGCTCCCCGCCATAATGTTTTTTACCCTTAAGAAACATCGGCGACGCGGCGGCGTATATGATTTAGATCGATACTTAAGAGAAGGCCGTGAGTTTGGAGATGAATCAGGGTGATACATTATTTCACGGCTGCGTGGTTTGGGCGTCGCGCGATCAGCGGGCGGGATGATAAAGAAGCAAAAGCGTGAAGAAGTCATTATTCTATTGTTTCACTTCAGCATTAACATAAAATGAGTTGACTCTGAGAGGCATGAAACCCTTAGGGAGCCAAATGCTCTGTTTCCGTCTGCGTGGATGCCTTTCCAGTAAATCATGTTGGGAATAGTATGGACACCCACGCGTTGTCTCATACTTAACCCTCACATTACCATTGACGAGTAAATATAAAGTAAGCCAATGGAGTTTTCAAGGCCTGGTATGACATGAAATTTATATGCCTCATTGTTTCTTCTCGAAATAATATATTCCTCTTAAAACGTGTTAAGAGACAGTGAGCGTGACCTTAACTAACTCCATAGTTATGATGTCACTTTTGTGAGTAACTACAAGTAAGAGATCTGGTATCAAGATAATGAAGGTGGTGAAGTCATGAAGCTGCAGATGGACTCCTTCGTCTCCTCCTCTATCTTGCTCCTCTTATCTGTTTGCCTGTATATACCTTCATTTGTCAATCTGTCTGTCTGTCTGTCTGTCTGTCTGTCTGTCTCTCTCACGATCTCTATCTCTCTGTCTGTCTGTCTGTCTGTCTGTCTCTCTCTCTCTCCGTCTCTCTCCGTCTCTCTCTCTATCTTTGTATATAAATACATATACACTGTATACCATAATGTTTCACATACAGATACATTCGTAAATGGCCGTTACATACCCATATTCCTACATACACATATACATACACAAGCACATGTACATACATACAGACACGCACATACAAACATTGCATGTACATATAAACAGACTGAAACACCCACATGCCCACGCACAACCTACACGCACAATATGCCACTTTGCTCGGCTGGAAATAAGCTGTGGAATCACCCTTGAAACTTTGATACGGTTCATTATCCCTTAACAGCATTACCAGATACGATCTAGAACATGAGTGTTTTGTCATGTGCGATAGGGACATAGCTAATCGGGCTCTCTTGTGGAAAGTTCGAATCATTCAGGTCTAAGTAAAGTGATCATTTGATGAGTAATGTAAATTGTGTATGTGCGTGCGCTGCATTAATATCAAATGAACTACCTGCGTCAGATCAGTGTTCATGAAAATTCTCGAGGGTTTCACATCTAATATCGATCAACGGGAGGAATCATTAAAGTAGATAATGAATTATATTTTAATCGGGTATCATGAGGAATCTTATCACGAAAGCATATTTAGAAGAAGGGCATTGATCGCCCTAAAACTAAGCTCAGTTATGTGACCTAACTGCGTGTAAAAAAAAGTTATCATTCAGAAAACTTTTGATCGATATCATGTCAAAAGTTACAACTAAAATCAATCTGAAATGGAAAAGGTGTAAAGTTAAGGTATGCCCACATGTTAAGGGTGATTTTTAAATGACTCGTACATAACTACCCTCGCAATAATCGTAGATGTTTTTGTGTGTATGAAATAATCAATCAAACAGTAGAACACGCTTTGAGTATCACATGGCAATCCACAACACAAATAAATCTTTTACTTGCAAAGTTTATGGACAAATATTTCCGTCATATTAACTGGACCTTACGTGCAGTTACGTCCGACGACTGAGCCAAGTTTTTGGTGTCATCGACGATCTTGTTGCACGTAGGCAGGAGTCTCGCCCTTGACTTCATTACTCCCTTTTACATTTTTGTTCTTTTTTGGCAGGAAATTAAGATATATGTGATGTACTGCAAACAAGCATTCTAACGATACACAGTTGTAGCAACAACATGAAACAAAAACGAATTTGGACTTTAAACTGACAAGGGAGGCATGTTACATGAAACGTGACAAGCTTATCTCATTTGAGGGTAATATGAATTATAACAAGCCGTTGAAATATAACAAACCGTTGTAAAGGTCGAATGGTGCGCCTAAGCACAAATAACGGATAAGAAAATAGACCTTTTAGACACATGAGGAATGTAAACTTGCACTAAATGATTATGGCGTTGTGTTGGGTGACTTCTTATTTCTCTTTCGTAGGCTTTGCAGCAAGTCTTCAATGTATGTGTCCACTTTTTTTTTTCAAATTTGTCCCCATTTGTTTCAAAGAAATCAATCACGTTACAATCACTTTCCTTACTTCATAGTTAGATTATCCTACGTTTGAGCTCCAAGTTCAAACGTGAAGAAAAGTTTGCAATCTGATTTGGGCTCTCCATACCGCGTGTAATTTTGATTACAAGTCATGTTCTTTCTGCATGAATGGCAAACTAGTAACGTCATAGGGCTAAGACCATTAACTGCTCTCATAACCCTAAAGAATGGCACCCTATTTGTTTAACCCCACCCCGTTCCGATCACAAATCCATTCACGGCTATCGTCACCGGAGGTGCTTGATCCCGTCCCCAGGGCGCGACTCTATTGCTCACGAATGTGCTGTAGAAGTCGGTCACTCGATTAATGCTCTGCCTTTTTATTTAAGTAATTCTATTTTTCATCATTTCTTCGCCAGCGTCCGTGACTTTGGGCAACCGGTCTTCCGGGGGAGTTATTCCGGTGCGATTCGAGCACCTCGTTGGCTAATTTTTATGAATAATTTATATGGATCATCCTCCGGCACCGACGATGGGTTGCAGGAGACGGGGGGTAGAGAGGCAGAGGGAGAGGGAGAGAGAGAGAGAGAGAGAGAGAGAGAGAGAGAGAAGGATAGAGAGTTAAAATGATAGCAAGTTTGAGAGGACGAGTGATGGACAACATCACCAAAGACGAAAAAACGAACAAACAAACAGTTATCTTTGAATGTCCTGAATATCATTCGGATCGATGGTTCGTGAGTTGTAATATCACTAAGCTGCCAGCATTTCACTGGATAGAAGGGAAGATGAGCTTCATATCCTATATACCTTCTGGAGAAATACAATCAACGCCGAGGGGAAGCTCTCCGAGGTTCTCACAAGATTTTATTTTATCAAACGGGTTATGCCTTGTTCGTATATGCAAAGCAAATTTTCCACCACACTTAGGCCTACCGGTCAAAAGTAATATAACAAAGCCATGTGGACAGCGAAATATCGATCCTACACACTCCCTTGCATCACTCAGTGAGTCTATATTTCGAAATCACCTTGCGGTGTAGCAGAAAATGTCATGACCGACTCCCAAAAGTTGTGTCCGGCGACTAGAAACAAATCTCGCCAAGCAGTGGGGATAACTTTCCCTAACAGTAAGGTGTATACATTGTAATGACCTTCAAATGTGAAGGTTTTTATAATGACGACTCACGATAACTGTAACAAACTAAATTATTCTGTCGGGAGAGTATCATTTGGAGCAATTATTGTATGCTAAATTCCTAATTGATGTAAGCGGCCAAAATAAAACAAAATAGACGTAGATATAGCCCAAGGCATAATGAGTAAAGCGGATTGAAGGCGGATCGGATGAATGAGGGAAGGGACGCAAGCATAGACCAATGAGATCATCGGAAAGGTTGCCTTACCTCAAGCTGTGAGCATTTAGCGGGCTGTTATTACATCGCCATGATTAGCTGTGAGAGATAATGCGTAAACATCTCTACATGATAGCGATAAGAGGGATGTACGGAGATTCCGACATACGTTTGCTAGCCTCCTTTGACGCGACGAGTCCGGTATATTGGTGATTAGGTTGAAGATAAATCATAAATCATGCATAACATATGCAGCTTTTCATATCTAACATAGATAATGCCGCTTTGTGGGAACATAAAATAGAGTTTTGCTGAAAAAGACAGATATGAATAACATTATAATGATCACGGTCAGAAAATTGCTAATAGAGAGAAGTATAAACGAAGAGAAGAATATATATTGAGAACAGAAAGGAGGAGAGGACTGTGAGAGAGAAAAAACAACGAGAAAGCGAGATGAGTGAAAAGGGAGTGTAGAGATCATAAGAGAAAGAGGAAGTGTGAGAAAAAAGGAGAAACAAAACGTGAGAGAAAGAGAGGGACGGAGAAAAGGCGTTGTCAGCGGCTTGAGATAGAGAGTAAGAAGGGAAAGAGACAAACAGACATTAAATGACAAAGAGAAAGAGAAGGATGAAATAAATATTGCGTGCGTGTGTCTGTGTGTTTGTTTGTGTGTGTGTGTGTGTCTGAGTGAGAGAGGAAGAGAGAGAGAAAGAGAGAGAGAGAGAGAGAGAGAGAGAGAGAGAGACGGGGCGTGGAAGGGGGGGAGGAGAGAAAATGAGAAAGTGGGAGACGCAACATTCACCTAAAGAGATGAGGTACTTTCACATAATCATCGAAGTATTTCTAACCAATCAGAAGCGAGGATTCCTCTGCTACCAGAAGTAGCGCGCTGTGCGAGCCGGCCGCTGCTTGGCGGAGCCCGCTCAGCAGGGGCTGATCGTTCAATATAAATCTCGCAGAGACGCGACCTGCGCTCAGCAGACGACGGGGTAATCCAGCGCACCAGACCGGGCCATTGTGAATATCAGGTTCACGTTCGTCTTCGCTCGTGCAGACTTGCGAGAGGCGTTAACACCAGGCACACAGCAACATACATCATCATCGCCCAGTTATGCCAGTTAGTCTGATGCCGCCTGTGCCGCTCGTATCCCGAGGAATGCCGGCTTAAATCCCCGCCAAAAGTTCGAAAACATTCACGTCAGCCTTCGACTAGCGCTCGGCAGAAACATCAAAACAAAGAACTTTCTGCCTTGGTTAAGCCGACGTATTTGAAGTATTTGGAAAATTAGCAAACATAGTTCCTGGAAGGTGATTTATAACCGGCTCGTCTGGTGTGTCAGTCGTTAGAGTCAGCGGAGACAAACTTTTGAGCAGACACGATGGCGTTCCTAGTGGGCAAGTGGAAGCTGGTTCGCAGCGAGAACTTCGAGGAGTACCTCAAGGAGATGGGTGTCAGCGCCCCTATGCGTAAGCTGGCGGTCCACATGCACCCCTCGTGCGACATCACCCGCGATGGAGACTCCTTCGTCATCAAGATGAACGTCCCAGTCATCACCATCCACGAGCAGAAGTTCCAGCTCGGCGTCCCCTTCGAAGACCTGCTCCCGAACGGCGACAAAGAGATGACGGTGGCTCAGCTGGATGGCGATGACAGGATCTGCTTCGTCGAGCACGTCAAGTCCGATAAGCCGCACGTGGTCGTGCGGGAGGTCGTCGGCGATGAGATGGTGATGACATGCACCAAGGGCACGGTGTCCTGCACCAGGGTCTTCAGACGACCCAGCAAGGATGGCAACAGTGACGAATGAGCGTCGAGCTGACGCGGGCAACGATGTCCACAACCAAGCTCCCTTCGTGCACAAACACCACCTATTTACTCAAAGCTTTTACCGCGGCGACTTATTTGCTCTATAACCAAAACAGCGAGTAGATTGGATAGGAGATTCAAAGTGTGTTTTTTTTTCGTTGTAGCAGTGTGCCCACATTGTGATAGTAATCTAGAATTATGTAAATCGTCATCAACGAACCGCTACATAGTAAATCGCACAGCGAAACACATTTTGGATTGTGACATTCACTTCTAGTCTGGACGCACTGAGTGTTCTCTCTAGAGAATGCCGACATGTGAACACGGCCTCGGGAAGCTAAAGACGGAGCGAAAGCTGATCTACTCGCACGGATCGACAGACACTGTACATTGGTAATATCAAGTTTATCTACGTAGCAAAAGAATTATTAATAGCCTCTACCAGATACCCACCATGAAAGCTTGAGTGCCAACGCATAGTGGAAATTGCATTACAGTAAGGCTAGTTATTCGTCAACTTCAATACGGAAAAAACACAAAGTTAATTTGCTAGAAAGCTATTGGACTTGTGCGTTGATTGTGCCTGATGTAGCTAGATTGTGTGTTTAGTGAATAGATTATTCGTACCACAGTGTTGATGTATGGAGAGTTTGTATGGCGATTTTGTCAACAAATGTGTATCGACTCGCAGTCGTAGTGCGAGTGCAAGTGGAAAATCTCTACGAAATGCAGCTGCAATTTACGATGTGTGTTCTAAGAATCTAATCTATATTTGTATATTTAGAGCAAGAATTGGAAGTGCATCTCGACCAAATTGATTGTATATACCATTTTGTGCTTATATGTAATTTTATTTAATTTGTCTTGTTGTGCTCTCGGCCGTATAATAACTGCTTGCAGGATAAATTTCTCATTTCAACTATGTGAAAATAATGATGGAGATTACGCCGTCTTATAGTTTATATTGTAACTCATAATAATAATGTTCTCCTTGATACTATATCTAACAATATTGAATATAGAAGGAGTTTGTTTGGTCAGAAGAGCAACCATCTTAGGAGCAGTTTGATCATAAAAAATAGGAACATAGGAAAACAATAATGGTATTACACTGAGAACAATTATGTGGACATTTTTTACGTATCAAATGGAAATTTGTATAAAGCATTTACTCAAGTATTTTATAGATACAAAATTCGGTCAAAATTGAATCTTTTCCACACCTGATCGATGCTGAAGTTAATGTTTTTCATAACATTCACATCATATTTTGTATTAGAAAATAAACGAAATCGTTTTTTATTGTAATATCAATAACAAATTATAATGCATTTTGTTCCTTTACGAAGTTATACGAAAATTAGTCCTCCCCTACATCCGTTCTGTATATGGTCATTAGGCAGAAACGATTGATTGATATCAAACAAAATATCTTACGAGTAAGACTTGTTATTCTTCAATCGCTTACACGTTTGGTGTATGGCAAAGCGGCGATAGCAGTGTTTATTATTTACATGTACTTTACATGTTGCAATATCCACTTTCTTCCTTTTACATGAATTGCTGCCGAATATTAGCTCAAGCTTGAGCCGAGCTTGTAAAAGATCATGGCATTAAGTAAATACATTTCTTTTGTAAATGCACATATCTAAATTTACGAATGCATCTCAAACGACCATGACGATATAAAGGTTTTTGAAGTCTTGAAACTGCACTGATAATGAAAGATATCGTGTTTTATTGTCGTACCATTATATACCATCTCCTGCGGATATGTGGTATGGCTAAAATAACATGTTCTTAAGTTATTCTTACTCACAACCCAACCATCCATGGATATATAAACTCACAAGAGATCGTTACTATGGTTACCAGACTGGTGACTTAGAAAGAGTCACTGGCAAACTGATGAGTAAAATTGCAAATAAATGTTTTCTGTTGTTGTTGTGACGAGACAGGGACGTAATATGAAGAGGTCGACGCAATTGCGTTGGACACGCTTGCGCATGTTGATCGATAGTAAAGGCGCACGTGGAAGGGGTAGGGGGGGGGTGGGTAGTTTCTTCCGGATAACCCAGGTAGATCACATGGTCGCTGTTGGGAGATTGTTTGCCCTTCGGTTGGCCGGCATTCTTCCTCCGCGACGCGGTGTGGGAGGGAGGGGGTGGGGTAAATCAATACAGACCGGCTGTTAGCTTGAAGGTTACATGTATTTGAAACAGTCGGTTGCTCGATCCCCTCCAGAACATGGCAAATGTCAAGAGGAAGCTGTGTAGAGACATTATTTCCAGATCGCCCGGTGATCCCTACACTAATTTTGAACTTTAGCGCCAAATCCCTTTCGTCTGGGTACTCGCTGTGCCTGATTAGATTGTACATTCTCAGTCATCTTCGGGCAGCTGAGAGTAAAATAAATTGACTAAATAAATCAATAATAATGTCAGAACAAAGGCCAGTTTGTGTCCAATCAACCGCGCATAATACAGTAAAGTACACAATGTCAGGATTGAAATCGAAGTAGTGGGATAAGACCTTCACCTTGGTTGAAGTGCATTTAATTAAAAAGTTCCTTAACTTGTTTGAGGTACACCACCTTTGGGTCCCCGGTCAACACCCATTGTCCCACTGTTATATCCAGCTTTGTGTACTTCTGCAAATACACTGTCGACTTCAAAGGTTGTGATTATGAATCGTACTGTGTCAGCTGTTTGTCATGATAGTTGGACATGTCATATTAAAGTATCATGCAATACTTTAATTTTGTGCTCTGTATTGTACAGTAACAGGCACATAACAAACATGTTTTAATATTTTATTTATTTGCCTTTTCTAATCATAATTTGGATAGAACTGCTTAGTATGTTTGGAATTGACGAATGTAAATGGCATTATCAACGATTATAACTTATCCGTTACGATAAAAAAAAACAAACGTGTATTTGAAATATAGCAAATATACAAATTCAAATGGCGAAGATAAAAGGGAATAAAAACTGATAATATAATTGATATATATATAATCAAAATGAATCGTTGACAATGTTTATGAATACATTATTAAGGGATATTCGCTGTTGTAGATGCATGTAATTCATCAGTAATACTTGGAATGTGCGTTTACTATGAAATGCAATTAATGTGATATCATTAGCACTTGTTGTTCGATTGTTATTTTTGAAAGAATAGTTATGAAATGCATATAATAAATTGTGACTCAAATATGAAGTATGTGATATTCATTGTATGCTTTATCAGTTGTTAGGCTTCTCAATTTTCTGTTTAAAACTATAATTAAGCTCACAAGCAAAAATATGATTTTTATTCCATATGTGGCAACATCGTATCATCTCTACAGAGTCAAGGTAACCTACATATCCGGTTATATCACAGACACACACACTCACATACATATTAATGTGCATTTTTTATGCAAAAACATATGCCACAAGTCAGAGAAAGAATTATAGAAGGGTTTGTATGTTTTCACAGGAACGGCAGAAATCCTTGTTGATATCATCTTCCACAATGTAATCATCTCTTATTTGTCATAAATAATGTATATTTTTATATAGATCCATCGCTTACTTTGTGAAAGCAGCCAACCCATTCAAGTATAATTTATGTTCACTTCGAAAGTGCATTGAGGGGTCCTCACAAGATTAAAGCACAACACTATACCAGGTGATTCGGATGCTAAACCAATTATTTTAGTTTGTGTGAATCGAAACTGGGGCATCGTATCTGGACTTATCCAATTTCCTGGCATTAGATGACTTTACGTAACACTCTGCCAATGTCTGGCGTCATCCAGGATGCTGATTTGTAGATACTGCGGCTGAGAAATCAAGTTCGGGGCTGAATTACGTGAGATTGCGTCAGAATACTCATTTTTGAGGGAATATACTGTACTGGGAACACAAACAACCTTCAAAAAGGTGATCGTGAGCAATCTTCTTATCAATGGTTTTAAATTCATGTATTGTCCATTTTAGAAACTTGCTGAAAGTTATTTGCCCTCAAGTGATCCATATTTGGAGTAATAAGTGATTAAATCACAAATCCTCGCAATGTTCGGCACGAACATTTTGAACATACATGAATATAAGACCATTGGTAAGAAGATTGCTCTCGATCACCTTTTTAAAGGGTTTTTGTGTTACCAGTACAATATATTGCCTTTAGGATGCAGAGCATTGTGATGCATTTTTTCTTACAGAAAAAGTGGCCAGATTACGATCAGGCTAGTTGTCCATAAAAATACTTTCATGGCAAAAACAACCAACAAGAGACGAAAACCCAAAATTCATGAAGAAAAAGAGAAGATGAAAATTCATTATTTCTTATTAATGTGTCTTTTGGGTTTCGCGTGAAGGGGTCATATCTATCTATTGAGAAAAAAAACATTTTGTTGACTATCTCGGTGCTGCTCCCAGACAAACCGGAAACGAAATTAAATTAAATCAATTAGATATGATGTACACCAGGGAGTTAAATATGATTGAATCTATGCTATGCACAGTGTATGCTACATGTCGGGTGGGGGGGGGGGGGGGCGATGTATGTCACCTACGCGGTAACAGTTGTTCTGAAAGCTCTGAAGATATCATCTGGTGAAGGCGGATTCTAGCTCGACATTCCACGTCATGGTTCGCAGGAAGCGATATCAGTCATTGGCGTAGCCGAGGGATTATGAGAAGGGGCCTTTGTAGAGTTAAACCTCCAGTTCACGTCAGAGGTTTAAGCAATCATTGTTTAGCTTCCAAATGCAGCGCGTGTCCCCCCCCCCCCCCCCCCGCCCTCCCCGTTATACAGACAGCTCGCATGAATGGTGCACATACTGATAAAGATGTTACTTAGCGATGCGGATGTATTCCTCTTTACCTTGTCCTTATTTTCTTCTTCTATATCATCAATAATTGCATCATCAGTAACATTATAACATTGAAGAGGCTGTAAGTTTAACAACTCACAAGCCAAACGAGAGATGGGGAGACAGAAAAAGGGAGAGAGAGAGAGAGAGAGAGAGAGGGAGAGAGAGAGAGGGAGCAAGAGAGGGAGAAGGGGGAAAGGAGAGATGCAAGAGAGAAGAGCGGGTTGAAAGAATGATAGAAGATCACAAAGAGATTGAGAGAGCAGATGAAAATGGGAGAGTACATGTATATATTTCTTGATGTGACATATGACATATCTTGAGATTTAAGTGTATAAATTAAATTAGTGACATTTATAAATGGGATCTTAAGCAAGTTAAGGAATATAAAAAAAAATTGAAGGGGAATGTATACTAGAGAGGAAATCAAGGAATTAAAACGTTCCTCGAAAATTATAAAAATAACAATTCCTCTTTGCACTACAAAATTCTATGACAGATATGTGAGTTTTGTACAATCTGAAGTTAGCTCACAGAAAAGATTAGACAAACACGCAATATTTTATCTCGGGTTAAAACAATAAGTAACGAAGAAAATACACGCAGATCATCGTTATTGGAGAACAAATGCTGCATTGTGACTGTCTTGGAAAATAAAAATGATATATAGCCTTAGCCCCCCCCCCCCCACCCACCCCTTACCCCCTAAATTCCAACAACCCAACACACTCACGGCTCAACTCGCTGATGGGCACACAACACCAAACAAAACAACATGGTCAGCAAGCATGAATAGATACGTGTATCTCACACATTTTGCGCATCGCGTGTTTTGTATAGGCATTCTCAGAATTCAGGATGTAAATTGATGTGACAAATGCGTTTAGTCATAAAAGCCTTTGGGCAGATCTCTTTTATCTCATATATCAACGTTAGTTTTCGAGTCATACAATTTTTGTTTCATCATGCGACTCTAGTCAATCGTGCCAATTTCTCCTTCCAATTAGACGCCAAGCCAAACCAATTTACACCGCTTCTACGCCTATAACGTGAGAGTAATGTCTCATTCTGACACAGTCGCTGTGACGCATTTGGGGAAAGTCATCAAATCCAAAACAAATTCTGTCCCTTAATAACACTTAAGGCAGCCTCGTCCGTTTGGGGCTGTCCTTGCACTAGCAAATGTACACACCAAATTAAACACAATGAAAAACGTTACATATCAAATTATTCCAAAATAACCACCCTATTTGTACACCCCCCCCCCCTCCCACCCCCTCCTGCCAATAGTAAGTGGTAGGCGATGATGAGACCGTCTCTATACGATAAAATAGGGGACAGGAAGGGGTGCAATTACCGCCATTTAGCCTCTGCCTTTGTACCTTGTCTACATGTTTATCTCCGGTGTCATGGCAACGAAATGTAATTAGAGAGCATCATAAAGACCCCACTCATAATCTAAAACTGCATTACTACTACAATAAAAAGGGGGGGGGGGGTGGGGTTGCCAGAGGGGATATCTTCGTGAAGGATACGGCATTTGCTGTATTGCTGGTTGTACCGAGACGGCAACAATTCCTTTAGCTGTGAGAATTTAAGTTGCTGTCTCCCTTTTGCAGACGAAATACAAGTGGTTTAAAAACGTTGCTTGCTCCACACAAACATTTAACTTGTCACTGATATACACATTCAAGTAATGTACAAAGACATACTTCTTTGTAGTTCGCCTCCCTTGTTCAATTTCTTTTCCAAATGCAAAATGAGAGGTAAACTTAACAATGAAAGATCCCTTTTGTCCATATAGTCATTTCTCATCACAAATTAAACAAGAAACATCCCTGAATATAGCATTAATTATGATTACGTTGGCGAGATCGTGACGTTTTAACAAAAGATGGCATTTGCGGTGCAAGGGATCCGCAGGCTCTTGACGATATTGTTAGAAGACCCGCCAACAAGAAATAGGTAAACGTTAATACAAATCGATGAAAAGGAAGTTGCAGTTAGTACATTCTGAGGGAAGTTCTTAATATTTTGTGTGCCAGGTTCACATTCTGTCACCAATACTGCACACAAATCCCATTGATTAGTATTTTATCTGGCACAGGAAAGGGTTCAACACTTTATTCTTTTATATGGCATTTTTATTTACAGAACTCTATAATATATATATACGCCACCAACCATATCGTGCTATTAGTGAGTTATTTAAACATCAATACAGCATTTTGTCTGGCAGACCAAGGGTTAAGTCACAGAAGCAGACGGTTGCGCCTCCTATCACTGTTTCCATATCTACGGCAGATAGCATATCCATCATTGAAATGATACAAACTCGGTCAGGGAGAGGACACGATGTTGAGACAGACGCTGATGTAGAGCAGCTATGTTAGAACATTTTACATCGTATCGGAGAATAACATTAACCTCACTAATGAGGAAATATTGTCTTGACATTTTAAAAACACTTGAGGGGGTGGGGTAGGGGGAGAGGGGTCAATACTGACGTGTTTCCGGGAGGTTCTATCTTCACAAACTGAAAACCCATTGACACGTCGTCAAGCTATATAAACATCGCAGGAAATGACAGTAGCTGAGATATAGATGCAAACAAATGTTTATATCCCAAAAACCATCTGGTTCTGTCATTACTGTGATTAATGTGGGTCCTGTGGCGGTATGTGTTTTGCGCCGGCGACTCTTCATCTGCAAAGCGTTTAGGACGTCAAATAGTTTCAATCTTTAGCATAATAGGTGCTGTTTTCTTGTTTGTTTGTTTGTTTGTGTATTGGGGGTGAGAGCACGTGCATATTTGTGTTTGTGCGTGAAAACGTGCGATATTTTTGTGTTAATGTACATGTGTATGTAGATGAGTGAAAGTGTGATTTTGCTTGTACGTATTATGCGAGAGTGTGCATAATGTTTTACTGTTTTGGTATGCGTGCATGTTTGTGAGTAAAGCGCACGTGTATACGTGTGTACGTGAGTGTGTACATTTTGTGTTATTGGATAATGTGTACGTGTTGTGTGTGTGTGTGTGTGTGTGTGTGTGTGTGTGTGTGTATGTATGTATGTATGTGTGTTTTCAAAAAATTAGGTTTATCTGGTGATTTAATTTCTAATTTCTCGCTAACGTTACGAACATTATGATGGCATAATTTTCCTATCCTTCACCGTACTGTTTTTGAGTTACAATCATCGATCCAATGACTAGCAGGACTGAAAAAATGCTACAAGGTCACATTCAAGCAAGCTATAATTAACACGATACATGGCTTTTCTTTATCATCAACGGATTTTTTTTCAGCGTTAGTAAAATGTGACACACAGTTAATCATACTCATCTTGATCGTTTCCCCTCATCGAAGGTCGCTGTTTTCAGGAATGCACGCTGGTGTGTTCACTCGATCGTGACTTATTCTCTGGCTCCCCCACCGCGCTCCAAGGTCTCAGATGTAGGTTGGGTGAAGGGGCGTTTCCACTGTCGATATTATTGGTGGTACAACGTGTTGCGTTTGTGGTGGAACGTGCGCTATAACTATATATATACGATGTCAGGAATAGCCACGCCCTTATGGCACATGTGGAAAGAACACAGTGTTGCCACACTGTGACAACACTGTGAACACATAATTAACTATGTGAACAAACTGCGGCAACACTGTGATTGTTCCATAAGGGCGGCGCCTCTTTTACATCAGGAATGTGTGTGTGTTTTATGTGCGATTTTGTGTGTGGGTGTGTGTTCTCTGTTTTTTTAATGCATGTGTCTCCGTATGTTATAAGATGTGATCCCTTCACAAAACATATGTACTTGTCATTGTCATTGTAATTGTAGATCTGACAAATGGCTGCGGCCCAAAAGCTCTTTAAAAAGGGATATCCACTACAGCTACTTACATTCGGGTCATAAATTCTAGTTGTCACTACATATCAGAAAGAACGAGCGTTAAAAGAATGTTCACAGTCTCATAAACAGAGAGTGCTTGTATGTTGTTTAAAACTCAAAATACTTCATTTTGTACGTTAACAGTAAAGATGTCTGTATTGAAAACATAATAAAACTATGTTCCGTTAAAGCAACGTAATGTCAATGTTTTGGTCTGCTAAAATTTAATTGCACATGCAAGGCCTAACCGCTTTGTTATGCGATGTGAATTCAAAGTTTGAATTGGATTTGAATGTATCACTATCATTATCATCATGAGTTATGATTTTTTTTGTCAGAAATAAATATTGTATGCATTGATATATACATAAAACAATTCCATCAGTTTTAAGTATGAATACGGTTCCATTAGCTCTGAAGTATTGCAAGCAGCGTCTTAAAATCTGAAGGTATGACCAGGCCTCCTATAGACCGTCTGATCCGGCACAGTGTGCATGCGCGCGCACGCCATTCCGAGGCGTCAATGTCAAGGTAGAATGCATACCACATCAAACAAGCATTGAGCAAGACCCGCGTAAGAGCGGAAATGCCAATTAATTTGGGGCTATCACTGAAAAGGGTAAAACCATTATGACAACAGAACAGCTAGATTCCAAGGTTGAATAGAAAGAGGTACTACATTAGTGTTTCAGTATTAGCGGCAAAAGCATGTAAAAGGCCTTCGTCACCCAATAATGTGTATCATTATCACACGCTACCCATTATTCTCCGCAGCCAATTACTTGGAGCAGAGCCAGTTTGAATGCTACTTTTCTGCTGGTATGGTTATTGTACATCTTGGAATAGAGCTCTCACTTGGCTAGAGATACAGCGTAATGGTACATGACAACCTATTTGGTGGTCTGTCACGATGAGGTAAGTCATGATACCTGAAAGCACTGTGCGTGAAGAGGGAAACATGATAACAGAGTGTGACAGGTAATTTAGACGGCCTTCCACCGGGGTCTGATGGTATACCTACCGTTAGGTTGCACTGGGCTTGAAGGTATTCAGGGCAAACCATGAACCTTCTCCTGCCATGTGCGCATGCAATATTAAATACCCGGATGTTGGAACCATAAAGCAATCTATCCTCTGATATCATGACGCTGCATCATTTTCCCCCTCAAAATAATGTATTTTATTGAATCAAGGATGATACTTGTGTAAGTATTTTCATCAGTATGTGCAAACGAGGTACACATAAGTGATAAATCGGGTTTTTTTTAAAAGTGAGCAGTTAGTCGTTGTCAGCGGGTTTATATTACAATAGAGCTTGGATTATTTTTGGTTTCAGAAAGAGATGATTTCTCTATGACGATTAATCATAGAAAGGATAATCACCCCGGTAGTTGTCCTATGCAAGAGGTGCGAAGGCTCATCGTAACCCCGGGTCACTAGTCATGAAAGCGGCAACCTAGCTTCCCTTTGGCCGAAGTCCTGCGGAGAATTGCCAATCATCGCGCGCTGGTCCGGTGATTTGGTTGAATAAGCGAGATGTCTTTGGCGCCCATGATGGTATTGCCATGACCGTGATCAGGAGGGGATTAGAAGAGGGGAGGGAATGGGGGATCTTAGGGGTTTGGGGGTGACTGACCGAGCCCTTCATTCTTACCTCTACATGTGGCGCCAGGGAAAGGGGTGCAGTTAAACGACGCTGTGTCACGCTGCTTATCACGAGAGTCAAATCCAATATTTGTTTCCATCAATCTCCATCTCCTAGAAATGCTTAACTTATAATCGCATTTATATATATGTATATATATACTTGTTTGTATTCACTTCTACTTATTCAGCGCCATCACAACCTCATATATATATATATATAATGATATCGAGGATATATATATTTATGTCTATATAAATATATATATTTCAATTCAAACATTATATATTTCATGATAAATGTCTTATACCAAAATAGCGATAAACCTTTCTTCTCCGGCGTCTTCATTAATTTGTATGTGTTTATGTATACATTTTTGTTTCTCTATCTCACCTTCTCTGTAGTTGTTATTTTTTCCCTTGCTTTCCTCCCATCTCGTTTGTCTTTATATCTCCAAAGATTTAATTCACAGAATTGAAACCCTTGCATTCAAAGATGTAATCACACGCATAATGTATTATACTTAAGCTTGGGAGATGGATTTACAGACAATTAGAAACATAGATACTAGTAGATATATATACATATATATATAGTATATATATATATATATATATATATATATATATATATATACATACATGTATATATAATAATATAAAAGCTAGACAGATAATTAGATAGATATTAGTTGAAAGTGTGAGGAAGAGACATGGACAACGTGAGAGAGACAGACAGAGACACAGAGGGACAGAGAGAGAGACAGAGAGAGAGACAGAGAGACAGAGACAGAGAGACAGAGAGACAGAGAGAGATAGAGACAGAGAGACAGAGAGAGACAGAGAGATAGAAAGCGAGAGAGAGACAGAAAGGCAAAGAGAGACAGAGATACAGAGAGAGAGAGAGAGCCAGAGGGACAGAAAGACAGAGAGATAGACAGAGACAGGGAGAGACAGAGATACAGAGAGAGAGACAGAAGCAGAGAGAGAGAGACAAAGAGACAGAGAGAGAATGGAATGGGAGTGGAATAAGTTCTTATCCCTAACCTTAAATAATTTAAATATGACGGATTGTCATTCACTCATTCACCCATGGGTATTTCACACACACACAATTATAACTGTCTTTCTTTGAAAGACGTCATCATTATACGGACGGTCATGCTCATGATCACATTGTACTCAGACGTTACATGAGTGGCATGTATTATTTAAACAACAAGGGACTTCTAACTAACTTTACATCGCACACTTCTTTCTCCGTGTTCTCAATCCCTAATAGATTTGAGAGACGGTGTATGTGTGAGAAAATGTATGAGCTTGTATCTCTAAATTGAAAAACTGTTTCCATTTCCGGCAACACAAATTAAACATTCTATCACAAGTGTTTCTTTCATTGTTCATTGTAGGTGCAACTGTGACCGGGGCACGTTTTAAGCTGACAAGCTAAATGACTACCATTCATCAACACTGAATAAAGAAGTAGTTGTTTGACGTGAGCTCATCATACTATAATGAATGTAACGGAAATTAGAAGTTAAGTACATATCAAACACACACAAAGCCCTGTATAATTATACACAAATTATACTTGTTATTCAGTGTGCATGTATTCAAAGTTCAACATTCAAAGATATTTGGCATTGTAGAGCATACATCGAACATATTTAACATAACCAAGATTTAAAGAAGAAAAATGTCTTGGAAAAAGTCTTCCCCTTTAAAAGTACGGATTAAACTCACATCATATAACATAGTACCACCTGAAGTTGTAAGATAATGTTTCACTTTAATGAGCGGAGACTGGCAATCATGACAATCTGGTCTGAAGTAAAGAGTAATACTGTTCTCTGGAGACATTATCAAGTATCTCACCAGGGAGACTAGATAAGACAAGATAGGAAGCGGGGGAGAGATGTTCCTTAGGGCAGTATGAATGTGGCGAGGAATGAGGCTCGAGCTAGTTAGCTGCTCGTATTTATCAAAGAGTTCCGAAGATGCTTTTCTCTCGCCCTTGGCTTATTCCAAGCCGTAATTGGGCGTGGGGGCCGCTATCCAATGATGCGCCAAAGCCGAGCGCCGCATTCGCGCTTCCAGTGATACATTTTCATGATTTAACGAGCGAATAAAAGCCACACATCACATTTGGATAGTTTTTCTTCTCCTTTACGATGGGGTAAGAGTGGGCCATAGTCCTAGTCATGCTAGCAGATAATGACGATATTAAAAGGAGAGATAAGATGCATTAATGCTGGTGCTTATAGGCGGTATTACGAGTGATAATGTTCATTGCAGAGATTTCTAGGAAAAATAAATGGTTGTTGGAATGCTAAAATTGCTTTCTGATCCTTTCATTTGCTTCTTTTCAACTTTTCTCTGGAAAACACATTTTTATGTGCATTTTGGAAGACCCAAGAGATGCCAATGGTCCTTAAAGCATCTTCTTATTGGGAACATGAGCCAACATTTCTACCGCTAAGATGAAAGTATAAAGAACATATAAATAGACAAAGAAAATGTAAGAGACAAGAGGTGAAGTGAACGAAAGAGAGAGAGTTTGTGTGTGTGTGTGTGTGTATGTGTGTGTGTGTGTGTGTGTGTGTGAGGAAGGGAGAGAGAGAGGGGGCAAAAGAGGGAGAGGGGGAGAGAGAGAGCGACAGAGAGAGCGACAGAGAGAGCGACAGAGAGAGAGAGGGAGCTGAAACGTTTTACCATTATCATGTCTTTGCACGATCTGTGACCACCACCGAAACAACGAAATATCCCCTTGGGTTCAAACGGGTTCAGTGACTCAACTTCACCCAAGGTATCCACTTTGATTTTCATTATTAGTCATCATCGAGCGATGTAATCTTAATGAGTATCGGCGAAACTGTATGCTCATTACCTACACGAACTCCAGAAAAATTATTTTGAAACATGAAAAGTAAAATGTACGAATAATGTTGGTTAATGTCGGCATGACTTTGATTGCGATCGGGATGGCTCTAAGGCAGGTGAGGGAAATCCTAATTCAAGTTGCTATGGTTACCATGGAGTTTATCAAGCCGTCTGAAAACAGTGTTAAAGAAGTATGACTTAGCAGATGTAGAATAATGTGCGGAGGAGTACCCGGCATTAAAACATAATCATAGCAAAAATATTAAGTAAATATGACGTCGTGTAATCTTCACTGTGCAACCATGTCACTATAGTTAAAAATGAAGAGAGAAATCGGAGATGGGGGGGGGGGGGGTAAGATCTCCCCCCTTTCATCGATTAATCCCAATAATAATATAGTGTGTCCCACAACGTATACAATCTTATTTACGATAAACAGTAAAGAAAGCGACGAGCAAGTGCAACTAGGCTTTGAGGTACCCTCCAGTGGTAACACATGTATTACGCAATAAATTAGTATTACTTCCGTATTGCCATTGATACAGGCAGCAGCGTTACACAATACCTACTAATGTGCCAAGCTTTTATCTTAAATGCACTTATTAAGACAGGAGGTGTGTCAATGAGTATTCTTATCTTACATGATTTTACATCACAAGGTCCTCAATCAAAACGATAAAAGCATAACAAGATTCGGAATCACAACAACACTCTATTTCCTAAGAAGCTGATAAGGGAAAGGGGTGGTGATATACAGCACATGCGTCGTTTGCTTGTTTTGCTGAATTTGAATGACTGTGAAGTTACACATTTCACAACTGAACCTAATTTTGTTGTTGTACTTGCGATACATGCAATGTTTTAAAGAGAGGTGGATTTCAGTTCCAAAAGGGATGTATTGCCTTTAGGTAAAAGCGATGGTCGTGAAGAAGAGGACTTTGTGGATTCGGGGTACACACGCCACGAATTTTCTCTTAGCCACTTTTCCCGCTTAAAATCAAAACATTCAGAACATTACCGGGAGGGAGACGCGGACGCTGTGCGTTATAGCCAGGCGCAAAAGACTGCTAATAAGTATGTTGTTGATTTTCTTTAAGTTAATTATTTATTCCAAACTGTATAGCGTATTGAGGATAAATAAATGCTGCGGGGAACTGGAAAATGAAACTATTAAACCAAAGAACTGGGGGGTTCGCGTATCATCTGTGGAAGTTGGCTTATCTGATGCATCAAATAATATCAATTCGGAATTGTTTAATTGGCAGGCAAGCAATAAGGTGGACAGAGTCATACTTATCCCAGGGCATTTATTTAGCAGTGATTGGAGACGAGCAGTCATTCAGGCATACCTTTTCACAAGGGGTCCCCTGAGGGTTTTGTATTCGTCCCGTTTTATTTTTTTTTGTTATTCTTTATGTATCTTTTCTAGAATTTATAATCAACAGAAAATGTTTTACGCAGACGATACACAGTTAACAGAAATGTGGATGTTGATATTCCTGAATTAGATGACGCTTTCTACTTCAAAAACATGCAGACATCTAGCGTTAATTTTTGATGATAAGTTTAGAAATTGAAATTAATAATTCATGCAACCCCCCCCCCCCCCCCACCTCCCAATCGCCACGCGCCATATCTACACTTGTTTACGACTGTGTACATGATATTCAAACCATAATCGTTTGAGTCTGCAGAAATTATCTTCATCGATATCGCATCCCTTGCGGGCAATCGAAGCGCCAAAATAGCAAATGGCGCCTCTATATGAATACAATGTTCATCGGAATGCGCCAACATGCAATATCATATTAATCGCCATGCCCTGACTTTGCCCTCTTTACAGCACGCTACCTCCGACTAAGTCCAGTTTTGATTAAGCTCAAAATTGGCATTTCGTGCAGTTGATAAATTGAATTAAAATTTATTAATTACACTGACATCCTGTCCGACAAAATACGTAATGTCATGAGCCTCTTTTAAATAGAGGAGAGGGTGTGTAGAAAATTTCGATTTGACTGGCGTGTCAACAAAACTCTGATTTTTGGGACATAAAAGACATGACATCACATATATCCTTAATCATATATATCTCAACAACATATGAATTGATGAGGCTTGGGTCCAAACAATTTTTTTTTTTAGTTTGAGCTACAAAGTTCTTATAAATAAATTGCTTAAAAAACAACGGTTAAATATTTAGTTTCTTCAACATGAACGAATGATTGTGTTTATATGTGCTCACACACATATTATAATTATATTATATAAATAGTGTACAATCTATTGTACAATATACTGGATTATATGTACGACAAATATAAACTTATCCCGAGTGCACGTTCATTTCACCAAGGCCAAAGGCCGAGGTGAAATAGATCTGCACGAACGATAATTTTATATTTGGAGTTCATATAGTCCAGTAATATTGTATGATAGAGTGTTCACTATTCATTATAGTAAGGAGATCCCTTGATCTAAGTCCCCCTTCATGATTTTTACCATAGCCAAGTCACGGATTGTATTTGTAAAGAGCAGTGTCCAACATGACGTCACAATCATGACAATGCTTTTTGTTTGCGCACCTTTTGCAACAGTGTCCAACATGACGTCACAATGCTTTTTGTTTCCGCGTGTGTGTGTGTTTGTGTGTGTGTGTGTGTGTGTGTGTGTATGTGTGTGTGTGTGTGTGGAGAGAGAGTATGGAGGGCCATATCCTTCTTGCAACACAATACTACATCACAGCATGTTACCCTAATTGCGTAGGACTTGTTATGGTATAGCAATATTATACCAATCATGCACAATGAATTGGCATATAGATTTGACATTTAAACACTAGATTAGTTTCCAGTATTTTGATTACGTCAATGCATCTATTTTTGTGAGGCGAATAACCACATTAATTGGCTAGCAAAAGTTGACCTTTTTATCTTAGTCCTTACTATTTACCGAGAGAACATTTATTAACAAATATTTTCGTACCAATTATTTTCAAACTCAATATGCAGACAATATCTAAATGAAATCTTACCTCATTTCGTAATAACAATGTTATTCTTCCTGCACATCAATCACGGAAGATTACAAATGATGAAATTTGAAGTGGGGGAGGGGGTGGTTTGATAAAAGACGACATAAATATCCTGATTATGAATCTTTTGTCGGGCTTTCGGCGGAATGGCCTCGAGATTTATCTCTTCCTATAGCTTCATTACTACCTTGCTTTATCAAGGCCGCCGAAAACCATGTTGATAACAAAGTGCTAATTATTGAAAAGGTCAGAATGACAAAGGGATTGAGGCCGGATGATTGTTTTGTCGAATACGGTCTGTCGCGTGACGCGTGTTGGGTCATGTTACGATCACATCTCTCGGTTCCGATCACGTGTTAATTAGCAGGTATCGGTATTGAATCGATATTACTGTATCACCCGATAGATAATATTGCTAAAATCAGTGCTAATACTAAATACCAAACGCAAATATCATGTAATAGGAACTGTTGAATTGGTATTGGCTCGTAAAACTGACATATTCCACGGTGACGATTAGATTCAGATGGCAAATGATAACATGTAAATTCTTTGGAAAGGCGACAATTTTGCCGGTAACATTGGGTTAAAGGTCAAAAAGAGATGATTTATCTAATCAAAAGCACATAATATTGAGAAGGCTTATTAATTAACTTTATTTTTACAGACAGCTTTTGTTAAACTGATTTCAAACTTGGACGATATAATGGAGTACGTACACAAAAAGTGGCAAAAGCTTGCGTTATGTGTGCCCGCATCGGGCTATGTATGTGTGTCAATTAATTTTAGCAAATCGAATGCTACCTGTGAATTATCGTAAGCTTTGATCAACTAAATTCAGAAATTATTAACGCCTCAACTACCATTTGACACCTGTGAAACCAAAATCGTATCATAATTTATTGACTTAACTTCATACACGTTTATCGGAGACAACAGAACCGAAAGTCACGGTAAATACCTTAATCAGTCTGTACAAATCAATTGCTGCAATATCCCCAATAGGAGCGCGCGCGCACACACATATTTGTATACACACATACATACACACACACGCACACACACACACAAACACAAACATTCACACACCTACACCTTTCCCCTCCAACGCTAATCAATTTACCCATCCTTCTCGTATGTGGATAAGTCATTGTTGTAAGGCCCCGCGGCAATCAAGTGAATTTGGTGGACGTATGTGGCATAGATAAAATGATCTGACTGGTGTAGCTGTATCAGGTATTAATCAATTAATTATCTATGGCTGACCACCTCCGCCGCTCTCACAGGTCTAGACCAATAGTAAATGTGCATATGCATGTTCACGCATGACCGACGCACACACAACCTTTAATAGATTACAGGCCTGCTAAAAGTCATTCAGGGTCATATGATGAAAAAATGATGAAAAGGATCTCCCGGCATCGTAGAAAATATGAACCCTCCAGAAATAAATGTGCATTGATCTTCTAAATACATGACAAAGACCTTCATGGCATATGTCGTGGGGTAGCTCCCCCCCCCCCCCCCCTTTCGTCCCCACACGCAAAAGATGACACATTATCACGTGAGCACACACACTGTTATCTTAAGCGCCCTGAACCACGAAGAATATCGTCTCATCACCCCATTGGATACCTTTGTTAAAATCACCCTGCCAATAGAAACGGTAATGATGTAATTGGATGATGGTCCTTCCCCCCCCCCCCCCATCGCTGCATCATTATCCCCCCCCCCTCCCCCTCCCCCCCCCCCCCCCCCCCGCCCCCAATCCCCACCCCATGCGTGTTGGAAAATCCACGCCACTCCCAGTGTAGCTCTGTCTGTACGGGCATCTCGAAAATTACTGGCGCAGGTATAATTTCATGTGGGTGGGTGGGGGGGGGGGGGGGGGTCGTCCGTAGAGTCTTCTATCTATATTTATCTATCTATCTACAAAGGGCCCGGAGATGATTATCTGTCGTCCGTCTTTCAATCTATTGCACATCCTGCTTAGACTTGAGCGGCGCTCTCTTCTCGGAGGTATCTGTTATTATTAGGTAGGTTCATTCCTGGGACTCCAGGCTGTATCATACTTCACACACTCAAGCCCTTAAAGCTGCAGTTTATACGTAGATCACGGGACCTTGCGACGAAATAAATGAATTATACGACGGGGACAAAAGACAATAATCACAACATGTTGAATTGCGTAATGTTATACTGCAAATTCAATGTTTATCAATATGTTTTTCTTCCGAAATATATCGAAAACCAACCGTCGTTTCCTATTCCTATTTCGTTATTGATAGGAATAGCGTAATCGTATCTTTAAAGGTGGTGGATAGACAATATCAACATCAATATTTAAAAGAAAATTAACCTTTCAGTCTCAGCTTCCGTTTTGAATGCGGAGATAAGTTGGAATTGTTAATTACACCATCTTTATTCGTACATCATCATTTTTGTATCACTAACAAGAAACAATGTACCTGAAAACAGCATTAATATGATTGGGGCGCTTAGATCATGTAGATTATGATGTTTTAAATAATGTTGTCTGAGTGCTGTTCTGAAGATACCCGACAATACTTTAGACGATCCGGCGAAATAAAATCTATATGAGGTATAAATATGTATATATAAACCTTTAAAACTAATTTTCTAATTATTCTAAGGGACATTCTTACACGTCATTTTTTCCAATGTGGTTCATTTAATCCTGTATAAAAAAAAATGTATATATTCATGGGAGATCATCAATGTGGTCTCTATGAGCAGGTGGTTTTCATGTACAGGTCACTGAAATACAGGTTTCGGTGACAAACATCGTTCAAGGGAAACAGTAGATCTGGTATTTATACGCAGGTGTTGTTTTATACAGTTCGCCGCTAAATCAGGTTTCAATTTATTAACAAACTGTATTGAAAGGCCTGCAAACGGTGTTCGCCACCTTAAACCTCGCCTGATTGCTCGGACTATTCAGCGGTCAGAAACCCCAGGGGTGGGGGCGCTGCACTGAGCTCAGCTAGAGGTTCTTAAGGCGACATTCTTTTGCGACGCAGTGATATTTCCCAAGTTTTGAGGAGGCAATGATCCACCAGAAATAGTTCGATTGACCTTTAAAATGACGGACTGTGCTCCGTCCGCACGCGAGGCGCAGATTGAACGGCTGAAGGTGATCAAACCAGCCATGATCAGACCAATATTAGCTATATACCGTGATGAAATCGGCTGAGCGCGCCTTCAAAGCTCGACTGCTAACTCGTCTGAGTGGAATGGATGGACGAGTCTTCCGCAATCCAAAACGAATAGGTCGTCTCGTCTGCCGTCTGATAAAGCTCCTAAAGGTTTCCAGGTTAGTGATGTATATAGTAGTGTAACCATAGTGATGGTATCAGGTACGCCTATTTAACAAAAGTCCGACAGTTTAAGAGCAACCGGGCGCGGGGGTGGCGGAGTTTGAAAATCGTATCTCACTACCATGACTACCTGGTTGATTTTTACCTATTATTAACGATTTACTACGTGAAACAAATTCAATTAAATCTCTTCATGTTTTGGACAAATCACGATAAAAAAAAAGAAATCCTCTTGATAATTATTTGTGGTAAAAGTGTATGTACTTATTACCGCTTATTGTCGTCGTCATTCTTGCTATAGTTTATTTATCTCTTTTTTTGTGCTTGTATCTCCCACCCACCCCTCCCCCTCCCCGAGACATACACATACACACGCTCCTTTTCATTATCCTCTGCATGCATAATGGATGAAATCATTATTAAGCCCTTGGACTAATGCTGTCAGCACAATGTCTTCTGATGTGATATAACTGGACGATTTGGAGTGTAATCAATGATTTCCTCTACGATTTCATGCTCCGTCAATCCAATTGCATTTAATCATTCAAAGAAATCATCTTTGAATGCAGGATTGAGGAAAAGGGGAAGCGGGCAGCTGGAGAGTGTGTATGTGAGAGGTAGATAAAGAAATGTAGATAATTAAAGAGAGTTGGAGACGGGCTGAGAAATGGGAACCGAAAGAGAGGGAGAGAGAGAGAGGGGGGGGGGGGTGGTGAGAAAAGAGAAGGAGGGGAAGAGATACGTGCAAGATGGGACATACGGAGAGGGGGTATACAAATAATAGAAAGAGTGAAATAGGCGAGGAGGAGGCGAGAATGGAAGACATTACTAGAGAATGAAAAGACAGAAAGAGAGGGATGAGATAAATGAAGACAGTGAAAGAGATAGAGACAGAGAATTAGACAGAGAGAGAGAGAGGGGGGAGAGACAGAGAGAGAGAGACAGAGAGAGACTGAGAGAGAAAAACATATACAGACAATAGGCGTCGAAAAGACAGAGGTCACAGTATGGACAAAGTCTGATCTTTTCACCATTGGCGACAATATTAATACCTCTCGTAATCATGTCCAGCATAATGTCAATGTGACGTCATACTTCGAAAAAACAACATCTATTTTCGGTCAGGCCGGATAAACAGACCCACTAGGGACGGATGTGATCCTCTGGATCTGAGTCCGCATAAAGATGTCGTCTTGAAAAACGGCAACAGAGCAGCTCTGACTTGTGAATCCCAATTTGCTAATAAAATTTACATATTATTCCAATAATATCAAGCAGGAAAATGTTGTTTTGAACAAGGTTTATACAGATTTCGCAACACGAGCACATCAGTTTGCATAGCTGTTGTTTTGTCGCTATCATAAAATCTGACAACAAATAAGAAAGTTATTGATGTTTTAATAATATAATTTTTTGTTTGAGGGGAGGGGAGAAAATACAAGAAAAGTTAGTATATAACATACCCTTGACAGAATTGCCCATTTGTCTCGACGACTTACAGATTGTTGAATTTGCTATCAAATTTTCGTAGGACGTTTTTCCTCAAAGTCTTTTTCTGATAAATATCTGCTTTTACTGATTGCAAATTGGCAAGTCATTTACATGGTCTAAACAGTTAGTGCTAATGAACCCCTTCTCTGCCAGACTCCATGCTGCCCTAGATGGGAATGGTGTGTGTTACCAGTGCACAAAGGACCACACACACACACACACACACACACACACACACACACACACACACACACACACACACCACGGAACTAAAAGAAAGGGGAAGACCGATCAAGCGTGAACCAGTATCGCCGGCGAGTGTGCGTAGTCACGCCACGCCGCCCTTTCTTTTAGGTCCGTGACATGCACACACGCACACACACACACACACACACACACACACACACACACACACACACACACACACACACACACACACACACACACACACACACAACCTTCACTTACACACTGTCTCGTGTGTGTCCCGTCAACCTGTTGTGATACGTCACGTGACTATGGCGCCACGGATTGAGCTTGATCCTCTTCCACCTGATACCCCAGTGATCACGATAATCCCAGCACTGTATATAACCCCTGCCTCCATGTATTAACTTCTTCTCTACCGGACCCTTTACTACCCTGTGGGAATAGAATATATTACCAGTGCAAAAATTGTCTTAATGGCACACAAAGAGTTAACTGCTCTTTTTCAACATCATAGCTGGAGTTCATGCACCCGTATGATTATAGCAGAACTTGATAGTGGAGGGTGGAGGAGGGGGTAGGACACACATACACACATGTACAGACAAACACAAATTCCATTTCACCGTGACTCTTTTGCTGGGAAAGATGTATCCGTGTATATTTTTAGCCTGTCCTGTCCGTCCTTTTTTTTAATATAGCTTATCAAACTGTTGCATTTTACGATGTAAAGTGGATACTCCCATCACAAAGAGACACTTTCAAAGTCATGTTCACAACCTTTGACGATTCTATAATCTGAATATGTGTGTATATGAACACACAAACTGAATAAGTCATAATCAACATTTTATTTATCGGCATGACATGCCCATAACCTTGATTATGATGTATTCGAGAAACAATGAAATTGGGAGCTCGTTTTTGTTATCTTTATAAACTTGTTTGGGCACCAAACCGAAGATAACCCCAAATTTTTTAAAAGGAAGTCATCTGACATGGAAGAATACATGATATTACTTGACTTAAAACAGAAATACAATTGAAAAGATAAGAAATAAATGAACAGCAAAGGTTTTTTTACCAACGGACAAAAAGTTTTTAAAAAAAATACAGTAACAGTAACGTAAATAATCGTGTTTCTGTTCTCGCAGTGATACAGAACAGATTTCTTGTAAAAAGGACCATATTTTATCAATTGGCATGACATCAGTAGGGGCCTACTGATATAGTTATTATTTTTTTAATTATTATTATTTTGTTTTAAATGCACCTAGTTCGAGGAAAATATTTTTGCAAAGATGTACGTGTAATCTGTTTCCATGTACTTTTTATGTATCGTAACTAATGGAAATTAAAATTCAAGTTCTTAAAAAAATCATATCTTTCGGGGGATACTGCAATGTAGGTCTAACCTTCAGGTACTGACGTGAACAAAATAGAAATTTAATATCAGTGAATTTTCCTACATCACCCAAATATATTGGGCAATGTACCATAACGTGTAATGTAGTAAATTGTGGAATTGCCCAAATACATTAATTATATAGACATGCCAGGGCCACATATTTGCATGACATGAGTCAAGATACATGTACATTAAATTACGGCAATAATGGTTTTCTTAATGGTTTTAGATGACTACAAAATCTTAAGAACATACCAACATTACCCCAATAGAATTTATTTGTCCAGTTATATAAAGGCCACCTTATTATTTTAACGATACGCATAGGGCTATTTTATCTAAGACAGTGTCGACTTATGCGAATCAACGTTTGTTTCATTTCATTTGATACTTTACATGTAATCACTTTTCCTTTCGGTCTGTTACAAAAATTTTAAAGTTTTGGTTACAATTTTTTTATTTTTTTTGGTTTATTTTCGTATAAATTATAATGAAACTTGGTACAAATGATTCTTGGGTAATACCACATGTGTCTTCATGAGGATAATGGGGTCAAATGTCTTCTAGGGGTCAAAAGGTCAAATGATATGGGACTGTGTGCATCATTGTTCTCAAAGTCTTCGTTGGACTTGCTCTCATTTCTTTTTTTCTGCATCAGTTGTTATCACACTTGGTACAAATGACCCTTGGGTAATACCACATGTGTGTTCATGAGGCTGGTGGGGTCAAAGGTCATCTAGAGGTCAAAAGGTCTAATGATATGAGGCCGTTTGCATTATGATTCTCAAATTTTTCGTTAAGCTTGCTTTCATGTCTCTATTTCTGAATCAATAGTGATCACACTTGAAACAAATGATCCTTGAGACAATACCACATGTGTCTTCATGAGAATGATGAGGTCAAAGGTCATTTTTTATTTTTTTTTCTTAACTAAAGGACGGTTCTTTATTTCAGGTCGGATCAAACTGGGCACAGATGTGCAGGGGCTTGTTATTTTTGGTTTTGGTTTTGGTTTAACTTCCTCTCATTTTTTGTTATTTCTGCATCAATTGTGATCCTTGGGTAAAACCACGTCTGTTGATGAGGATGATGAGGTCAAAGGTCATCTCGGCACCATTTTAAATATTTGAGAAAAAAATTAGCAATGGGACCAAGCCAATTACATCGCTTTAGCAAAATGTGGTTATGATGAACATATTGAACACACAGGTTTGCACAAATTGGGACTTCTTTAAGAATTGCCTCATAACAATATCTTGTTCTATTTGTGCTCTGTATAAAGGGAATTGGACAAGTTTTTTTGGCATGCATGGATCCCTACAGTATTCGATAAAACATTGTGATTTCCGCAAAGGAATACTGTACTTACCTTCCAATTACTGGGATTTGATTTGTGGATTTCTTTCAACGATCGGCAAAGAATGAAGGTGAGTGCGCATTATACTTCTATACTTCTAAATACGTTATTGGTCGAAGCCTATAATTTGATAATACACTTTTTAGTCAAGTTTCCGGGGGGGGGGGGCTTGTAATATTCTGTTGTTGTTCTTAATTCGCGTCATCCAAGGCTTTTGTTACTAGAGAAAAGAATGGAAAACAACAAATCAAAGTGGATTTTACAAAATAATTGGAAGAAAGAAAGATGAAAAGGAAAAAGGAAGTGGAAAAAACGAAAGGTTACGGGATCAACCGTTGCTTATTACACAGAGAGAATCAACAAAATAAAATGGATTTTAAATAAAAACAAAAGATTACGCGATGGTTGCCAGGCTTTCAGGTGTCGTGACTTGGGGTCAAATCGATGGCCTTTTACCGACTACCTGTAGTGTCTTTCTGATATGGCGATATCGGCCCAAAACATGTCTCTTCGTGCATTCCTGGAACTCTAGCGCCGAGGCGCCCTGATCCTTTAGGGGAGAAAACAAGGCTGATCCCAATCACACGGTGCCAAACCGCAAAATGCCTTGAACCTTTATCAGACGATATTCGAACCCGTTCAAGGCACAAGTATGAAAGCACTCCCGCCGTATTAGACTTCTCGGCCATAATAGCGTCGGTGCTGATGCTCGGAAATTTAGGCGTATAGACTGATGTGGAATATAATTTCAAAGCAACGAAAGAAACCAAAAGAGATTATTGCGTCAGATGAGGATTCGAACCTCTGCGAGACACAAGTGTGGGCTCATTGCCGGTGTGATGGCATATTCCGTTCCTATTATATTTGGTTCTCAGAACCAAATGTCCAGGTATATATCTTTCTGGAACACGATATACCGGTAAATTGTGTTCCAGTGGTGTGGCATATGTCGTTCTCATAGGCAGATATCGTTCCAACTGACCAAGTATCGTTTTCGCGTAAACTTTTGGGCGATCGGAAATAATCGCTAACTTCAGTTTATGGCTTGAGAGAACGACACACTTTTCCATAGATAAGCACAGGAATCGCACACCGCTAGCGAGCAACTTTCCACACGTTAATATCTAATCGAAGTAAGCAACCATTTTTAATGCGCTATTACTTTTCCCAGGTCGAAATTCCCATAGAAACCAGTAGAAACCAGTAGAGACCGTCTACTGGTTTCTACTGGTCCAGTAGAGTCTACTGGTCTGAAGAGGAACTACGAAATCAAACCAGTAGAAACCAGTAGAAACCAGTAGAGTCTACTGTGTTGAAGACCAGTAGAAACCAATAGAAACCAGTGAGATCTAATGGTTTGAGAAGGAGTGTGAAAAAAAACAAAGTCAAACCAGTAGAAACCATTAGAAACCAGTGGATTCTAATGGCATTGAAGAAACAAGAGTGTCTACTGGTTTCTACTGTTTTTTTTCATAAACCAGTAGAGTCTACTGGTCTGAAGAGGAACTGCAAAATCAAACCAGTAGAAACTAGTAGAAAATATTAGAGACCAGTGAAATCTACTGGTATTGGAGACCAGTAGAAACCAGTGAGATCTAATGGTTTGAATAGGAGTGTGAAAAATACAAAGTCAAACCAGTAGAAACCATTAGAGACCAGTGAATTCTACTGGTATAAGAGACTAGTAGAAACCAATAGAAACCAATGAGACCTAATGGTTTGAAAAGGAGTGTGAAAAAATCAAAGTTTAACCAGTAGAAACAAATAGAAACCAGTAAGATTTAATGGTTTGAAAAGGAGTATGAAAAATACAAAGTCAAACCAGTAGAAACCATTAGAGACCAGTAGAAACCAGTGAGACCTCATGAATATTCATGAGCATTCACGTGTCACAATTTTGTACTTTTAAAAAGATAACTTCCACATAACTATATAAAAGGAGTATATATACAAATGCATGATTTGAAATTTAAACATAAAATAGTGAATGTCACCTCCTTAAGTGAAGACAATACTGATAACAGCAACGAAAAATTGTCTTCTTATGTAAAAAGTTTTACTAACCAATATCTTATGAACCTTATAACCGTCCCACTATATATATGAAGTGTGTAAAGGTCCGAGTAGGAAATAGAATAGGAATAGGATAGGATAAGATAGGATTAAGTATAGGTAAGGATAGGATTAAGTAATAGATCATTTAGGACCATGCCACGGTTCGGATTATCTTAATATATATTTAGATCATTGTTAGATCAATATTTTTAACGTCGGATTAAGATTTTGATTCTACTGGTTTCTACTGGTATTCTACTGGTCTTCTGTTGGTCTTCTATTGGATCCAGTAGAGATTCCTACTGGTATTCTACTATTATTTTCCTAATGGTTTCTACTGGAAATCATTTCACTTTCCATATTCAAACCAGTAGAAAATTTCCAGTAGAAACCAGTAGGAATCTCTACTGGGTCCAGTAGAGATTACACACACCGACTGCCGTACTGCCATCATCCAGGGACGTCAACGATGTACTGCGTGCGTGCGCTTCCAATTCTACACCTCGTACCTCAACCCTGCACCCATCTCATACACACGTGCAGTGTACTAGTATGCAGCTGAAAAAAAATGGGTACTGGAAGCGCACGTAGTAGCAAGGCCTACACGTGGATGAGGTTACAAATTGCCGCGCGCCTCCAGCTCACCAGCTCCTGGCCGCCTCTTTGGCCGGCGCGACGTTCGACAAGCCATACCATAGTCTTGAATATTCATTAGCACAGTAGCCAATAACAGAGGCCGTCTCATGAAAACTGCCCCGTGTACAGAGTGAATGGCAAAAAAAGTGTGTCAGAAAGAGTGTGTCAGATGAAGTGGGTCAGGAAATGGCGTAACCCATAGTATTCTAAAATAATTAGTATCACGTCTGTAATATAACCTCGCTAATGTATGATATCATTTTTATTGCAAAAAAAAAATCACACATGTATCCAATCGTTTGTATTGTGCTGAAATACAAGTATTTGAACTTTTCATATATCTAGCAGTCTTGAAAGTCACACTAGTTAAAGAATTAATGGTGAACTTTGCATACAGACATTTTTATGAAAAAGTAAGTCAGCAGAGTGCACGCATGTTTATTGCTTATTAGGAGATCTGGATTTTTAAGTCTTAGATAATTGGGGTATTTATTTGCAAGAAATTCGAAGCCTTCCCCCTCCCCCTGAACAGAAAATGAAATTATACAGCAAAATCAGGTTTTACACAATGGGCACATATTTTGGGCACATATTATAGTCATAACAAACGGTGTATTTTTTAATCTGTGTGTAATTCAGTCAGGCATATTTCTTAGACCTTGACCTTTTATGTTTTACACTTTCAAGGGACATAATATTTATTCATGTTTGGTAGTTTAAAACATACTATATTCTGTATCAATCAGTGTTTTGATGAATCATGTTAAACGTATATAAATATGTGATTAGTCAAATTGTTACCCATAAGGAGATATTTGTGAATGATCTCATGCAAAGCTTTCAATAAAATCTGAACTTGAAAGATTAAATGATAATGGTGATTCCTAGCATTTTTATTTTGATGTCAGAATTAGGCTTACATAGCATGTACATTCTCTATGCACAGTCTGTATACTAAAGCAAATAATGGTAACCAAGAAGTAAGTTCTGCAGTACTAGCAATGTGAGGCTTTATATATGGCAATTGGCAAAGTTGTCTCTTCAAATTGATTTAAAGTTAAACATAACCATTGAAGATTAATGTTTTTCGAAACTTCTCTTTCTGCCCATTTCATTGAAAAAGGGGTTGCATCATATAAACTGTATTATTGGCTTAAACGAGAAGGTATACCCTTGTTCTCCATTTTTCTTTCTCAATTTAGCGATTGCAGACTATCAGTCGTTTTGTCATTAATTTCTTACTCAAAAATCTACTCCAGGCAAAAATATATTTTATTTACTTCTCCATATGGGCCGCTGTTTTCTGTACCTCATTGAAAATTACACAGACTTTATGTCAATGGCGGTTTAATCTATTGTGCTTAGAATTATCAAATGAATTTCTTACTGAAATTTATTTACTGATATCAATTTCTAACTGATTTAAACCATTGTTGGCTTTCAGTCCCTTCCCCTTTGATCTCTTACTCGAAAATCTACTCCAGGCAAATATATAGTTTGTTTACTTCTCCATTCGGGCTGCTGGTGTCTGTCTTTTTTTTTTTTTGCCTCATAAAATACATGGACTTCATATGGGAAATATGTTACTATTTGACCCTGATCAATCATTAGTCAGATTTGGACTTGTGTGTATGAGATTAATTCAGAGCACAACAACCCCCATTGTGCCTCACACATGTGAGCCCACGTGGTATTTCTGCCAGAAGCATCATGTATTATTATTATTATTATTATTATTATTATTATTATTATTATTTACACTTTGTTGTCAGTTCCAGGAGGATGTTGCAAATAGGTTTTCAATTACTGTAACTTAAATGTAGTGGTAGCTACCAAGAAAACATATCTCCAACATGGCCCTGATCTCTGATATCATCCAAACTTTCTATTCGCAAGCATCTGAAGTCATGCATTTGCATCTGAACAAAAGCATAAGATTTATCGTCTGGCAAGCGTGACGATCTTGCCACCATTCTGTAAAAAAAGACATATTTTCAGTCCTTCATATCTATTTTCCAAAACCATGAGGACTATCAACTTCACCCCTTCTCCTACGAGGTTTGATGTGACAGCTAGGGTTGTGCTTTACTCATTATTTTGCAACTACACGCACCACTTTTGATCATTAGATGATAGTGCTTCTCTTTTCCCGTTTTTCTTTCAATTTTATTTTTGTGATTTTTTTCTTTACATACATGTACTGTAATTGACATTTCTTCTTTGAATGAATCATAAAAATGAATATTCCCGCAGCAGCCTCTACCTGTCGCAGCCCGTGTTAGTTGGTATATTGGCTGCTCCATCTATCCATTGATTGATTCTATCCACCTTCGCTGTGGTCTGCCCTTCCTTCGCTTGCCTGCCCGGTACGGTATGGTGGCCAGCTGTATGTACCGTATAGGGAGAGAGAAAGTAAGAGGAATATGTAGTGGGAGAGAAAGTAAGAGAGATACACTGAACTCCAAACGTTTAGGAACACCTGCATTTAGTGTATGATTGGTAGGCTTTATTGATATTCAGGCTCATAGCATAGTTCAAGTTTTGTTTTAAAGTGAATAAGAATGTACATTTTATCCTTGATTCAAACAAAGTTATACTCTATCAAATGGCTGCCTACCAGTCAATATGGCATTTTCTCAAAATGCTAACCTTTTTATTACATTCGCGTAATCCAGATATCCAGAGCTTTTCACCATTATACAGGGTTAAATGGGTAACTTCATTCATTTTTCCTTTTCCTCGTTAGAAGTCAAACACACAAATCAAATTAAACAATACTCAGAGTTTCACTTGTATGGAAACTTCTTTTTTAATTCAAAAACATAAACGTCAAGAAAGGGGATTGAAATCTGTAGACTGGGACGGCCAATCCATGATTGTCAGGACTTGTGTCTCTTCCTTTTTCTTCAAGTAGCCTGTGCATATTCTTTGAATAGTCTTGACGTGTGCTTTGGGTCATTGTCCTACTGGAAAACGAACCCTCCTCCGATCAGGCGTTCCCCTGAAGGAAAGGCCTTCCGCTGTAGGATTGAATGATAGCCTTGCAGGTTGAGGATACCCTCTACTCTGTGCAAATGAGAACAATTGGATGATATCAAAGATTTCTTGGTAGCTACCATTGATGGTAAGGTAGAATGGTTTAAAACCTATATGCAACATGCTCAAAGAAAGTGTAGAAAATCAATGGACAAAAAACGGGCAGAAAAATAATAAGAAGAGGAATATTGAATAATGAAAAACGGAACAACAAAGATGATAAGGCTCTGGTTGATTGTTGTCATCAGAGATAGAAGGAAAAAACAATTAAATCAATATTTCAACAACAAAAATAAAAGGTTAAGCGACGGTTGCCAGGAGTTCAGGTGTCGTGACTTCGGGCTTCCGCAATTAAGCTCATGACCCTTACCGACTACCATTAGTTCCCTTCTGGTATGGCGACCGGCCCACCGCGTATCCCTTCCTACCTCCTAAAAACTGTAGCCTATAAAAACTATAGACTCTAACTCTTTAGGGGAGGAACAAGGGTGATCCCAATGCCTTTGCCGGGCCATCCGACAATCCTTGAACCTTGGTTTTGCAACCTTGGAGTTAGCGGGTTTCGAACCCGTGCTCGCTAGCACGAGTGTGAGATAGTCCCGGCGCTTACCCTACCACTAGGCTATAAGACGTCGGTGGTTTTGCTTGGTGATTTTAGCGTATAGAATATTAGTTTCAAATCAATGAGAAAAAAACCAAAAGAGCATCTATGTCAGGAATCGAACTCACGACCTTGAGGTTATCAGTCTGACGCTCTACCAACTGAGCCAACAGACCGATTGCTGATGTTTCAAAGAGTATTAAACATATATACTTGCAGATTGTCAACAAGTTTCTATCTATTACTGAGGTAATTTTCTTTTTGATATAAAGAAATGTGCAATTTATGAAGAAATCACATGGGGTAGGGGGGATTTGTTGCCCAAATGTATCCTGAAAGTGACCCGAGAGCCCTCTAAATGTGATACAATCTTGTAGTAACATGAACTATGATATGACATCTTATATGCTGTGAGATAATTGGCCATTGAAATGTTACTACTTTTCCATGGCGCTCGCTTTTCTCTCCGTCTCTCTCTCTCTCCCAACCTCCTCTCTCTCCACCTCTCTCTCTCTCTTTCCCTCCTCCTCTCATTCTCTCTCTCTACCCCCCCCCCCAACCTCTCTTTCTCTAAAGCCATCTTGGTTGTTCTTTTCTCTTCCGATGGAAGCATTCTTTCATATAAAGTACCGAAGTGGTGTCGTCATATGAACATGTTGTCAAGACAAATTGGCTCTAAACAAACTCACTCCACTGAGAGGTTTACCTGTCCGATATTGTATATCAGACTAGTGTTCGGCATTCTCAATTACATTCCCCGTTGTAATCACCGCTGCTTGTTCTGCCCGTATTGTTTAGAGCCATTTGTCTTGACAATAATGCTCAAATGGCGTCGCACTTCGGTACTCTATATTCAGATAAGCAGACGTAGACGGTTGCTTATTTTCCCCACAAATATATTTTTTTATTCTTGAATGCATCAACATTTTCAAATTCATGACATATATCAATACGGTAATGATGAAACTGATCCATGTATAATCATGTAAATGCTCATTGTTTTGATGATGGAAACACTCAAATATCTATATTGTGGATGCAGAGAATTGTCCTAGTCAAAACTCAATTCAATGCAGTGATGCAACACTTTGGCGATTGTCGACAAAAACTCCTGAAAAAAAATGTCATGTTGTTTTCTTACATATTATTTGCTGGCTGAACCTCCTCCCCCCCCCCCCCCCCTCTCCCCACAAAAATACAACTAAAATCAGAGTAAGAAAGTAAAATAATTTATTACAATATAAAATTGAAAATGAGAATGAGGGATATTAGGTGGGATATGTGACAAACATACATTTTATTTCAAGAACTAAAATTAAAAATACATACCTGTTCTTTTATAATGCTGTCTTTATTAAACGCTTAGAAATATAACTTATTAAGTTCTTATTCATTCCATCCTTTAAAAGATAAGTACATTTATACTAGGATCCCTTATGCCATGGTCACAACCGGCCGTCCGTGTTTTTCTACGTGGAGTTGGCAGCTTGCTTGCCAACTTCTACGATCCTTCCCTGCGTCGTCCTTGCGTCCGACGCAAGGAGTTTCAGCGAAACCCGACGCAGATCACAAGCAGAGAGAATCATATATGTATATGTGAAGGAACATCTCGGGGAAAATCAAGAAAAACCGAGCTGTATACTCTACAATGCAAAGAAGCTAGGCCATTTGAATCACCAATTAGATACTTTACACACGCCAACACTGATTCTGATAACATGAATATATAGATATACAATGTACATGATCGATAGCTTATATCGTGGAGATTCACATGCAATAGAATGTCATTTGAGAGAGAAATAGTTTGTTCAAACATTGCTTTCCTCAATTAAATACAACCACAATTATTCTGCTTCTTATAGAGAATGAATTCCATGTAGTGTTCTTGCATCAGTACTGTGCACTTCACGTACATGCTATTACTTGCAACACAGGCGTGTGTGTGACGGGGATATGTGTCAAAGAATGATCCATGCCGCCGGTCTCTTACACTAATACATCATGGGACGACTTTCCCTTATATGTGCAGTATTGAGAATTCAACGTGCTTCACATAATCCTTTAATCCTAATACTCACGGGGGTGCATTTTTCCCCCACCCCCCGTCAATTTTTTGTCGGTACTTCCGAACACCTCGAAACGAACATGATTTTTTTCTGATCCTTTCCGCACATTTTGATACCAAATTTATGACGATCGGACATACCGTGCCGATATCAGATAACGTTTATCAAACACAAATCACTGAAATTTCGCTATTTTTTTTTGACTGAGCACAACCATATGGACAAAATCACGCAGGCGATTTTCCATTTTATGTAAATACTTTTCTAATAGTGTAAATAATTACAACACACACAAACCCACATACACCCACATTCACATACACATACACCCAAATCACAAAATGCGCTTGACGGAAAACAATGGAATACGTGAAAAATAATTACCACAACCTATCCTTTTTTTTCAGGAATTGAAGAGGGATTTTTGAAAGACATTTGTATCAGAAATTGGTATTCCTGAGGCTTTATCTAGTGATTTCTTGCATAAATGAGCATACATTATTGAATTTAAGAAATAAAGGCACTTTCGTAAATTTAGCTATACAACTTGTAGAATACATAATTCTTGACCCTTATAAAAAAAAATGAGGGAATCGGGCAGCCCATGGCCATAATGCACCCCCCCCCCCCCCCCCCCACTCTAACATGCTTTGAAATAACGGGTTAAGAGAGATGGTGTCATTCTTTGTTCAAAAGTATTCATGCATGCAATCCAACTTTTCGTGAAATAATTCAACGATCATGATTTGCCTTGTGGTCTGTCCAAGCTATCTTGATAGTTAATATGACTGCTTGATATACTATCTCTCTCTCTCTCTCCCTCTCTCTGGGTGCTTTGTCGTGTGACGTAGGCGATCATGGAGTGCCACACAGTTCTCTGTACTGAGCTCTTTGTATCAATTGCATTATCATGGTAAACCAGTCAATCAGGATGCTTATCAACATAATAATCCTTCTTTCCTTGCCCCATACCCCTGGTTCTTTTTCATCAATACGAACTCTTTCAAGTAAACTTTATACAATATACGACGTACAAAATCTCAACCTTCAGATTCTTTGCTCACATATCAGTTTCATAATATACATACATGATAATGAAACATTTTTCTTTGTGTGACATAACACATACAGCTATGACTTGAGTCATATGTCACAAGTTAGGTAAATACTCATTCTAGGCATATCTGAATATGAGCCGCTATTACGGTGAACATGTCTATATTGACTGTCCAATGGGTGGATTCAAAATACCTTTTGTTCCTCTGCATCAGTTATAAACTAATGCTCAATACCCCAAAGGAGATGCAGTCCGCTGGTTCAATAATGATGTGCGAGTTTCGGCATGTAAACAATTAAGATGAGCGGTTATTTCTTACCAGTCAATCGTAAGGCTCGCAGCTTAATCAAGAGAGAGATGTGTCGCTGATTTTTTATATAGGACATGTGTGGAGTTACCCCGGTGTGCCTCTGTAGGAAAGTCCACCCTTCAATGACCTCTCCTTAAGGAGCGCTGTAGCGTTGATTAGTTGAGCTTCCTCTGCGCATTCTCTTCAAATCGTTCCAAAGCCCATCCGTTAATTCATTGTGACCTTTATTTCAGGCAAGATTTAGAGTTGATTTGTTGCGCTAGCTCAGCGGGCTCTCTCTCTCCCTTACCATTTTGTCAAGTTTTGCAAAAGTCCATCCTATAATGGCATCTCTGGTAGGAGAGATTTCTTGTTCATTTGTCAAGCTGGCTGCGCGGATTAATTATCTCCCTCACTCACCCTTCGTTAAGTCGTGGCAAAGTCCATCCTACGTACAGTCTATAGTGACCACTCCTTTAGGAAGATTTAGCCTCGTGTTCATTTGTTGAGCTCCGCGAGTTCTTGACAATCTCCCTCACTCATTCTACTTTAATTCGGCCTGCTTTGGCGCTTCCTACAGTAGCGTCCCCGCCGACGACGGAATCCTTATGGAATTCTCGCTTTCCTTCATACATTAATTAATTATTATGAATTATGATTCCCCAAGATGTAAATTACTGCTGAGTTTCTCTAACTGGAACGTGCGGCAGCACTGCAGTGTCAGCTTGCTCACAAAGCCGTAGATGCTCTCCTCCTACTCGTCACTGTGCTTCGCAAAGTGGGGAGCTCTGCAACACTTGACGTCAAGGTCGCTCTCTACATGCTTGCGCCTCTGCTCGACCATCTCGTCGTTTTCCTTGGCCGTGGCGATCGGGTCATCGTGAGAGAAGAGGTTGAGGGCGGGCGCCTTCACCGGGCGGCCAGTAAAGATCTCATTCACCTGAAGGACAATGCAGAACAATAGGACCGTTAATAAACTCTGCTTTGTTTCTTTGGAAATTCTTATGGAATTCTCGCTTTCCTTCATACATTAATGAATCATTATGAATTATGATTCCCCAAGATGTAAATTACTGCTGAGTTTATGCCTTGTAAAATGTTAAAAATATGTGGCTTGTTTGAGACCGAGTCTCCGCGAGACTAGACGGGTCTCCGAGACGGGTCTCCGAGACGGGTCTCCGAGAAGTCATCGTGAATTCGAATGCGTTTGATTTTTTTTTCAAGTCTCCTGTAAGTCTCTGTAACTTATCTATGCAGTCCTTGCGGCATCTTAACCGATGAGACGGACCTTTAACTCTTATATTACCATTCCCTGAAAACCACATTGGCTTACTACACATCTTCACGCCAATGCTCAGGAGAGTTCACCCTTCAAGCTCACCTTGACGATGCTATCCACGGTGTACTTGTTGGTCAGCCAATAGTAGGTCTCTGCAACCCTCTTGATGACAAACTGCGTAAAGGAGTTGTTGGCGGCCTGCGAGTAGATACCCTCGTAGCTATCCCTAGAGAGAATACAACTGTACAGGATCTGATCAACGATGCGGTAACGCACCGATGCATAGGCCTAACGGCTACTCTGCTCCGCAGACGCGCGCTTCTTCTCCCTCTGATGCATCCATCAGGTCGAGCATCTCGGCGTACACGTGGCTGCTGACGGAGAAGGCATGGACCAGGAGAGGGCGTGTGTCGCCGTCCGTGACATAATCCAGGATCTCCCGCGCGATCTCCTTAGCGTTGGCGGGCCAGGCAAAGTCAATGGGTCGCGTCTTGACCACCAGTACATCGAATCTAGAACTAAAAAAATATATACAACATTGAAACATGTATTATATCAACATATGACTTAACATAGGAAAATATAGATAGTGACTGATCGGCAATAGCGACGATTAATAAAAAGCGGCACAACATGAGTATTGCAGAGATGTAAATATAAACAATGATTGATTGATTGATTGATTGATTAATTGATTGATAAGAAATTAACGACACTACTAACACTTGAGTGTCATATAAGTGTCGAACAGCTCATCTAAAAAGATTATAAAATTCAAGTTTCCCTAATGTGATTTACAGAATTTGAGCAGGATTATAAATCAGAAATAAATCAATATGTTAACTATTGTAATAACTTCCCTACTCTTTATGAAAAGAGTATCAGGTTCTTTAACGTGCCAATGGTGTGGCTCTCCTTTACCCGGGACCGACGGTTTAAAGTCTCCTCCGAAAGACTAGGCAATTGGAATAAAATACCTTGCCCAAGGGTATACCTGTTGTGATTGGGATACGATCAGTTTCCCACTTAAAATCTAGTGTAAAGATTGATCTTCTTTAGAAAGTTTATAACACATAATCGCAAAATATCTCTAAATAATGTCTTGAGGTCAGGGGGGCATTTCATCAAAGGACTTGTCGAATATTTTATCCAAGTTTGCTCTCGGCCAATAAGATGCAAGCATTTCAGTAGCTTATAACAGTTTGTCGGATAAAACGTCGGATAAAACGGCCGACAAGTCCTTTGATGAAATGCCCCCCTGGACAATCAAAAAGTTGATACGAATATTTTCAAGTTCAACACATTCAAGGAGAATGTGTCTGATTGTTAGTGTATAATTACATCATATGCATTGAGGTGGATTTTCTACTGCAAATAAGTATGCATGAGTCAAATGAGAATGCCCAATACGAGCACGGGTCAAGTATAAACAATGCAGAAAAGGGTTTACCCGTAAATGTCTCAGTGGCTTGATAAATTGGGTACATCTGTATAAAAAGAGCTTGCAGATAAATAAAATAATTACACCGGGGAGCTAAAGATGTTAACTTATTTTATTCTATGTTGCGCCAGGAAAAGAGTATTTAGAGAGGGATGCTGTTTGTCACATTGTGGGGCTCTTCATAAATAAAATAAATAAAGAATACAAATCGGAACTAATGTTTACGTGGTTTCAAAATGAAACTTTAATTATAAAGAATGCATGAAATAATCAGATTATAATGAAACGCAATAACATACACATAGCAATTGAATTGAACAGTGAAATGTTGCCTCAATACAATAATCTTTAAATAGGAATGAGGATGGATAAACAATCAAATATTTTTCGATTGACTCTGTCTACTAGTCATATATATATATCAAATGTAATGAATGAAATTATGGGTTTACATTAAACTATCTTCGGTACAGATATCAAAACCTGCATATGGCCGGTTGATAATGTTCAGTGCAGTGTGCAGCAATACAACCCGGTTGCCTTGACGACGCGATCGCGATAACTTTGATTTTTGAAGCGCGAGTTCATCAAAAGACCCGCTGTCCAGGTTACACGGTAGGACGTCGATACCCGAGCTGAGGTGGTTGTAGTTGTGATCATCGATGCTCGGCGACGTCGATGAGGGAGACCAGGAAACCGAACAGTCACCGCCCGGTCTGGGTGCAAGGGCACGTGATGGCTGAACCCTTGATTACGGCTGAAATAAAGTTACACCGCATCATAAATATTCAACCCAAGTATAACTTGTACACTTTAACTTTATATCTTGTAAAGTACACGACATCTTAAAATGATAATAATCACAACCATTTGGTTTACCAAATAGACTTCGGAAAAAAAAAAACAGCAACCGGATATCTCCTCGATAACTCCAATTAGCATAATAGCCATTTACTAGCATAATAATGTCCAGTGACAGAATGATTTATACCTCTGCTATGTACTATACTTCCATTTAACCAGCAACTATTACTTATGACCGCTTGTTAACAAAATGCGTAAGTTGCATAAACCATTGATTATCAAAACATATCGCCACGCTAAAGTAGTTCTCATTTTCATTCCAAAATAAATATATGCCGTAAATACACGATGGTACCAATCAATGAGAAATACCCAACAATAGGCCTATAGGCTTCCTCAAAGTTCGACATGGCTGACATAAAATGACCGACTTTTGTTACTTGCCAAAAGAGGGCGTTTAATGACATTTGACTACTTATTAAACACATTTCATTTTTTGCTGAAAAATACATACGTTCAGTTTCCGAACTAGAAAAAATCATTCAATTTGAAATGGTTATTTTCGTGTCTGAAATTGTTTGCATTTAAAATGTTCACTTTAGTTGAAAGCACTGATTTTTAGAAAGCCAAACTTCAATCTGAAAGACTTGCCTATACAGAAATTAAACAGTTGTAGAAACTCCCCGCAAACTGGCATGTTTCAGACTTACAGTTATTTTGACGAATTCAAGACCCTGTTGCCTGCCTCCCGGAGGAATTTGTGTCCACACGATGGCCGTCTGCACTTCGATCCGCTCATGACAGCAGAAACAGTGGCAGCTAGAGTTGGGGCGGATACACTCATGCAGCAAGTCCCCAGACTTCCCCGACTCTCTCCCGTACACAGGACTCCTCCCCGTGGGTGACAAAACAGGTCTTTCGTCAATCACGACTCTCGGACCCTCGTTCCATCATACCAAAACAAAATCTACCAATCATGTTCTCCCATATGTGCTCACGTCACTTACTATTACATAATACCCTTAGGGCAAAATCAGGCAAACCGAAAAATACGTGGGTAACAATAAATTAGGCACGGCTCCTAGCTGCGAAAAGGAAAGATAAAAGAATTAAGACTGCGATGCATCCAGTGCGTCACAGAGCCTAGGTTACCTGTATTATAAAACATATGGTATAAGGGCTTTTAGAAGATGAGTCGAATTAACTCGGCCATGTGGTGTTTAAAGCTATTACAAAAGAAACACATTACTGATGAGAGCAATTTGCAAACATGGTTTAGGAAACTAGGCTAATAATACGGAAAGGAACCACATATAACAATGAACCAAATATGCCGTGTAAATCACGGCATATTTGGTTCCTCCTGGAACGATATGTGATAACGAGAACGATGGCTGCTGGCATATATTGTTCCGAGAACCAGATAAAACGCTGGTACGAGATATGCCGTCACACCGGCGCCTTAGACCCCTCGGCCATAAGCGAGTCGGTGCTGAACGGAAAGAATTTACGTGTTTTTTGGTATTTAAGTTGATATTTTCACCCTTCACGGTGAACGTGTTAGCGACCCTAAGCTGTGAATGTATCGTGTCCGAAGTCGTTCATACACTATGAACATGGTATTTTGTTATGCGGACAAAATTTAAAAGAGACCCTTTGAAATTGAGTCCGCATAACAAAAGATCATGTCCATAGTGTCAGATATACACAACCATGGTACACACAGAGTCATGATTGGTTGATTTAGAAGTGCATGCTAAGTTTAATGAGTAGATTATCTATGGTTAATTACAATATTTCTGTTGAGGTGTTGCATGGATGCCATCATGCAGAGCTATTGAATAAGCCGTTTTCGCAATGTATTCACAACCTTATCCCTATCATGCTATGATATTCACCTGTATCTGTTGATTCAGTCATATGGTGGAATGCACTCTGAATATATTAGTTGTTGCTACTCGACAAACCTCGGACAAACTTTGGGGTTACCATTAGTAACCTATTGTTCGAAAGACGTGCATACTATTTGCATGCATACTGTAAATGTTCTATAGAAGAAACAGCGATGACTGCATGAATTAACTCTTCAAGTTTGCAGTTTTGTTGTAAAACACTGGTGAGCTGCATGCCAATAAACAAAAAAAATGTATTTATGTTTCCCCAGTCCCTGCATTTCCATCCCCTTGGTATGTCATTGTTCTTCGTTTGGGGGGACACTTATTCCGAAAGGCCCAAAAAGCAGTGCAAACCTACCCCCCCCCCCCCCCCCAACACCTCCCGTGACAACCCACTGTTATGGGGAATATTGAAGTCTACCGTCAATATTTTCTTAAGTGGTGCAATTCTGAATATGAATGTACAGTTTGTACAGTTTGTAACAGTTCCTACAGTAAAATGCAATGTACCACCTACCCCCCCCCCCTCCCCCCCCCCCCCCCCCACACACGCTCACACACTCACACACATTTGTACTTCCACCCCTTATTCCTAATTATGCCACTGCTCTAAACGCTTGGAGGGGTCTGTATGGCAACTGGCTCCTTGGAAATAAGATAAAACCTTCACACTTTAGTAGTGTAGAATTGTTAAGGCGGAATTTTTTTTATACCAAACCGGTCGTATCTGGCGTTTTTTTTTTTTTTTTTTGAAAATCTAAGATGGCCGCCATAGTGGCTTCGAAAAAAACGGCAACATGAATTTTTGGATTTGGCGAACTTCAAAGCCTTAAAAAATAAATAGTATGGAAAATCACCCAAAATTTTGAACGAACTTACATTAGGAACCTGACTGGTAAAAAGAAAAGAAAATACTTCTCGTGTATAGCATTATGACGTTCAGGTTACGGAAGGATGCATTGAGGAAAGTGCGGGAAAAAATATTCCTCTGTGACTTGAAGATTGGCGTTGTCTCGTATGGTATGTGGTAGTTATGCGGTGGCGCGCTGTCTCACTAAGATAGGATATAACTTACGGGGGGTATGAAGCGTGGCCGCGCTACCGTGGAGGGATGCATCCGGAGGGGGGGGGGGGGGTTGGAATAGGATAGTGAGGGAGAGAAAGATAGAGAGATGGGAGCAGAGAGACGGAACATAGAGAGGGAGAGTTGTTGAGATGGAAAAGGGGGGAGAGATGGGTTGGAGAAACAGACAGACACGCATCATGCAGAGAAAGCAGAAGAGAGAAAGTGAGAGTGCGTAATTAAAAGAGGCAGAGGGGTAAGAATCATTACAAAATTATTGAGAGAGAGAGAGGGAGAGAGGGAGATAGAGAGAGAGAGAGAGAGGGGGGGAGAGAGGGAGAGGGGGAGAGAGAGTGGAAGGGGGTGGGGAAGAGAAAGTTCGTTGCAGACATCCAACCTTGACCGACAAACAAGTCAACCCGCACCAAATGGAAAGAGACTGGTATGCATATAGCCACGAGGTGCAACGAACTGATTGAAGATTCGGGCACAATGTCCGATCTGATCATCCAAAGGCAATCTAACACGACACATCATCCAACTCCTCAATCCGTAAGATCAGGGTGGCAGTGCATTTTCGTCGCATGGTCGGGATCAGATCAGATTTTTTTGCCAGACTTTGTGAGGTCCGCGCCCGCCAGAACGCGTCAAGCGCGAGAATCCGTCACCCTGGTCATCGTGTAGAGACAGGTAAAAACTCACCGCTCCTTCCCAGGGTACAACAGCACGCTTTATCTTCGCGGATCAATGGATGCTTCTGTGCAGATAAGTTTACAAGGTGCAGATTTACTCACCATACAAGGATGTTGAGCTTGCCTTCTCCTTCTCTCACATGTGCAAGAGTACGTGGAAGAAGAGATTAAATGCATCACAGAGTCTTCCTGTTGTATTGTTTTCTTAAGACAGTGTAAAGTAGTTGGCTGGTCAGACACTAATCAGGTGATCTAGCGGTTATTGGCATTTTATGACAATATAATACTTGATTCTGTCGTTTTGAGTATTATATATACGACAAACATTGACAAAAGGCGTATGGGGCATGTCCATACCCCAGTGTGTTGTAACGTTATACAGGTCGCACACTGGTCGGAGATGTTTTGGGTTACACAAAAGAGTTTGACACGAGTTCTTGTCTTCAATCATTTTCTGACAGACTCCAAGCTGTCCTATAGGAACCATGTGTATTAGCAAGGATGTTTAAGCACATGGAGCGCCAGCAGCTATCCCATTAATCATGTTAATACAGATTCATTTTACTCTGCTTCTAGTGACAAAAGAGCGCTTTACAAAGATTTTCTCTTTGATCTCCCATTTTCGAATCAGCCGATTCTCTGGTTGATTTTTTCCTGAATTTGAAGAATAAACAAAATCGGATGAGCAGAAGAATTTGGGGAAATATCCTCACCCCATATACTTGCGCAGTTGTGACATGTAATACCTACGATCTATAGAGATTCAATCGAGGAATATTGTTACATTATTGGTATAATATTGTTACAATGGCAAAAAGGTTCTAAAAGTGATATCAAGTTGCAGTACAAAAGTCTTAATTTCACAATGTTCTGCGTTATATTCCATTAAAAAATTGCATGAAACGTTACTGTCAGATATTTTCCTTTCGGACAAGTAAAATGAAAAACGTACCCAGCTGCGCCCAAGATAGTATTTTCTTCTCAAAAAGTGTCAAATTTTGTATTCGCTTGTCCTTATCAACTACATAGTGACAAAGTTATCTTCTCTCTCTCTCTCTATCTCTCTCTCTATCTCTCTCTCTCTCTCTCTTTCACTCTCCCTCTCTATATTCCTCTATTTTCTCTGTTCAATCCTCCTTCTAGGCTTATCACTACACTATGCTTTGGGAGATTGCAGATATTAGTGCACTCATTCAATATATATTTACCCATACATTATCTTTCTTTTGACGATTATCGATCATCTTCAATTTATTTTTCTTCTTGTACTTCTTTTTCTCTTCATCTTCGTCTTTTTTTAATGGGAGAGGGGGACCAGTTGTTTGTGTGTGTCTTAAAGTGCCTTGAGCAGAAGCTGAAGTAAAATATGTTTCATGACTGTTAATCATCAATAATTATGTTCGGTATGTTTTGTTTAATAGTTGTTGTCTTTTCTTCATATAGTGTAATTACATCAATATTTATAGCTTATCCTTCTCCTTTAAGTATGGAATTGTGAAGTGTGTATGATAATAATCTAGTTATTATGCACTACATAAGCCTTTACCATAATTGCAAGTGTCTTTATATACTGACAAACTAAAGAACTATTAAAATGATAATGTGACTTTGGTTAGAATTCGTTGTTCTTTAAATGTATCGTCATTCGTAATGGACGTTGACGAGCACATTATATTTTTTTTCTTGTAAAAAGCAGAGGTAGGCGAAGTATGTGTATTCTAATACTATATTTAATAACTAGTGAAAGTGGTAGTTAGTTTTCATTTCTGAGCTGCAGCGAATTAATCATTAATTAGCCTAATATCATGACATTCTTCAAAGGGACGATATCTGTATACGGTTTGGTCACTGCAATAATGGCACATAGCTGCTAACAATATTCTTTTCACAGTAAATGATTGATTATCTTGATTAAGCCATCGTGTGCCAGACAATTTGTTGCTTTACGGTACGTAAGTACGTCTTGTTTGTGCGAAAATGCACATGTTACTAGTAATAGGAAGTCGTTATTGCACAATCGACCATCATCACAGTCGACAAAATACAAGTTAATTCTGTGAAGTCTCCCTCTCTTGTTTTTAGGCGTGACAGCCCATGTCCACTGTGAGCGGAGAACTGTTTTTAGAAAAACGCTCTTGTAATTGCCTTTTCTTGGGTGAGTTCGATTATTTGACAGTCTTTGTGTTGAATTTTTCCATTCTTGTGTTAGAAATTGTGGTGTCAGCAGTAATTTATCGACAAGTGTCATTAGTGTTTACCAGCTTTGAAGGGGCAAACCGGCCGGCATTTCCATTGCACAGTCCCACATTGTTCATTTTCGTGTAGTGAAACTCGCCCTGGCACTGCCAGTAGAATAAACCTTCCTAATTTTACTAATCATCTAGACTAAGGATAAAGATGTCTTAAAATTTGCACATCAATATCGAATGTGCTAATGTGATTTCGGGCGCTAATGCACTTTGGTATCCCACTAGTTTTATGAATTTTAACCCTAAACCTAACCCTGACCCTAACCCTAACCCTAAACCTAATTCTAAACCTAACCCTGAACCTAACCCTAACCCTAGACAAAATTTTTGCAGCTTAATTGTCCAAAAAAGTGATTTCTAGGTCACTTTCTGCCGACGACAATCAGTATTGCAGCGTTCCCATTGTGTGCATTATATATGTGGATACCAAAGTGCATTAGCGCCGTGATTTCGTATTCCACGTACATAGTCACAGTGCAGGGTAGACCGAAAAATCAGTCTCTGGACTGTGAGGACGTTGGATCCGCTGAGATTGCATCTGGCTCCTCCTCTGAACGCCCTTTTCGGGAGGTATGTCCAAAAATGTAATTTCAATTAAAGAATGCCCCGAATGAGATGGTTATTCCTGTCTAAGTGCAGGGTGACCATTGCAGACAGACTGTCGGGTAGAGCTAGACAGGAATAACCGTCTCATTCGGGGCAATCGAAATGACATTTTTGGACAAACCCCCCGAATAGAGATGGTACATCCACACCGAACGCACAATGGCAGGGTTCTTACAACGTACAAGCAAATACAAGGTTTCTACCAAAGTTACCTGATAAGTGCAAAGTCTATGGGAAAACGGATTTTGAGATAAATATCATAGCTACTTTGTCTAAAAAAGTAAAATTTTAACATCTTTCAAGCTATGATGCAACAAATCTACTTCAAACAAAATTAGATCTATATTATGAATTTATAAATTCTAGGACTATAATCCGCCCAAAAAAATCGAAAGGTGAAAATTAAAGACTTACTTTCCGCTGATCACACGTTTATCGCAGACATTCTTGATCTACTCGAGTCTGACATAAATTTGACTTATGAGATTGTTCGACGAGTTGCTGTCTATGAATATTTAAATCGTCAATCAGTTCGACGGAAAAAAAATAGCACACGGCAAACGAGCGAGAATAAAATAATGAAAACATGCATTAGCATTAGCGTTTTCTTATTCAAAATGGCGACCCGCATCGATCGCCATACAGTGTAGTGAGTGTACAGGTGTAATGTTCAGTCTCTAGATAGGGCGTTCAGAGGAGCCAGATGCAATCTCAGCGGATCCAACGTCCTACAGAAACTGATTTTTCGGGTCTAGGGAAGAGCAAGGTAAAACTGAATTTATAGATTTAGAACAGTTTGTAGTGAGAGTGACCCACCCTTTTTTTAGATATCAAATTGGGATCAGGCTCAAGCAGTTGTTATATCAAAATTGAATGATGTGAAATAATGTTTTATCACTAATTATTAGCCGCAATCAATTATAACAACTGTAACTCTAAACTCATGTGTATCAATCACTATCCAAATGGTAGTGTTTGCAAGTAATTCTAAAATTAGATCTCGATAGCTTAACTCAAAAGTAATGTTTTAAAAGAGATCGTCTGGCTATGCTGGCTGAGCATTTATCATATGGTACATCAATGGACATATTATCGGTACCATGACTATAGAGATCGATTGGGATCTAGCTGTTTACAAAACTTTCCGCCCGACAAGTGGAATCAGCTAGTGAACAGGATATGACCCACCAAGCTGAATTCCCTGAACCTAAGCTAAAGCATATGTGTGCTTTATGCTGCATGGTTGGGTCCTTGGTATAATCGTACATGAAGATGCTCATCTTGATGAATGGAATGCCATTGAAATGCATGTCATTAGGGTTGGAAATACTTAGAAGATAAATGATGTATGTATTTTGTGTGCAAAAACACCTCAAGGGAACAAGGATTCAGGGTGGGGCATGGGTTGGAGATGGAAGGTGGGGTGCGCTGGGTTGAAATGGGCAATAGATAGAGGTGAGGTGAGATAGGATAAGGGACAAGGGGACTAAACAGCATATCAAAAGTTCAAACTATTGTCCAAACTAACGAAGGATTCCATAAAACAATGGGCTACATGTCGGGTGGTATCTATGGGTTAGATTTAGTCTTCCTATGTGAAATCCAGCCAATACATCATCTGATATCATTTCTATCCAAATGTAGCTGGTGAAACTACCACCGATCTGCAGCCATGTCGAAGGCGGCAGTATGCGGCAACTGTGGAGGCAGTGACATCGACACAGATCAAGCCAGAGGCAATGCAGTATGTGTGACCTGCGGAGCAGTCATTGAAGACAACTTCATCGTCTCAGAAGTCAGCTTTGCAGAGAATACGCTTGGTGGCGCATCTGTAATTGGGCAGTTTGTGTCCTCAGAAGGTTAGTGTTATGCAGGCTTTGTTTATTTGATTGGAAGTCAGCAGTATTATTTGTAATGACAGGTACAGGAATAGTTAATTTTGGTATATACGTATGTTAAATTTGTATATTTGTTCATTTTTTCTCTCTCATTCTTCACCTCATCCTCCTATACCACCTGTTTATTTGTAGAATTAGTAGTACTGTGAAGGGAATTGTGTTGCTCATCATTTTATTGAAAAAAGTGAATGATTTGCAATAGTTTCATGCAATATATCCTTAAGAAGTAGTTGCCACTTGGTACCAAACAAACTCAGCTAAATGCCTTTTAAGTATGTTATCTTTATGCTATACTGACCCTGCCATATTATGTTTGTATGTTTCTTATGTTTTGTAACTGCATCCAGGTGATAAATCACACACTCTGGGCAACAACTTCCGACACAGCTTTGGGAGAGAGTCTAGAACGGTTACACTACAGACAGGTAAGAGAAGCTTGAGAGGAGAACAAAACTAGCAGGGCGCTGTGTGTGGCATCTGCTAATCCCCTTACACTCTGGGAACCTAATCAGGGTATTGCAAGAAGAGGGAGAAATCAAGCCACTTACATTAGTGTACTAAAAAATGTCACTGGCCTTGATAGGGTTAGTGAGCTGAGGAAAGCCATACTGCAGCTGGATAGACAGGTCTGGAGGTGCTTCTATGTTCATAGAACCCGATATGGCATAAGCTAAAGCCAATGAATGCCCTCGTTTCCTTAAATCATTCCTTGTACAAGTTCATCAATGAAAAGAATGTTTTGGGATAAACAAAATATAAGTAAAATTAATTTGTATATATATATATATATATATATATATATATATATATATGTAAGAAGATAGCAAAATGAGTAGATAAATACTAATCTGAATTGTCTGTTTTCATCCAATCTCTTGAATATCTGTGCAGGAAAGCGTCACATCATGAATCTTGGAGGCCAGCTCAAATTGAACCAGCACTGCACAGACATGGCTTACAACTTTTTTAAGATGGCAGTTCAGAAGAAGCTCACCCGTGGTCGAAAGACGATGCACATTGTTGCAGCGTGTCTCTATCTTGTCTGCAGACTGGAATCCACTCCCCGTATCCTCTCTCATGGGCAAATCTATTGAGTAGTTCATCAATTTACTTTTTTTGTCCTTTTCAGTACAATCAAATTATTCAGCATTAACTGTTATTTTTTCTCGGTTATCTCAAATGTTAAGTGTTTTATTGAGAAATTGCCAAGTTAGCCATACACCAGTGAGGTCATTAGAACTGTAAGGAACTTATATTTTAACATTCTAGAGCAATCAGTCATCTTTAGAGTGGAGTCAAATTAAGATCAGTCAAGGTAGGAAAAAAGGTTGTCTCTAGATATAGTGAGATAGGTGGTTGTTAGTACAGTCATGACATAGATGTGACATATATGAATTAAAGGAATACCAGTACCGGTAGTAGAGGTAAAGATTAAGATGATCATGTGATCATGGTAAAATCGTTCTGCGATGGCCACAGGTCTCGTTCTCATTTGATTTGTGAATCATGTGAAAGAATCGTCTCAAAATGACAGTCGTTAATATTAAACAAGGCTGGGTTTTGTGATGACGCCAGAAGTAGAACATTCTGCCGGATCCTGTCATCTTTTATACAACTATCCATTACCTTAAGATGAATGATAACCTGTGCTGAAGTTTTGACAGGTTGGTGAAACTTTGTATCTACAGTTGATTGACATATATTCAGTTGGTTTCTCTGGCTTAAAGTATTTTGATGTAAGAATGGTGCTAGTGCTGTCTAAAAAAAATAATATAAGAGGTAAGGGGACAGGGGTAGAAGTGGTAATGATAAAGGACCTGAATCATGGGTCTGCCGCATTGTTATGTAGATTGTAGAAAGGACATTTTGCAGTATGTTACGAGAATAGAAATGTATCACAGGATATTGTAATGGTTATTGTGATTTGTTTTGATTCCTTAATGCTTTTTCTGATCAGATATGCTGCTTGATTTGAGTGACCTGTTGCAGGTAAGAAAGTCTGCTTACATGTTCACAATTAACAAAATATGTTACTGAGTGCACTATTTTTGCACTATATTTATTTAATTAAGAATTATGTTTTTGTATCACAATTGTAAGATTTAAACATTTTTTAAACATGAATAGCAGTGTATGTACACAACAGCTCAAAGGAATTGGCACAGGGAAAGGAAAAGGGAAGAAAGGGATGGACTTGCAGTTTTAAACCGCGGTATATTTTGTCCAGTTCAGCATGAAACACGATGCATTAGCCCAAAAAGCATCATGTTTCATGCTGAACTGGACAAAATATACCGCGGTTTAAAACTGCAGGTCCATCCCTTTCTTCCCTTTTCCTTTCCCTGTGCCAATTCCTTTGAGCTGTAGTGTATACATGTCTTTGGGTGACGACGTTGGTTACAGTACTTTTCATTCATTTACAGGATGGAGCACGGCATGCTATCCTTACTACTACTGGGTGTATGCCTAAAATTTCCTTTCAACATTGCTCATTGTTTTTTACCAATTCAAAATTAATTGTACATGTAAATGTACAAAATTACATTTTTCTCAGTTTTATGTTTTCTACTTGTTCAATAACATGTAAAGAATATTAAGTCATGTATTTCTTTCCATTGTGTGGATTTTGAAAAGAGATCAATATATTTATGATTGTTAAAAGACAATTTCATGTTTAGCAAGTTGTGCTTTGTGTAGTATGAAATAACTGTGCTAACATAAAACTCTAGAGGGCAGTATGTCTTTCACTTGGTTTGCACTTATTGACTGCATGTCAACAAACTCTATTGGTTTAATTGGCTGCTATTAGTGTCGGTCATAAATAGAAAAGCACAATTAAATGACATGATTTACAACAACAGTACAATCCAAAGTTGAAATTAGTTTGTCTATTTTTGATAATTATGTTATAATGCAAAATGGCTGGTTACAAACTCTTACAAAATATACATCATATATCATGGTATATTTAGCTATTACAGAATTCCACTGGACGCATGATAGGTCTCTTCTGGGTTAACACAGGAATGCCACCAACACTAGTGTTTTGTAACATGTGCAGGTGGGCAGGGTGTGGGTTTAACTCTCCTTAACATAAGACTTCCATGTAATTTCCTTTCCAATGGGGATTCATTGTTTTCCCTAGGCTCCTAACTTCAGTAAGCTGTGAAGCATTGGAGAAAAGCAACAATCTAGCTCTGTTCTTAGGCATACACTGTACATTAAGTCTTAATGCTGCATTTTCACACAATTTATAAACACAAATCCCATAGAGCAGTTGTTCGTATGACACTCAAAGGGTTTAGTGTGTTAACTTACTGCCTTGTATACATTCAGAGTGAAACCTATCACAGTTCCAGGCATTGTAACTGCATTGGATTATCTTTGCGAAGTCATCAATCATGTAGGAATTCGTAAGGTCATTTTATTCCACATCCTGCACAAGGAAAAGTGCCATACTACATGTAGTACATACATATATTCCTATTAATAAGCCTCAAGTAGCTCCTATTGGTACCTTATCACTTCAAGTTTAATCTGATCATTTGAGTGATTTATCAATCCTAAATCTATATTACATGGAAGTTACAATTGCAATCAATAGAAATTCAGATGTTGTATTGATTATAAATTGTGCAGATTGATCATAACACCTTTAATTGATTGTTATAATACCCCTCTTAGATATAATGTAATCTGAAATGATCCTATTGGTGATATCTCATATTAAAAACTACAAGTACTTGGAAATGTACTTGTACTTCCCTGTGAAAAGAGGCCCTAGGGGTGTTTCACCAAGCTGTTCTTAAGCTTCAAACGACTTTACACACGACTGTAAGTAAGATTCTTGTTGTTAACATGTGTCTGAATACAAGGTTTATATTTGTCAATTTTGATTCGGATTGTTGGAAATTACCTCCCACTATGTAAAAACATAAACAAATTGGGGTAGAGCACAAGAAAGCACAAGAAAGGATCCATGGTGGTGGCTTAAGAACAACTTGGTGAAGCACACCCCTGGACATGTTTGGTTGTGCACAGACCTTAACCCTATCTAGCCCGGGGGGGGGGGCAAAAACAGCCCCCCCTCGACATTTTTCGTGATAAATTTGTAACGCGAAAAAATTGCACCGCGACGTTTCATGACTATTTTCCTTCAAGTCTCACGCAACTTTTAAGACAAAATTTGCGACGCGGGGTACACGGTTCCGAAATAACGTAACATTTTGTATGTGCATGTCAGACCAAAAATTGCTCAAAAACGTGATTTCATGTACAAATCCAATGCAAATTCTGTATCTAGCCAAAATTCATAAATGTATCATTATTTCTATTATTACTGATGAAAAACAATAGATTTCATGTTATTTATGACTGAAATAGTGTTGGCAACGATTTTCATCGAAAAAACAATGAAAAACATAAAGTCGAAAAAACAAAGAAATACATAAGAAATTAAAAAAACAATAAAATACATAAGAAAAACTTTGATATTGCCATTTTTTTAAAATCCTTATTTGATAACAATCCTAAGACAGATATCTAGCAGTTTTGGGGCTATATTTAAAGATTTACAACCAAATTATGATTTTTATGCATTTAATTAGCATAATTAATTAATTAAAAATAAATTAAAATAATTTTGGTGCAATTAACAATTGATTTGTGGAGATTACGGCATCGGTGACGTACGTGCCAATTTTCGTCGCGATCGCGCGATCAACGGTCGAGATCTTAGGGGGGGGCTGTTTTTGCCCCCCCCCCCCCCCGGGCTATGCGATTTCAAAATAGCCCGGGCTATATAGGGTTAAACTGTATCTCTGTATCTTAAGAAACCATGGATGGTGTTCTAAGTATGCCTCTTGTTTTGTTTCCAGGTCAATGTCTACGTCCTGGGGAAGACGTATCTGAAGTTGTGTCAGGAGCTACACATCAATGTACCAGCAATAGGTGAGTGTGCAAAACACACTTGTATCATAGATAATGGCGGAGGACGAGGAAGCTGGGTGAACCTGGGAGTGAGCAAAACTGACTCACAAAGAAAAGAAATTAACGGATAGAATGAAAGAGAGAGAGAGAGAGAGAGAGAGAGAGAGGGAAAAAATGAGAGAGAGATGAGATTTATATAGAAAAGAAGACAGCAGAGATATAACGAGAGTGACAGATGAAAAAAGTGAGAGATAAGAGAGGTAGAGAAAAAGGACATAGGAGAGAAATAGAGGAAAGAAAAGAGAGTATCAGTCATGTTCAGTCATTTAAAAATGATTCTTGAATCTAGATTGTGTGTTATTGGGATGATTTTTTTTTAAAAACATAAGAAAAAGATGTGTACACTGTATGAAAATTCTGTTGCTTCACATTGCACTCATGATTAGAATATCTTTTCAATCCTCATTATGGCAGGCTTTTGTACGTGCTCCTTTTCCCGGGGAGAAGAAAAAAGGAGATGGGTAGGGGAGGGGCATTATTTTTGCAACAAAACACACAACTGCACACAACAAATCAAAATCTGTTTTTTGTTCTAAATTTCATGACACAAATCTACGGAAAAATTACTTCTTCCATGTACCCCTCTCATTACTATGGGCTCATTCTCGGTATGGTCAGTCAATGGTCTCTTTACGCCTTGGTACTTAGGGGGATACTGTACTTAGACCCATTACCGGTGTGGTTGGTAAATTATAAGTGCAGGCATTTCCAAATATGGTTATGCTTGAACTTGATTCTCACTTGAACTTTAAACCCTACACTTAAGATAAGTGTGATATGAAACCCAGATTGATCTAAACCAATATATCATCATTCACATGATATGTCTCTCAATAGTTTCAAATACCCATTATTTGCTGTGCCTGTACTAGAGTTTGGACCTGAGTGTTTTTGAAAGCCGAGACTAGTCTTTAAGAAACCAAGAGCTGCTTCTGAGAACTAGCTCAAAGTACGCTCCTGTCAGATAGAAAAATGAGACCAAGTGCAATTGGAAACAGTGCAATGAGTGCAGCTATCACATTCTTTATGACCCATGCTCCAGCTGTGTGAAGTGTGTACAAACATTATGAATTACTGTACCATATATGGACTTGTGCAATGTGTTATATGCGCTTCATGAGAACTGTTTACATGTATTATTATTATTGTTGCTTTCATACACTGTGCATGGAATAATGAACTAAAGATGTTATAATTTTTTTAATTCATGTACTAATATAACTTCATAGAATTTGCAGAATCACTGTAAGTGACATCGTTTTGCATTCGATATAAATATATAGAAAACCCCATCACATATGTCTTTGTGCACCTGTCTTTCCCTTATTCACTTAAGCCCCCCCCCCCCCCCCTACCCCTCGCCCTACTACCATGGCACCTATTTATTCCCCATAATGAAGCACCCCATCTTGAATGTAGATGTGGCCATGGATGGTGCCATGAAGGGAGAAGTTATTTCCGTGCTTTGCGCTTTAGACAGGTCTGTCACATCGCATCTCTCTCCCACTCACTCTGTCTTTGATTCTGACGCACACCCACGCACACATCGATACAAACACAAACAGACACACATACTTACACACCAGAACATACACATACATAAACAAACACAAACAGACACACATACTTCCACACCGGAACCTACACATACATAAACAAACACAAACACACATACACACACACACACACGCACACGCACACACACATATACACACAACCTCACTCATGCACACATACCACATGTGTGTGTAGGTGTGTGTGTGTGTGTGTGTGTGCATGGATAAATATGCTTACCTATTTCACTGCATTTTGCAGACTTTTTGAGACTCTTATGTCAACTCCTCAATCCACCCCATACAATGCATTCTCCTTCTCCACATACACGCACAAATATACACACATACACATGAATACCTCACAGTCTCCCTACCCAGACAGACTCACACTTCTTTGTTTTTTATAATGACCATGGATAGTGTCAGACATATTTCTCAATAGCTCCCTGAGTAAAACCTGTGATGTTGCCTCTCACATCTCAATAACCCCGTTCATATACACTGCCTATCCGCGAAAAAAAAAAAAGGCGCAACATTTGCAGCAATTTCGCCGATGCATTACTGATAGCTGCGTATATGAACGGGAATCACTCAAATAACGCGGTATTTGCTTCCTCCTTTTTTGCGCTTATTTTGCGGCTTTTTCGGGGATCGAGACCTAGTAATAATTCCACAATATTGCGGTAAGCGAATCTTATAAACTCCGTCCGCAAAATAGGCGTAAATGTTGCGCCTTTTGCATTGCGCTCTGGCATGTGGGTCGCTAATCCTACCACTCGTATGGCTGAGCGGAACGTCACCATTGGTTCGGAGAGAGTCCAGCTGTCCAAAACACCGCAACATTACAGCTTTTGGGGTGTTTATGAACGGTGCTTTTGCGGCTCGCTGGAAACTCGCTGGAAACTACCGATGTGCATTGGTAATAACAGCGGTATATGGTATATGAAAGGGGCTTTTGTCTCTATCTATCTCTCTCTCTCTCTCTCTCTCTCTTTCTCTTTCTCTCTCTCTCTTTCTTTCCCACAATGAACACCCCCCCCCCTTCCCCACAATCTTTACATACATGTGAGAAATCAAAATAAGAACATTCATCTAAGGAAGCGCTTCATCATCTTTGATATGACCATGGCTGGCGTGCATCAAGCTCGAGGAGTTAGGTAGATTGGAAATTCTCCTTGCAGGGGAATCTAGGCTCTCTGATTGGAAGCTATCATGGTGTCACATCCAGGATGAGAATCTTGGCCCACTGCCAAGAATTGAGCCCAAGTCAGTGTGACCATGGTCCCTACTTGTAGGGTCCATGGTCACACTGATTGGCATGACATGAGGAATTAAAACATCTTCATTACTATACTTACAGTGATGACATTCCACCATTTTCCCTAGCTGAATTGATGAATCATTATTCATTTTGTTTAAACAACGTAAAAGATCCAAATGGGACTGCTTCTCATTGGGGATGCGTCTATAGCAATAATACAATGTAAAAGGTTTTAACAAGAATGAAATATGTACATACAATACATATAATACATTAAAAAGTGATATCTTATTTTTGTTGAATACACACATCATAGTGTAACCATGAGGGCTTAACAGAGCCTTGGTGCTTTGATGCTACAGACTAATTATCAAGTGAAGTGGCTCTTGGTTACATGATACAAACTATAAAACTAAAAGCCAGTATTTTTTGTCATCTTGGGTCGGGTGACACTATATCATTTCCTGCATATGATATAGATGTGGAGTTTTGATTATACAGACAATAGACTTTAAACGTCTGGCGATGTGGGTCGGTTTGACAGAGTTGTTCAGGGGGATCGTCTATCCCTTCTCACAGTTTTGTAGACCTTAGATAACATCATGCCCTCAATGAGGAGCACTGGGCAGATCGTGATATGATACCATTTTTTTCTTATAATAATTCTCTCACTTTGCAGAGATGATCGGGGAGGGAGGGGGGGGGGGGCCCTCTCATCAACAGTTTTGTATACCTGTACATGGTATACATATTATCACATCACACTCCTAATGAGCTGCAGTTGTATGCCAATGTAAACCAATTTTGTTATCAAAATTCTCTCTCTCACTCTGCAGGGGGGAGTCTTGTAACATTCCCCCCTGCCCCTCATTGCCAACTGATTTGTGTGAATGGGGTAACCTAATACCCCCAATGAGCTGCATTGGGTAGGACTGACTGGAGACAAAGCACCTTTGTTTCCTCTCTCTCTCTCTCTCTCTCTCTCTCTTTCTCCCTCTCTCTTTCTTTCTCTCTCTCTTTCTCTCTCTCTCTTGCTTACACTCTCTCACTCCCCCATCTTTCACTCTTTCTCTATTTGTTTACTTGTATGTATCTCTCTGTCTAACTCACTCTGTCTGTCTGTCTGTGTCCCTTCTCTGTCTGTCTCTTTCTCTGTCTGTCTCTTTCTCTGCCTGTCTCCTCTCTATCTCTGTCTCTCTCTGTATCTCTCTCTCTCTCTCTCTCTCTCTCTCTCTCTCTCCCTCTCTCTCTCTCTCACTTACTCACTCATCTTACTCCTCGACCCTTCAGGCCACATGTAATGAGTCATGCTGACTCCGAGCTCACTCTGCTTTGTGCCCCTGCATGCCTGCCATCCTTTCTCTCTATATAGTCTGCAGTCCTCCCCAAACATTCCCCCCAGCAGAGAGAGAGAGGGGGAGGGAAGTGAGTTGGATAACTGTGAAACACATCACCCCTTTTGTGCGGTCAATATTTTGACAGGTTCTGTGTGAGCCTATTAGGGCAGAGTCATAGATTGGTAGAACCAGGGAGGGTAGTACATTGTAGTACATGTATGAGTGTGTGGAGCACCTATGGCGTAAAGGCCATAAAGGTCAAGTATGTACTAGTTGAGAAAAATATTTAGCATTCTCTTAGTTAACATTGGGTAAATTACATTCTTTAGAGGGAAAGGAAAATGTTACCATACGATGCATGATTAAAGACAGCCAGTCCCTTTTTCAGATCACCACAAAACCATTGAAACATTGGCAAAACATATAGAGAACTGTTAGCAAGCTCTATATTCACAATTTGAAACTGATACGTACTGTAAAATTCAAATAATGCACGTAAACAACGTCTGATTAATAGTCTTTACCTCAGGCTCTTAGCAGTTTGTGTTGAAATATCTGCTTTATTGATTAATCTGTTTATTAAATTATAAAACGCATTATGAAAAAAAATGTTCTATTGAAGGAATCATCTCCAAAGTTTGGTAGTTACTCATAAAATTAGGATTTCACACACGCATAATAACCACATAGATACTGTAACAAGGACTAATACTTTTTTCGTGGTACGAAAAAAGTCGGTTTGAAATTTAACGGCTGAAATTTGTTACATATATAGAAAGCTTCAACATGCTATATTCTTAGAAATGGTCTTGAATCACACTTTCTTCAATTTACGATCGTGATAGACGATTTCAAATTTTAAGCTTGCAAAAGGGACGGACAATCTTTAAAAACCAAAGAATTGAAATGCATATTAATGTTCCTTCCATTAGATTTGTATAATGAGACACAAGAGTATTGAGTTAAAATTCATATCAATATATGAATCACACATTTCATGCTTGCAGTATGCATACTGCACCTTAAATCTAATTGTACAAAGCACATTTAATGTTTTGAAATGAAAAGAGGGGGATGTATTTTCTATTTTTGCCAGTCCAATGAGTAGGAGCCCTGCACACCATCTAATAAGAGTGTTATGATTTGGGAGGGGGAAGGTTTAGAAGGCATACTAACCTTGTTATTGAGGTGAAAGTGCAAGACAACTGAATTTGCCTACCTGTGACTTTTGAGGGCTAATTTGTACAGCGTAAACATGTCTGGAAGCCCCCATCAACATGTGTTTTGTCAGGAGGAATCCCCTGTAATCTGAAAGGCCTTGAGCTGGTAAGCTGTGGGAAGACTTCTAAACAGAAGATTGTGACTCATGTAACTGTTATGTACATGTAGGAATGTGTATGCACTGGTCAGTCTGCAATCAATTTGTTTTGATAGTATTAATAGGCAATGACTCATATCAGACATGATTTTCATTAGGTACCTGTAGTTTTTGCTTGGGGTGGTGGTTGGGGGTGGGGCGAGCGTGGGGCATGAAAAGAAGGGTGCTGAAAGACATGTTGTGTTTCACATTGAGGAAGGGTAGTGTGTGTGTGTGTGTGTGTGTGTGTGTGTGTGTGTGTGTGTGTGTGTGTGTGTGTGTGTGTGTGTGTGTGTGTGTGTGTGTGTGTGTGTGTGTGTGTGTGTGTGTTTTGAGTGTTTTCGTTTGAAGTTAGCTGCAGTGTTAGGGGTAAGACCCCTTTGCGTATCCAAATTTCCCCTCCAAGTTTCTTATGCAGGGAGAGGAGAATATCCGGAGAATATATTATGTTTACAGTTATCTTTGGACTGTGGTAGCTTCCTAAAACAATCCCTCCAAATACCCCTCAAGCCTTCTTCTACAGATTAGAGAAAGTGGGAGGTAGAGGGAGGGGGGAGGGGATGGGGTGGGTGGGGGGGCTAGGATGGCAGGGAAGATGTGATGTAGAGAGGCAGGTGGTGAAATGTCAGTCCTGAAAGTCTGTATAATTATTTAACTCTCTCAGTCTCATAGGTAAGAAATTGTGTTATGATTGACATGCAACTATCAATGGCCAGTACTGAGTGTGTTAAGATAGTGGTGAGGAGAGGGGAGGGAAAGGGATATATCCCTCCTGCACAACCCAGCCTAACCCAGGGTCTCCCTCATGTAGACACATAGTGAAAACAGAGAGAGGAGAAGGAACTAGAACTGTGCTAGAGGAAGGATAAGGAGATGTGAAGAGGCCAATTTTGAGAGGGCAGAGTCCGATCCCCTCAAATCTGAAGTGGGTGTCGGTGGATGATTCACCTATGTCAGAGTCATCATTCGCCCCCCAAAAGTGCAACAAGGCAATGCAAATTTGCTTCATAAGTGATGAAAGATGGGTATCACAGATAACCCCATATAGTAATACATGTATCGATTCAGACTCAGAGTACAAGGGATGGTATGGATTACTTGGCTTCAGCAGTCTACACAACAGCTCAAAGGAATTGGCATAGGGAAAGGGAAAGGAAAGATAGGGAAGGAGCTGCAGTTTTATACCACGGTATATTTTGCCCCGTTCATCATGAAACACAATGTTTTAGCCTAAAAAGCATCATGTTTCATGCTGAACTGGAAAAAATATACAGCGGTTTAAAACTGCGGCTCCATCCCTTTCTTCCCTTTCCCTTTCCCTATGCCAATTCCTTTGAGCTGTAGTGTACATTTGTGAGCACATCCCCTTTGTTTTACTCCTTTGTGAGCCAGCAAAATGCTGCTCTGTGGGATTTGTGTTTACATACTGATCCACTAGTGGCGCCTGTAAGGCTTCAGAGGACATGAGACCTTTTGTGACACTGTTTGGATATGTTTTGAAGGTAAACTCTTGATGATACTTGTGTGGAATAAGATCTTTACTTAGAATTATAACAAATATGGGGATATTGGGGAATGTATTGATTACTTTTGACATAATCTTGAATTGTTTTTTTTTATGAGAAAAAGTTGAGTTGTATTATGTGTGTGTGTGGGGGGGGGGGGGGCATTACTCCACCTTTATCCCTTTCTTTTCTTTTACCCTTGTCTCCCTGTGAAACACACAAGCTCATACAATATACCCAGAGCATAAACACACATCCATTTCACATTGCCATTATCACACTACTGCAACAAGGAAGTATTTGATTGGACTAGCTGTGAAAATGCTTAGCTTGAGCCAGTGGATGGATACGAGACTGAACTGCAAACAGAAACTAATCAGTCATGCATGTATTTGTGTCCAGAGACATCAAGTGTTTATTACAAACCACATGTAGATGCAAAATTGATGGCACAAAAGTCAATTATCAAAGTAGCTGCTAGACATCATACACCTATATAAATGTGTTATATGGGGTTATAACTTATACATGAAATATATTTACTTCATTTTTAAATAGTTCTAGAGGTCAAATATATTTTGACCTAAATTGTGTTTACATGTACATGTACTTCAAATCATATTTCTTTAAACAGGGTGTATATCGAAGTATAGATGCTTTTACATACTGTATATTTCAGGTATTGAGTTACATTGAAATTTGTGTGTTCTGTTATTAGAACACAATGTACCAGTACATTCCATATTTACCTCATGAACAAGGGATATATCACATATCCAAGTGCAAGGCTAACTTACAAAGAATGCTTGAGATGGAACCCAATAATGAAGGAGGAAATTGCCTTCAATTATTTATGCAGTTTCACGTTGGTGTCACCACGGTGCAGTAATCGATGTGTGTACCGGCTATGCAATCATCGCGCTCACGACAATGCATTCCACCTGCGTCATCACCTACGCACCATATTATGAAAGTTGTTTTCTGGGCTGTTACAGACTTGCGAGGTAATGGTTCGAGCAGATGCCCAGTAGGTAATTGAAACTGGGGGCACACAGTAGTGAACATGGATGGATCGGAAATTCAGCTCAGAAAAATCATCAAGCTCCCACAGTATATGAGGTGCAAGCAAACAATGTGCACTTTATATTGACTGGTCTGGGGTCATGTACCAAGTTAAAGGGCTAGTCAGTCAACAGCAGTACATGTATAGCGATATACCAAGTTCAACCATTGAAATAAGTAGTTCAGTGAAATCTCAATATGTTAACAAGATTATTATGTTACATAAATGCAGAGGATATTGGTCTTTGTCCGTAGTTTTGTGAAGTGCATCCCAGCAAAGCTAGTGTAGTGCGTCTTGATGTGAAGTGAGAATTTGTGATATCATATGGAGCAAGAGCAATAAAAGATCCTTGTGGATGGTATTGACTATCATTACTCTGACCATTTCTTTATTCTTTTGCTTTTAAGCGTACATGCACAGGTGTAAGGCAAGAATTACTACATGTGACCCCAGACAGTACCATAACACTGGGTACTGGTATCCCATAAATTGACATATTTCTGATTAACCAAATCTGGAAAGGTGCAATGTACGTGCACTTGAACATGAACAATTATGTTGTGAATTTGCAATGACATTTTAAGTACCATTTTCATCTCTTCACTCAAAATCACTTTTGTACATTTACAAAAAAATCTTGTTCATAGTTGTAATCTGTTATGACATCAGATATAACTGCAATGCAAATTACATAATATCAGCATGAACTCTTCATCATATCACCTTAACCTGTATGGACAACATGTCAGTGAAATTTGACATGTGACACATACACACATCACTATTTATGTGTTTAAATTATAACCTTTGCATACCCCATGCACACATCTCCTAAAATTACACAATTATTGCACAGTATGGTACAAAATAAAAGGCAGTGTGCCCCTTTTACAAAAGTCATGACATTTGGCACAGATTAGCAATTTGTACCCAACAATATTACATTTCACTCAAAAGTTACTTGTCAATATAAGTCTGCATAAATCTATTTTCCAAATCTAATATCATAAGGGGAGTTTTATGCAATGTTTTCTTCCATTTTACATGGTCTTTACACAATTGTATTTGTTTGACCAGCAAACGGGCTACACTACCTATACACATCAACTTTGTCTTTGCTGAGTTTGCTTGGATACCACAGAGAAGTTATAAAAATGATATTATTTCATAAGTATTAACTGTACATAAAATCATAAAAATTATTATTCATAGAAAAACACAAGTTTGTAAACAGAACACTGTGAGAAAAATTGTTGGGAATTTTATCTTTCCTTGAACAAGTTGTATTATACTGTAAACTGTCACTGTGGTAGACAGACAATTTCAAGAAATTATGAATATAATCTTAATCACTAGTGACCCTATAATGTTGGTTTGCCAACAGCACTTCTCCCAAATGTTAAGAATGTAAAATGGTAAAAATGTTTTGAGTTGTGTGCTTGTGAAACAATTTATTTTACACTATAAGTAATAGTTCTATGACACAATCAACAATTCAAATTGGTTCCATGAAATAATTTTTGGCCTGATGAAGGTTGTAGCCAAGTAAAATAAAAATGTGTGAGCTTATATTGGAAATTATTACCCGCAAAGCAACTTCCACCCTTGTTGAAGTTAATTTAATGGCTACACTTTGAAAAGTGGACATTTCACACTGTTCAGGAAGTCAGTTGTTACTAACACAGTATTTATCCTCATATATCATTATTTATATTGATATAATTAACATGTAGGTTCCATCTAAACCAAGTAATTTGATTTGTATATTTTTCTGTCTTTTCTTATGTTAAGACAAACTTGAAATACTGTGGGTTTTTTTTTTATTTCAAACACTGACTTTTTACACGAAGTGTTAGCATTTATTTCATAAACATGTTACTAACCTAACCTTACCAGTAACAATAATGTAATGCTGATAGGCAAAGTACTTATAAATAACTCAAAAGAGTGATACAAATTATACACTTAAAAAATTCAATATTTTAAGAAGCTGCACTCCTAGGTAAAACTTGATATGAAATGTCTCAAATGTTCAGTTCAGAAGTCCATAATACCGCCCATCCATAGCCTAGATGAGCAAACTATATTACGCATAGAAAATGAGTTCTGGTATCTGACCCCCCTGTACCCCAGTTCCATTGGTGCTCTCTGGAGAGCACTGAAACTGAAAAGTGACGCCGTCACTGTTACTTTCCGTCAGACCCTCTTGTCCAAAGTAGCTCAGTTCATTCCCACAGAGAGTCGCGCTAGCAGTGTAGTACACATGTGGTTCAACTTGGACAGGGTGGGGAAATGTGACTGCGAAAGTATTGCTAGAACCGTCCGAAAAGAACTTTGTGTGGCTTTCTGCGAGGCTTTTGCCACCACGCTTGAGTTCTATTTTTACTTTATACTCTGCTCCTCCTGAGCTGGAACCGTAAAGTCCAAACCCTGCAATGAATATTCTGCGATCAACTGCAAACTGGATGCTGTCACAGCGCCCCCTGTAGCGCCACTGATTACTCCTGTATGCTGACGACTGGAAACGGTGGACGGTGCATGTGCGCAAGCCGGCTCGCTGCTTGCACGGGAAGCGTAGTTTGGGCTTCTTGTCAGCTGTGTAGTGCAAGAAGATGTTTGTAGTTTCTTCAAGAGTTATCACTCCACTCCTCGCGACATTGTTTGCAAACTCTTTAACAGGCATGGTTGGCACGCGGATGAGATACAGGGCAGAGCCGAGCACCTTGCGGAGATTGCTGGGAGTATACACCAAGCCCTGCCTGGAGCACTCTGCCTCCGCCCATCTCATCGCCGCATGGAACAGGACCAACTCCTTCACGTTGAGCGTCTCCCTCTTGAGAATGCACTCCAGCGTGTCTTGGTCGACATCCACGAAGCTGTCGGACCCCAGGGCCACCTCTGCCTGGGCATCTATGACCTCCCAGCACCTCTGCATGAGGTCAGGCTCCTCAAAGAGGTGGCTTTGGCTCAGCAGCACACACGCATTGCGGGCGCTTAGACTCCTCTCCAGGTACTCTACGCAGGAACGGGCGAGGTGTGGTACCAGGTACTTCTTGGCTGCATAGAGGGTGTCCAACACATTCTCTGGACTTAAGTCAATCTCATCACAGTACATGTACCTGCAGAAAATGAAAAAAGGAGACAGAACTCTTCTTTAGAAAAGTTGTAGAACTGTATGACCGTGTAAAATAAAGCGCTGTCACTTTTTTAAAATCAATTCAGCACTGATCAATTCAATATATCTTAGCTTATGTTAGACCGCGGGCCGAGGTGCCTTTTTCTTTCGTTTCGTGCCTCAAATCATGTATCTAGCCACAACTTACTCAATTTATGTAAAAAATAATTTTAAAATCATCTGTGAAACTCGTCAGAGACAAAACCTGCACATTAATTGAAAAAAATGAAAAAATCACACAAAACCTGCCAAGATTTTCTAGTTTCATCGGTGGAAAAAACCAATCACATTACCGCACTCATAGCGTGATTTGCGGACTGACTGGCTGATAACCAATCAGGGTCTCTGTTTCATACGCACGAATTTTCGGTCAGCCACACTGCACGGGCGCCATGAGCTGAGATTGATGATGGCGACATCATCTGATGATTCCAGTGCAACGGAGAGTTTCGAGCCCACCGAATCCATTTTTGTGCTATACATGTGACCAACACTAAGAGCAAAGTCGTATCTTTTACTGATAAAAGTCATCAGAAGTGTAGAGAATGTGCAGCTAAGTGGATCAGCGTGGAAGACGGTGTAGAATGCATAGTTGCCGAGAAGTTTCTCGACCACTTACACAGAAGTGAAGGTGTGGGACCCTGACAGAGTATTCGTGTCCGTACTGGCGTGGAGGAAAGTGGTGAAGATGCAGCTGCAGTTGATTTTTAAATCGAGAAGTGGCAGGTAAGTTTCATGAATTCTGATGATAGAGCTGATTTGTTATGAAAAAGAATGCTCCCCATATTGCCCTAACTTTCCAAATTTTACTTCAATTACTTCCTGCACATGTAGTAGTACTGCTACTAGTACTAGTAGTAGTCTGACTGACAGTGACAGCATTTATGTCGACTTTATGACCATGCTGATGAAGGTCAGATTTTTGTACACTGAACACGATGTTAACAAATATCTTTATTTCATGAGTTGATCAATTTTATTGTGAGGTGTCAAACATTAAACACATTGAATTTGTTGATTGCTCTAGTGCTTTCTCATCGTCTCAAAAGTCTCTGAATGTCATGGTGTACATGTATGCACTGTGTGCAATTTACAGTGCAGTGCTTCTTCCAGTGTTTTTGTTTTGTTTAGATGGCTTCAAAAATATTTTAAGACACTGTATTAATAAATTTTCTATGGCTTACACTACTGTTGTATTTTTGAATGAATGAATTTCTAATATGTTTGTACATGTTCTTTCACCAGGAAGCACCAAACTGCTCTTGGGGGATACCATGAGGAGTGCTATCGACACTTCTGCAACATAACCACAATCAGCAGGGCATTAGCAAGATCTCAAAGATACTGCTGGTGACGTTCTCTCCCTTGATGAGGCAATCATTCAGTGAGCGCCCTTCTGTCATCTGTCGGCAGTAGATCTGCCACTCATCAGGACGATCTCGGAACTGGTTTTCAAGACTCATCTGCCTTCTCACAGTCCTAGTCATAGTTATCTGGCAAATCATCTAGAGGCCTCTTCCATGGTAGGCTGATCTCGTAAGAACCGCCTGGTAGTTGGGTAATGCTTTCTTGCATGGTTTGGGTGGCGTCTCTGTCATCGTCAAACGAGCATTTGCATCTTTTGGGTTCCAACCCAGCTGTCTCATGTCCAATGAACTCCTCCAGAGAACCCGATGCTGCGATGTTGATGCAGTTCAAGAGTGATGATGTACCTGACATCGGACCTCCTTGAATGAACCGGCCAAGTGGGCATCTTACTCCAACTGGATCATCTGATCTTGCGCCCCTGAGGTACTCTTCCCATACCATGAGGTGGGTGTTGTCAGTGGAGGCTCATCATGGGGTGACGATGAAGTGATTAAATGTTGAGGTCATGAGTTTAAAGGTGAATGTCACAGAGTTCATATATCCAAGAACAGATTGATGGGTTCTCACAAATTACATATAATTTGAAATTGCATTACGGCAGAGGCATAATTTCGACTGCGCAGTTGAAAGATCCATCAAATTAGAACATGTGATTTGCAATAAACTGTTATTTAATTTAAAATAAAAAGGAAGAAGAAAAAACTTCATAACAGTCATGTAGGTTGCTATGTATCCAACCATTCTTATAACTAAAATTTTCACCACAAGTCTTTGTCTTCTTCAGTATTTACTTCACGCAGTGTTTGGGTCTTCTTAGGTGTTCTGCATGAACAATGAAGAAGAGCGAAGGTTGAGGCAGAAAGTTGTAATAACTAAAAAAAAAAAAATGACTGTTTTAAAGATTTCTCTTCTTGTTAAAATGAGTTATAGGCTCGAGATATTTTACCGCAAGTTATTTTGACCCTGTCTCTCATTTAATAAAATGAGAATAGATATTGGCAAAGTGAGATACATGTACATGTACATCTGTGCAATTCAACAATGATTGTTTAATAGAATATTGTACACCTACATTCAGTGTTACATTATGAAGCAGACCATTATAGTTTATGTTTTCATGTAACAACATGCAAAGTTTTAAATCTTAACAGTGAAGAATTACAAAAATGTGTATGTGTACAGGTAAATACATGTATATTTCATTTTCATGCTATCAAACTGTATGTTGTTTTGTAGATATGTTTACTGTGGAAATTCTATCTGAGCAAATGGCTCTGAATCAGTTTCATGAGATTTGATTGCGGAGTAAGCACTTAACAATGCAATTACTTTTCTTGTAGAATGAAGGAAGAACAGATGTTGCCCAATTTGACTACAGTATGTACAATTTCACAGAGAAAAAAAAATATGTACTCTCAGTCTCAATATTCATTTTCACATTCCTCGTGAGCCATTACAGTATGTCTAATTGTAAGTTATGAAAGGCAAATGTACAATGAAGAGAAAATGTGTATTATGTGCTGTAAAGAAATTACGTTATCTTTTATGTGTGTTCATTGCAGAAATTCTACCTCTACAAAGGAGACTGATATCACTACACAAATACAGAATCGTATGGTTCTATGGGGCTTTTAAAAAGCTTTGTGAGATGCACTTGTAATATTCCACATTTATCTCATGATTATTGCAATAGTGATGACTATTTTCTTTTCTTCCCAACAGTGAGTCTACTTCACACTATGCATAACTTCAACTACTTCGTATTCCCTTATACCGAAAGTTCCAGTGTACAGCAGTGTATCTGACATATGAAAGACAATAACTGGTAACTGAATGTGAAATAAAAAATTTTCTGTCTTCTGACAACCGATTGAAAGATAGCCATGTCAATCACTTTGGTGTGAAAATTAAAAGCATTGTCTGGATGAACTGTATATCTTTTGTAATGTATTTATACACTGTATTTTTAATTCCTGATTGTGCGTGTGATGTTGCATGTTTGTGACAGTGAGAGTAGGAGGATGGGCCTTCAGTTCTTGTGTGTAGTCATTCTTAAAAATGAAATGAAATCCTGAAACTTTAAAGACCAAGCCACTTAAATTGACACCATCATAACACATCAAATGAAAAAGACAAAAACAAAGACTTCCACACTAACTGATACATGCATCAAAAGTGCACAGATGAGATGATAGAAAAGGCCTATGGCAACATAAGGTATGTAGACAGTCATTGTACCCTTTGGCAGAAAACACTGTGTGTGTGTGTGTGTGTGGGTGGGTGGATGTATCAGGGAAGGGTGGGGGTTGAGGTGGGAGGGTTTAAAGGAAGGGGGTTTACATGTAGAAGTTAGTGTTTTTTTTTTTTTTTTTTTTTTTTGGGGGGGGGGTATATAGCGAATTTAAGGGAAGGGTAGTTTAAGCGGTTATGTATATGGTTGGAGTTGGGGGGGGGGGGGGGGGGTGGCTGTCCAGATGGGAGTTAAGAATGGTTAGGACTAATTTTAGGGGTGTATTATAGGTTGTGGAATTAGTGGACTTGCTTATTTAAAACTTGATTCCGGAAGCTATTCGTTCAGTTAATTTGATTAAACATCGTTACATGATTATAACAATTGAGTAATTATATTTAATATTTTCAGCTATTTTATTGTAATTAATTTGTACTTACAAATGCATATACATGTATATATATATATAAATTGCATGATTGTTTTGTTTAATTTGTGTCAATATATTTAAACTGATTATATGAATTTAATTTGTATTATTATGGAATCAGAATAAAGATCATTAAAAAAAAAAATCAGTGTGTGTTTTTCGGGTGGGGGAGGGGGGGGGGGGGGCTGGGGTGTAATTGCTGAGATGCTAAGTTGTTACACGGCCTGGATACAGGTCTTATAAAACCATATAAATGGGCACAAATTGGTTCACCCACAACAAATTCTCTTTATTCACTTATCATTAGTTGGGGCGGGGGGGGGGGGGGTGGGATGTAAATCAAATGAAAGTCCATCCTGAAGTTAGAGTTCATGTGGAAAGGAAAAGAAAGAGGGTACATGTATCCAGGATACGTTATCAACATGTTTTTGTCAATGATTAATCATAAAATCAAGAAATTCATAGCTTTCATATTTACAGTTAATTAGGAATAAGATTGTTAACCCTTTAAATTGTTAGTACACTGTACATTCCGTCCACGACAGTGCGGGAAACACACACGTACCTCTAAAGCAAGTCTTTAATGAAGTTTTATCTAACAGTAACCCATAGAGGCAGTACAGGTATAACAGTTTGGACACAAGAGGGCGCTGTAGATTTTAACATTTGAATAATTAATTAATGTGCAACTTTTGACACTGACGAGTTATGAATTCATGATCAGTGATTTTTTCTTTAAAATGTGACAAAAATTCAGGTAGATACAAGAGTTGGGTCACGAAAATGACAAACGAGACACATATTCAATGTATGGCCCGCGGTCTATGTGCATTTATCAGCTACAGTGTCTGCAATATATTATGTTTCAAATTCAAAATCACACAAATAACATATATTTTCTAATGCTACTGCTAATAGCTCTTTCCTGAAGGTTCATAGAAATGTACATGTAGTGGAACTATCAAAACGGCTCTTTCGTTTTAATTCATAGAGTTCTTTTTACAGGGGAAATGGTGTGGGGGATTTTCCTTAGGTGCATTCATGTGACACTAGTACTTACTTGAGGAGGGTGAGGAAGGCCTCAGGCTCCACATCAGGGGTAACAATCTCAGAAGTGTTCTCTGCCAAGTCCCCGTAAAACATTGCAAAGAAGACAGAGCTCCCAGTCGCGAGCACATACTTGTGGGCCGGTATCCTCTGTGCGGCATTCTTGGGCCCCACCAAAAACACTACATCGCTCATCAATTCATTGTTAAACATTACGGCGTTTCGATCCCGCACAGTCGCCCCGCGATGCCAGTTGTCACATGACCACAGGGAGGGGGAGATGGGAAGGGTCGGGCTCTCAGGCTGAATGACGTCCAGCGTTTCGCTATTGACTGGGCCTTCATTTGGGTCAAGTACATTTTGAAAAGGCTCTGGTGTGCTGAGATCTTGGGTGGCTAAGAAACTGGAGCGCCTGTCACAGGACCGCTGCTGCTGCTGATCCAGCTCTTCCTTCTCGGCACCGGGGTTCTGGTTGTTCATCTCCATCTTCTTCCTGAGTTTGCGCTTGATTCGAGAGAAGATCTTCCACACTTTCCAGAGCCTGTGAGGATGTCTGATGATGGGCATCTAAGATGATGTCAGTGGTGTCACTATAGCATGATGACTTTTACCTGAAATAGGAGAGTGACATTGATGAACAGATTAGATTTGTATGCAAGACAAGGTGTTGGCTACTTTTCATTGACCATAACTGCAATTCAAACAAATACATATTATAGAAAGTAATATGTCAATATGTCCAGTCTAACAATAAATTGGTCTCAACAGAACCATAGCATACAAAAGATTGATCAAAATTGAACAATTAATCAGAAAGTTATGAATGTCAATGAGAAGAATACAATTATAAGGGAGGCAAGATTAGCAACTTGATCATGAGGCTGCAATGTTAGAGGTGCACTTCCCTGTTTTTATTTGAACATCAAAATATTTTTGCTCTGCTTCTATTGAGAACAACTTAATTTTTTAAATGAATTGTCCCTTAAGAAAAGCATGGTCAAACATGTTCCTGCAGTTTAGTGGCCTCATTGTAATGATGACAGTCATTTTCAAAAATGCTATTCAATTGTTCATTTCCTGTAAATATTCAACATAACCAAGAAATAAGCTTACATGTACAATATCAAGATTTGAGATTGTAGAAACATCACTCAGGATATAGCAGAATCAATGCTGTTTTGAGACCCTTCATTGGTGCTCACACATGCAAGCAGCATCTTGTTTATAATAACAATTTTGCACATTAATAACTATATTCCTTAGTGACATGCCTGACAAAAACTTAAATTAATATTATATAAATCAATGTTTTTGTTAGTGTGCATTCATTGTCATTGTGTAAATTGTACATGTAAACTAGTAGACCCTACTTATACAAAAAATAAAGTAGATTGAGGCATAATAAACCTCAGGAAATAGAAATATATTTATTGTGTAAATGTGTTACCCATTTTACTTGCCACTATTTATGCTGTAGAGTCTACCTAAGTTAGTATAAATAGTATCATTCATACAAACAACGATCGCATGAGCGTGAGTTTGATGTCCAAACCTACATCATTCCACGACCAGGACGATGTGTCGTGTCAACATGGTCAAACTGCAACTAGCTTGGCATCCCGGGCTCAGTATCATTACTACTAGTGCAATGCTCAACTAGCCAGAAATCGGACTGCTGGAAAATCGTATTCCTTCGATCCAAAAATGAAAATGGAGAGATCTACTTACCGCTTCTTGCTTCATAAACATCATCTCATTTGCTTATGGATAGATCGATCTGCTTGCAGGCTGTATTCTGGTCCAGCAATTAGCCCAATACGCGAATGTGTTGTGTAGAGAATGACTTGTTTGTGACTGAAAATCCGTGACTCAAACAACAGGAGATCGAGCGCAGTCAGTATACACAGTTCAATGAACAGGGCTAGCGCGCGTATAGCATACACACAACAGCTCTTGCTTGGCTCATGCAAAATACTGTACCAACGTAGAGTTGTGTGTGTATTTGGGACAAACGTGTGTAACGGGACCGAACCGGTGTACTGTGCGAGAGAGTGTAACTGGTGTATGGCTTCAATCAGAGGTGTGTGTATGCCAGTGTAGTGCGGTGAGCTCGGGTCGCGCGCCATACCATGATACATGCGAGTAAAAAGCAAAACAAGCTAGCCACCACCACGGCACAGCTGTGTACTCAAACAAGGCCCTTGTGTCAGACAGTAACAAAGAAATGCCCGAGGGACCGCAAAAGATGACTGGATGAATCAGTGACGTGTGCCAGCCGCAATCGAGACTTTGAATGCTGAAACATGGGTCTTTGTCACGGCCGCGGCTACCGAAACTAACAAAATCAAGATCAAATTGAAGGAATACAAACAGAACGGGGTGTGGAAGATAGACGGGAGGAATGCAAGCAGTAAAAATAATAAAGTTATTCTGATCTCGGGATAATAGCTTGCTTTTCACAGTGTGTTTTTATCGTTTAAATCATGTAAACAGCCGTTTTATGTATGTTGCATCACAGATGTTCACCTGCTATTGATAACTACCGTAAGACATGCGTAGATAATGACGTCAGAAATATGGCTGAGCCTAACTGTTCTCGATATTTTCTCGGATATTTGCAAACTTTTAGAGGCCCACATTCGCACTTTTGGCACGTTTCAGCATTGGGCTGACACTAATTCACGTTTAAAAACATAAATATGTCAGATTGATTTTTTTTTTCCTCGGATGACGGATATACTCCACCTGATTGTAATTGGAGAGCATGAATATTTCCAGACCGCGTTTTCGTCTGAGTTCCTTAATCAATAGTTTGATATATCAGTCGGATACTACGCTGTATCCTGGGCATGACTTTAGATGACTCGGTAGTCTTCCTGTTGCGGTGGGCATTATGCTTCTACAAAGCAAAAAATCCTGATTAAAGGACTAGAATCGAAAGAAGATGTTTTCTAGTTTCAAAGTTAAACAATGGGCTCATTTCCGCAGTCGCTCCCATAAGCCGTTAATATTGATTTCAGGCACCGTTCGATCATTAGTTCCATGGTCGCCACATCCGCTGTATAGCAATATCCGTATTATTACAGCCTTGTGAGTTTAAACATAGATCCGGAAAGAAGTTTTTGAAAGAGATCCTCAGATATGTTGGACTTAACGAAAGTACAGTAGCTAAATTGGTGTACATTGTCCCACTTTCCGGCTTCCATTAATAAAGGGAAATCACGAGGACGACACTTACTTTTTTTTTTACGGTTTAGCTTCCTCTTTTTAAGTTATATGATACCAAGTGAACAGGATATTGGGACGAATACTGAGTTACGAGAGTCTGTCTGTCCGTCTGTCTGTGTACCAGCCTATGCCAGTTTAGGACAATATATGTGAACCTAACATTTATGACTACATGTATTAAAAACCGACATGTTCACCGCAATGATCAGAGTTCTTACTTTCATCGGTTTCTAACCTCAGATAAATGTCCCTACTATCTTCGCCCTGCATTCAGCATTAATTGGCTATATGAACTGGGTTTTGTATGTTTATTTTCCTTTATTGTCTCTAAATGTCTAATAAAGAAATCTTGAAAAAAAGAAAATGCGAATAAGACATGACATCGATTTGGTTGAAGCACTCTAGCCGTTGCAGTGATAGCAGTAAATCACTGATTTTGTTTGTTCCATCTTGTTTACCACTCCGCCGTTTACCCGTGCGCGCCGTTGTTAAGCTGTGATTCACCGAAATGGATCCGATTTACTCCAAATTCATGTTAAAGGACCACCTACCCGCGTTGTTATTATATACTGTAGGTTGTAGCAGAAATGCTGTCTCGATGGGGTTTTTTTTCTCACCTGCATGAGGAAATTAATCTGAAAGTGATTGGCAAGGCATCATTCTAACCCACATCTAACGCATGCAGGCTGATTTCTTCACTTGTTACAGTGGATTTGTGTATCATGACCATTCTTGAAGAACCCGGTATAGCTTAAACCCAATAAACTTGCAGGTATGTCACCGCTACTAATATTTTATTGCCGTCACCGCTGTACGAGAACAACACTGAATGTAACTAATACCGTCATTACGATTGCAGGCCAACGCGTGGTTTCGAAACATTAAGTTGCTACAGCATTATTTTGTAATGATTGTTTTACGATGACCTGCGTAGACCTTTAATATTTTCGTGTGCAAAGTAACTTAAAGGAGCGCCAATATCTAAGAGGGCCTTCTTTACCTCTCATTTAATCCGCTTGAGGGCTTATCTCTTTACCCGCTTAAACCGTTATCCTGTGTCAGTTCCAATGGGATTAGCAAATCAGTTGTTAGCGGGGATGTGGTTTCGTCCACCGCTTGAGAGTTGAAGGGTCAACGGACCTTCTTGAACAAGATGATAATTATACTTCCCATGAACTCATATCCATGATGCACAACTTGTTATTGTGCGCTGTACACTAAACCTATGTCGGGCAGCTGGTTGATGCGATTGATCGTAACTTGACTTACGATTTGTATCAATCGTAACTGTACATTAGAGATAGGGGATTGGACTGCGATGGATCATATCAATCGCAACACTGTGTGAGACGGAGCCCTGGAAGGGTTAAATACCGCGTGTTGTTGTTTTGTCTTAGTCCCCATCCCATTTAACGTAACTGCGACCCCACTTGCACTAAATGTTGAAGGAGAGGTTGAGGACTGACTTAAAGCATATTTCTTTTCTTGTAACCGAGAGTTGCGCTAATAGGAAAACAAACATTTTCTGTGTTAACGAAATCCGGAAGGAAAACTCTTCTACACGCCCGTGTTATGCTTTCCTTGAGTGTCTTGTCCATATTGTTTAGGATCTTTCACGTCGTTGTTTTTATCATAGGGAATCCTAGGTAGTTATCGATGAAAAGTACGCCAGTAATTTGGTTCTTGTGAACTAGTGTTTGAGCCCAGAAATATAGGATTTTCCTTGCGAAATATTTGAATTAATTATGTTAAACAGTAAGGGTGATATGCCTACGATGCGCTATATGCCACGCCTCAAATGATGATGGCAATCTACTCATCTCTTCACAGAAGCAACACAAAGCGTAATATTACTGAGCCTGCTTTCAAAATGCAACATTTTAGAGGGCTAATAATTACGTTAAACTTTCATTGCATTGTACGCTTTGTTTTCAGCGCATTTGCTCCTCTAATACTGCGACGGATGTCTTTTATAAAAGAAAGCGGCGACTTATGTGAGAAAATCAATAACATTTTTCTTATAACCAACTAATAATTTTGAAAGTTGTACGGACTTCTGTTCTTTCCCTCGTGACATGATTGTGTAATCCCACCTTCAGTAGATGTATTTTTCAATGGATGATTTCACACCTTCCCGATCAGGATAATATCAGAAGTAAACGAGATCAGATTCAGGTCCTGGAAATCCCCGATAATGTTGTGTTTCGTGCATTCATAACTCCCCGAAGTGACTCGTAGCTGTGAGTGCTATTGTTCGATCGGATAGAAGATCTTGTAATTTGCTTTCATACATCAAATATCCCTGTGACCCTGGAAAATATCCGTAGTTTTGAGAAAATGCCTACTGAAGTATTGTTGTTATTTTTTTTATTGGGGATGTTAGAACTTTTCATATTGGGGAAGAGTACCCTATCACACAAAGCCAGGTATTTATTGTGACCAAGGAGGTGTGATAGTGCGTAATGGTATTTTCTCAAAGCTGATGAATTATCAAGGAATTGTAAGGGGCAAAGGAAGAAATGTTGTCCTGAAGTTTTTAAATCATCTGATTATGTAATTCTTTTTTTTTCAAAGAATAACTTAAATTAAGAACAATCAAAACGATTACGCTAATCTCTACACAGAACGATCACGAAGCGTATAAGATACTTTTCAACCTAATAATGGGATAATCTATGTTTCTTCTGTGATCATGCAGAGAGAAGAACAGCGGACCAAAGATTAAACTTACACACATGATTGGACCATGGCTATTTCATTGTAAGTTCTTATCTTTCCCCTGTCCTTTCGAGGGCATTATGATTGATGACTCATACAATCACAACCCCGTCTGTATCTTTTTGGCAACGAAGAGAGGGTGTCCCCAATCTGGTCTGGCGGGAGTTTAGTCATACTGCATTCCAACAGGTGCACCAAGGACATTATGCAGTAAAGTCCAGGGGGGATACGTATCGGAAAGATCGGGTTTCGCGCGTCTTGATCTATAGGAAGGAGATGTGGAGATTTGAACTGCAATATGACACTGACCGTGATATAAAACATGTTGGGTTTGGTTAAGAGCTGTTTCAAGCCAATATTGTTTGAAGGGAAGACAAATATATAAAATATACTAAAATACCCTTTTGTAGGCTATGTAGTCTGACAGAATATGATGGTGTGATGGTCTTGGAAATCGTCTTCTGTAGCGAGTGCAGAACAACATTAGCAATTGTGACCACTACTAAGAAAAGTATCAGCTTTGAACCTGTATCTCTTAACACAGTGTCAGTCAGGATTTCAGTTTGGAATACAATGAAGATAATAATTTATCCCAAGGAAATCTCAATTAATCGTCATATGACTCTCTTTTGTATTTGTGTGTGTGTTTGTGTGTGTGTGTGTGTGTGTGTGTGTGTGTGTGTGTGTGTGTGTGTGTGTGCATGTGTCGGTGCGTCATAGTGTGTAGATTGAGATGGAGATGGAGATAAAGTGTGAAAGAATGTAAAAAAAAATAACTTCATGTAATTTGTTGATCAATTTGATACCAATTTCAGCGTTGGATTTATCTCTAAGAATCAAACAACACTTGGTATTAGCTCATCAGGACATTAACAATTTTTTAGTCCAGTTCCTAGCTCACACTTTTCTTTCTCTCTCTCTCTCTTTCTCTCTCTCCCTCTCTCTCTCTCTCTCTCTCTCTCTCTCTCCCTCTCTCTCTATGGATATATATATATATCTTTCCCTTTTCCCTCTCTTTCCCTTATTCTAAACACCCTCCGACACAACCACCCCTCCTTTGCTGCTATTTCTCGGTATATATTAACCTTGTGTTTCTTAATTATTTCCCCCCTCCATTTGCCCTCCGCCCCCCCCCCCCCCACCCCCAGACCCCTGCCTGTTCATCCAGAGGTTTGCCCACAAGCTGGAGTTTGAGGATAAGACTGATGAGGTTTCCATGACAGCGCTGCGCCTGGTGTCCAGGATGAAGCGGGACTGGATGCACACGGGGAGACGACCCTCTGGATTATGTGGAGCAGGTATAACCACACTTATGGGTGCTTTGGGGAAGGGGGGGCCTGTAGTACCCCTCTCTGGGGTGGATTTGTGCAGTTTTGACTTCTCCAGAATGCTACCCTTGTTGTCAATGCTGGCTCATGTTTAAGTGACTAAAGTGTTTCAAAGAATAGCTTTCCTTGTAGAAGATCACAGTTCACTTTGCTACAGATGCATTAGGATTAACCAGATAACTATTTAGGGGGAAGACGACATGATGATAATATCAAGGAGTAAGTAGGGGTGAGATGTTTGGTACCAGTGATATAATGATGGTAACGTTAATAAACACATTCTTCATTAAATTTCAGCAGATGGAAAGGAATACCTGTGAATCATATTACTAACGGCATGACTTGTGTGTAGAAAAAAAATTATATTCGTGTCGGTATATATATATTTCTCAGGAGACTGCACTATATCTTATGTCCCTCTCTGTTGTTGTTGTTTTTGCTTTCAGCATTGCTTGTAGCAGCCAGAATACACAACTTCAGCAGGACTCAAAAAGATGTCATTAAGGTGGTCAAGGTGTGCGACGCTACCCTCAGGAAAAGGTAAACATGTACACTTTTTATCTTGTTATTCATCTCCTTCTTCCTTTTCCTCTTCCTCCTTCTTCCTCATGCTTAGCTCCCCTGGTCAAAAAGGTTTATTTACTGGCATCAATATGACTGCTAAAAATTGTACTCTTTAGTCTATTTTGTTTTTGAGATCTTCAGGAATTCACAAGAAATGGGAGCTCAAGAAACATTCATCTGATGCAAACAATTGTGATTTTTTTTTTCCTTCTTCAAGGTTATCGGAGTTTGAGGAGACACCGTCTGGCAAGCTGACGATAGATGAGTTCCACAAGATTGATCTTGAGGAGGAGCAAGACCCACCATCCTTTACGAGGGGCAGGAGGAACGCTAAACTGGCACAGGTAGGTCCACCAGAGCTTCCAGCCCATCAGGGAAATCAGAGACAACTATTTTACTTTTTTTCCAGTCAGGGAAAAGTCAGGGACTTTTGATTGACCCCTTTTTGATCATGATGGTTCACCAATAGAGAGCTTCTAGTATTCCACATTGTGAACAAAACAATAAACTTTATTTCACTATGTTCTGCTATTACTAAATATCTTTTGAGACCCCACTTGTTCCATGAGTAAAATTATACTTGTGAGTACTGCATTTAATTTCAGAATAGACATGTTTACATTTTTTTTTTCCTTTTTAGAAAGGTATAATATCTGATCTTTTTGATATTATTTCTGTAGTTGGAAGAGCTCAGTAAAAAGCAGGTTCGTGAGTTGGAAGGAGAGATCGCCACCGTTCAGCACGTCATCGACAGTGCGCTTCAGAAAAAGACAGGTATCAAGCTTCATTTACAGCTTTGTCTATTTCATTTTATTGTCTAAGCATGGGCAGCATAGGTATTTTATCTATCAGTATGTCTACAATCATAAATGATGAATCAATCTTGAATCTTAAAAGGAGAATGAAACACTAAACATAATTTTGGTTTTAATTGATTAAACACAGAAAAGTCAGAGAAGCAGATGTAATGAAAAGTAGAATAAGACAAATCATCAGAAAATTGTCACTTAAAAAAAGAATTGTAAATTATGTTGTGATACATGTAGTTTTAAAAATTTGAGGTATTCTGTCTAATTGTCTCTGTTTTTTCCAGAGGGCATGCCTACCTCATCCAGCAGACCAGATGATGCTAGCAGCTCTAGCGACAGTTTAGAAGCGCTAGGAACAAACTCTGCGAGTGCAGATGACATTGTGAAAACATTGCAAGAGGATGTAGTTAGAACTATCATCGAGAGTGAGGTTGACCCGCTCAGACAGTCAAAAAGTGATGATGCAAGACCCCCCAGAGACAATGACGATGAAGCTGATCGAGGGAAAGAGTCTGAAGGATGTGGTGGTAAAGAGGATGGGGGAAAAACAAAAACGTCTGAAGTATCGGGTGAAGGAGCTGAAGGAGGAGGAGGAGGAAGAGGAGGAGATGCGGAAGGGAAGACTCCGGGGCCAGAGCAAGAAAAGATGATTGAGACGTTATTGGGACCAGTGGTGTGGGAAGCGGATGCCAAGTCAGTCTCAGGGCTCGGGCCCTCCACGCTGTCTCTGGGATTGGAAAGCATCATCCAGGAAGCCGCTATTCCAGAAGAAAAAAGTAAACATCTCAAAGATATATTTGAATGTAGCCGAGTGTAATTGTTTCTTATCCCTGCCCCTCAAAATACCCAAAGGCATTATTTCCTATCCACCTACGGAACTCCGAACTTGTTTCAGAGATTGAAAAATTAACTTGTATTGGCTGAATGAAGCATATTTTCAACTGAAATGGACACTTAATCAGTAAGAATATGTTTCATTAGCAGCCTTTAGATTGTTTCTTTCATTTTTTGTGTCATTTGTGAGTTAATTTAAGTTAAACATTTCATTGCCAAGACAACTTTTCCCTGCAAAGTTTGACAGGAGGCTACACAGAACAGACTAATTCTTTTACAGATAATCGTCCAGTCTTTGCAGGGCTTGCAAACATATTTTATGTGGTATATCAGCTATGGTGTCCTTGTAGTGATATTGTATGCATCCCTTTTTTGCTTGTCCTTTTTGCTGAACAGGTGTTGATTCTGAAGACGGGGAGTTGGATTTGAGTGGAATTGATGACAAAGAGATAGAGGCGGTAAGAAAAGCATAATGGAATGAAACTTTGTCAAAATGAGAGCTGCATTTGGCTCCTTTCGATTTCTATTATCCATATAGACTATATATGCATTGAGGTCATTATTTATGAACACATACATGTTGAGCTGGATGCTTACCGGTACTACTGCAATGACCACAACAAGGGCCATTAAAATTAATGCAATCTCAATGTCATTGTCAATGTCAATGTCAATGTCTTAAGCCTACAATATTACGGGTTCAGTGATGTGGCCTTGAGTGAGAGCGCCCTTCTAGGTGTCATGTTACATAATGTTATGATCTATTGTTACTAACTCCTCATTTGCCCCCATGTACATTTATCCATAAATACTACCCACTTATCCAATACAGGTACATTCTGTCTGTCATTGAATGGGTGAATCTATGCCTTCACTATGCCATATGCCATATGCCATATGTACAAGATCATTGGCAATTGCCAATTCTTTTTTCTCTCTCCTCACATAGTTCATCTTGAATGAGAAAGAAGTGATCATCAAGACTGACCTGTGGATGAAGGAGAACGGGGAATACATGAAATATCTGGAAGGTAATCCTTTCATCTTGTTAGCAATTTTAGTTTTTAATGTGGAGATATAATGCACTCTTATTACAAAAATAGTATTGATTCAATATGATCAATATTGTTTATGTTGTCATTGTTACATTTCATTTATATTTTAATGTTTCTTTAACTGTAATCTAAAAACTAAGGGATTCTTTCTTGTACGTATGTAGAATTGGCCTTCTGTCATTTCCATATTTCTAATATATATATCTATGGAAAGTGTAGCACGTAAGATATTTTTCTGTAGAGGAACGTTGGCTGGTTTTCTTGAAAACAAACAAAAAAAATCTCTTGACCAAGGCTGGGCGTCAATATGGTGTGACCCTATGTACCAAATGTATTCATTTATTGGTTTTTATTTGCGCAGAGAAGGAAAAGGACTTATTATAGAGCAAAGATTGGCTGCAAAAGCACAAAAGACAACCCTTAGTAAGGCATGAGATATGTATTAAATGTATCAGTTTATTGATCTTTTTTTTCTGCAGAGAAGGAGAAGCGGTTACAGAAGGAGAGAGAGGAGCAAGGCCTGAAGCCTGATCAGCCAAAGAAGGTAGGCAGACCAGAACCATGTGACATACTTCCTTTTGACTCGTCTGATTCCCCTGAAATCTTTGCCAATTTGCTGGTATCATCCCAATGATTTAAGATCGGAGTTCCCCTACGAATAGTTAAAGCTCTATATTAGTGCCATTATGTATCCTTAGCTTATATGTTTTAGGTACATTGTTCACATGGTAACCAACATCCTTCTCCTCAACTGATCTCTGTGCAATCTTTAATCCATTAATTTAATAATGAATGAATTAGGATTTCAGAACTAGCAGTGTTTTGTTTAATATTAATTATATTCTTTTGTTCCATGATGTAAACAGAAAAGGAAGAACACTAAGCGGCAACCAATCCAGGCAAACACTGCTGGGGAGGCAATAGAGAAGCTGATTGTTGAGAAGAAGATCTCCAGCAAGATCAACTACGATGTCCTCCGTGACCTGACCCAGCCCAGCCCTGCCCCCATGGCACCCCCTCCTGCTCCCCTGACTCCCGACACCCCCTCCTCCTCCTCCGCCACCCATGTCCCAGGAAGCCCCTTCCCCATGGTGGGGCAGGGTTGCCTAGGCAGGGACGGAGGTGGGGGAGGGTTGAAGAGACCGAGGCCCAGTATTGCCATGGCGAGGTCGTCTGTGATGCATAATGTAAGTAGGGATCTTGATTAATCCTCTCAGTACCAAGTACTGCCAACCCCATATCAATAGCAACTCAGTTTCTTGCCCATGGGACTAAGTGGGTTAACCCTCTCATTGCAAAGCACTGCCAACCCTCTATCAAAAACAACTCAGTTTTTTGCCCATGGGACTTAGCGGCTTAACCCTCTCATTGCAAAGCACTGCCAACCCTCTATCATGAACAACTCAGTTTCTTGCCCATGGAACTTCGCTGGTTAACCCTCTTATTACCAAGCAGTGCCAACCCTCTATCAATAACAACTCAGTTTCTTGCCCATGGGACTGAGTGGGTTATGTTGGAAGGATCCTGGGAATAATGTTAATGATATTAATGCATCAGAGCAGAATGCAAGAAATGAAGAGAGACAATATTTTACGTGAACATTGAAACATGTCCTTGTCATTCTGTGTTTATACCAGAATCCGTCTCATAATACACACTGTATTCATGAAGAATGATGAAGTCCTTTCTACACATCTTTATGATGGTTTGTTAGAATTGATAAGTTTAATATATCTTTCTTGAGTACCTCTAATTACAAAACAATTTATTTGTGTGAAGTATCCACCCACAAAAAAAAACAATATAACTTTGCCAATCTATCGTTTATCTAGGGACCTGTGAGGAAGGCAGCAAAACTGGAAGAGCAGCCTGCACAACCCTTCACTGTGCCCCAGCCAACCCCCTCTGATGCCGTCGTGGTAGAGTCCGGCCCTGTGCACTTTGATGCTGAAGATGGACTCAACCAAGAGGAAGAAGGGGAGGACGATTACTTTGATGAGGATGAGGATCATCTCCAGAGTGCTGCCCAGTTGATGGGGCACAGAGGTTTGTCTTTTCTGCTTTCCCTTTCTGTTCCGTCTCTGTCAATTGTCCATACCCCATAGAAGGGAAATCCTTTGATGGATTTTCATGAAACCTTCACTAATGTTTCTTTCATGTGTCTGCTTTTATTGAAACCAACTTAATATGAGGGTGAACTATCCCTTTAAACAGTGTGGAGAATTGAAGCTGAGTGGTCGTGCAAAACAAAGAAATGTATTTCTTTAGGTTTACTGGAACACAATTTTTTACATGTACAATTTATTTCTTGACAGGGGAAGAGGACTATCAAGACACCTACGACATGGATGACTTGGAGTAGGACACTTTTTCTCTGGGAGGACAGCTTTTTAAGTCACGTCTGTCAAGACATCCAACAAAGAATCAAGGACAGTGTAATGGTCTTGTGCAGATTCATTATTTTGTGTGAGATGTGTATGGCTGATTTCTTATGCAAAATGTTGAGGTAAGCCGAGTGCAATACTTTGGCAGGAAATTCCATTATGCAATCTACAACGGTGGCTGGATTTTTTATTTTGTTCATGTGGAGCTGGGGAGGGGTGGGGATCCCTTCACAATATATAATCTTAATCTTCTCATTTATGTCTCATGGGTTTCTTTATATTCCTTCCTAAAATAAATTAAAAAAAACTGCACTTTACCACATTACCACTCACATCTGACCCATGATGCTTTTCCTGAAATGCATTTTTTGCCTTCCATGTGAACTAAAGCATCCATCCAATCAATTAAAACATCTGCTTTAACATTGAGGCCTACTTGGCTTAGACTGGAAGGTCTGCCAGGTGCAGAACGTACAATTCTAGGCCATTGTTTCCCCCTTTTCTTTGTTATTCTGCTCTATTTCCACAATCCACCAAACCACAACCTTCAAACTGTTGAGTCAGTCATAGAGATGACCTCCTATTCTTGTGTAGTAATATTAACCACATATACACACACATTAAAACAACTTATTGCACTTATGCACTTATGATATTGAATCCTGGCTTGAAAAACACTAACAAATTTTTTTAATCTTTACTGTATTTTATGACACTATTATAAAGGAAAAAAAGCAGAAACCAAATGAAAAAAGGAAATCAAATAAAAGTTGTATTCATATCTCTTTTATTCCTCACTTTTGAAGTACATATTACAAGTATTTACAAGCTTAAATTATAGTTTCACTTACTTGTGAATCCCATTGGAGTCAACTTGCATTATCAAAATGTTTTATACAAAAAGTATTCCTTATTGAAGGAGCAAGGAGTGATAAGGGGGTGGGGGATGTTACAATTCCATTTCCACCTTCCCCTCCTTCAATAACACACAACATGACATGACATGGCAAGCAAGTATTCAAAACCTAGATATCAATGAAATTAAAACCTGTTAGAAAATTCCAGAAGTATATTCATTGTTTTAAGTAACTGCACAGTGAGTTAGGAAAAGTGTGAGTTAATTGATGTCTGCTAAATATGAATTATATGAGAAAATGGTCTGTGAACATACCTAAAAATAAGAAAACCTTGATAAGCTGAATTGAATTGAATCAGAAAACCGGATTGGCAAATTTTAGAGAAGAATCCAACAGTATGAATGAAGTTGTGAATTGTTGAAAATCATTACATATATTATATGTACTAGCATTGAAGATTTGTCATCATTCTTGGTTGTGTATATGGAAGCCTCTACATGCCCCCTTCCCCCATAACTTTGTCCTTCAGGACGGCCGTATTCAAAGACATGTTGAACATGTACCAAGCTTTTTTATACAGATGAAGTAATTAAAGTAGACAATAGGTTTTTGTGCTAGTTCCATCGGGAGGGCGTTTCATGAATGTTGTCAGCACTGACCAAATGGTCAGTGCTGCCAACTTCAGTGAAATCCTCAGTTTTGATTGGCTGAGAGGCACTAGCCTCTGACTGTTACTATGGTAAGTGTCAGAAAAAGAATGTTCATGAAACGGCCTCCAGGACTCCTTGTTGAAACTGTATTCATTCCAAGTCGGTAGAGGTATTCACACAGACGCAATCTGCCTTTTCTTGGCCGAAACAAGCTACCTTCTTGTAACACAGGGGGGAAAATGAATGTTTGAATCCTTGTGTCATTTATTTCACTGATACAGCAATTGTAAATGTCAAGCCAGTCCACATGAACAGCCCAATACAACTGACATTATGGCAGTTAGCAGCAAACCGCTGCCATGTTCAAAGACCTTTACCTGATACTCGATGTCAATGTTTATGAGAATGCACAAAGGTAGACCTGGGTGATGATCAGACTAGGGCTCCCATCTTATTAAGAGAAACGGCTGATATGAATCGAAATCGAAAGGTCTGTGCCCTGATATTTTCAAAACTATGGTATGCTGTACTATAGGTCATATATATCATTTGGTTTTTATTGGTGCTATTCGTGAATTAACAACATGCGAAAATATTAACTTTGATCCCAACATGAATACGACGTGCATGCGTCCATGTACTTCTAGTATATGGTACGCAGAAGACAGTACTGAACAAGATGTGTGATGCAAGATGGGGAGCCTACTGTGCGTGGATGGATGCACACACTTGCCGACATAGTTTATAGCATTTCTTTTCTAATGCAGGATTGCTTATTTTGCTTCCTAAAATGAGTGAATGATACCAATTTCTCATGTACTCCATGATCGCGATTTTTAACCACTCGCAAAAAATTGGACTTGCTAAATATTTGGTATATATAGTACTTGCAAACAGTCAGTGTAATTCTGTTTGGTTATTATAGATTTGGCCTTTTCATGTCATGACATGTATATGAAAGCCACAAAATGTTGCACAATTACACCCCCAAGTCCCATGAAATGAAGAGGAAAATATGAAATTTAAAAAATATTCTTGCATGCATTGATCACATGACAAACGACTTGGTTGCAGATATGAAATCAAATTGTTAGGGGGGAAAGTTTATTGTCTACCTCTTAAACTACAATGGTAAAGCAAAAAACCAAGAGCCATCCTATTAGATTCCATAAATGTTTTCATTCACTATTACTATGGTTAGAAATCAAGGAATTATGAGATTTTCTTTGTGAAGAACAATTCCATTTTGTGTCTCACACTGTACTATTCAATGCAGTTCTGGTATGGAGTTTGCAGAATATAGAATTGTAAATTTGCAAAATCTGTATAAATGTATATAGTCATTTTTGATGGAGAAACATTAAATATGAAAAAATATGTAAAGTACTTATTGTAATTTATGGTGTGTTTCTGTATGGATTATGTTGAGGGCAACATAGGAAAAAGGTTTGGTATTATCCAAGTTTATTCCTCGAAACCGGAACTGATTTGATTACCTCTTTACTCACATCAAGTAATATACAACTTTATCCATCGTTTGTACAAGTTGCATTCCCAGTGAGAGTTGTGGAGTACATCTCTCGCTCTTTCCTCATCTCGCAATTTCTCTTCAACTCTCCCTCTCCCTTTTTCTCCCTTCATGCCCCCCTCCCTTGCTCCTTCTCTTTATCTCTCCCCCTCTCTCCACCTCTCACCCTCTCCCACCTCTCTCTATCCCTCCCCTCTCTCTCCCTCTCTCTCTCTCACCCTCTCACTGGAAGGCCCCCTTGCATGCTATAAAACTATTCTCTGTCTGTCAACGTGTGAAAGTATGATTGCCTTCGTCAGGGCATCTGGGTTCTCTCTGATATCCTGCTCCTCATGAACTTTGACCCCTTCCCATGACCACAGCAGTCTCTGAATTCGGCAAGCCCTGCCGATGCAAGCAAAAAGACAAATTTGAGGTTACTGAAATACAACGATAATAATCCCTCTGTCTGTATCATATATTCACAAAGATAGCGTTACATGAACATGAACGTTACATGAACATGAATGCAATCATTGAGCAAAAGACTTTTCTTTCAAGACAATGTATCCCCTTTTTTAGGTCAAAAAAATAAATTTTGTAAAAACAATGGAAAATGGAAGAATATACTGTATTACAACTTCCCTCCCAAAAAAGAACTGGAAACTGACGTTAGGCAACTTCATAGTAATCAGTAGATTGTGGGGTTTAGGGCAGGTCATCCAAAACCTATAGCCTGGAGACCAGAGAAGGCTTTGTGCTATGGTTTGCATCTGTCCTGAGAGAGACAATATGATTATAAATGTAGACTATGCTCACTGCAGTAAAGACGGATAGTTTTTCATTCTCTAGAAAAAAAATTTGTAAAGCTTTAACTGAAATTTCATACACGTTATTGTAGGGTATACTACTGATTCCTGTTGAGTTTCATGACTTTCAAAATGGGACATTCTGTCTTTAAACATATATTATCGCACAAAGAAGTCATGGAGAGAACTGTTATTAAAACTACCTGTCAGTAATATTCCAGTAAGAGAAATATTGAAGTAACAATCCTGATATATGAAGAGGATTTAGCGGGGCACATATTGGACTTACTTGAATGTGGCGATGCTCTCTTTGGGGCATTCAAACACAGAGCTTCCCCTGCTGAGGTCAAAGAAGTAGTGTCTTCTCTGGGACCGACTCCACTGGATGGTCCACGGATCTGGGCATGAGAGGCACATTTAGAACTGACCATTGGAAGGGATCCAGGATAACTTGGCCTAGTCTACACATCATCATCACGATAATCATCAACCATCATCATCTGCTTCATTATTATTATAATTCTTATATCATAAGTATCTTCAACCATCACCATCACTTCATCACCATGACAATCATTAGCATTTTCATCAATTATCACTATCATACATCATCAACCATCACCCTGATCACCATCTTATTTCAAATAATATTTCAAACGTATAAACAAAATACTTTTTGGGTTCTTTTATGTAAAATCTTGTTTTAACAAAATGAAAAGAGCCAGAGGAATTTTATAACCATTGTAGTAATTGTACATTAATTAGCAATCTAAGTGTAAATATCTAATACTGGTGAGAACAAATGGGGATAATGTAATGTCTTTTTCCTCAATACGGCAATAATAATAATAATGAACAATTCTTGTATAACGCATATCACAAAAAATGAATTTAAGTCCTTATGCGCTTAGAAAAAGAAGAAGATCCTACTGGCTGGCAGCTGGCAGTCTGTGACAGGGTTAGCGAAGAAGTGACAGAAAGCAAGATCTCACCATTGCAGGTTTTGATGAAGAAGACTCCATGGGGACGGAAGTGTCTTTTGTTCTCCATCTGATAGCACAGTCTCCTCTGTCTGCTCCCTTTCACTACCAGCAGCACCAACCTGGGTGCAATGTCAGGCAAACTAGCTGTTAAACTCTTGTATGCCTGACTAAATGCAGCTCTATGATTGTGTGTATGTGTTACTTGTGGAAGAATGCATCAATCTTCTCTTTTTTCTCTTTTCTGCTCTTTTTTCTCTTTACATGTTATCGGTCTTGTAATCAACAATAGTCATGATGTCCTTATCAATATGAGAAATCAATGTAAAGACTGTGTTTCACTCAAACCAAGGGAGTCTTTACAATACAAGCTCGGCTTTTTTATAGGTTCCCCCATATTTCACTCTAAACTTACTTTGAATTCAGAAAAAAAAACTATATTGCAATGTTGTGTAATATAGTTTGATTTGTAATATGTGAAATATGAAATTAAATTAAACTGAGACTGAAACTGAACTACAGCGATTCATCTTTACAATAAACCAACCTGGATCCAATATCAGGCGAATAAGCTGTTAAAAGGCCCTAGTTATACAGTGTATTCTATGAAATGGATATTTGTACAGAATATGTTACTGTTACTCTCACTATGAACAAACTTAATGTATCAAGTTATGAGGAAAACAGATCATCTACACACATATAGTACAGAGGATGTTACAAATGCATAAATCAATTTGAAATTAATAAGTGAATAGAAAACAAAAAAGTAACTTTACCATGCAAACCTTTTGATCACATCTATCAGATCTCCATGTTCATCTTTCAAAAACTTTTAAAATCATTCACCGTTGTTAATAGTGGTTTACCAATCATTATGTATATCACAAAAGGGGTTTTCAGCGCGGTAGTTGCATGAAATAGTTTTGGAATTATTCTATGTGTATCAGTGACACACAGTGAAAGTTCCTGAAGCCAAACTCACCTGTCTAGAAGCTCTGTGATGTCCTGGCACTTGAAGACTTCTTTGGCTCTGAGAATCGTCAGATCAGACCTTGTGGGGCGGTCCACTGCCTTCACGAACAGACTTATCTTCTGGATTCTGCCACATGATTCAGAAATGATACTTCAAGAAAGGGTGTCCTATTTGCAAAAGTCACAAAAACTCAGCAGGAATCAGCAGTATACCCTTACAATAATATGACTTTGTGTGAAATTTCAGTCATGACCTAATAAACCTTTTCAGGAAAAGTGAACTAGAGAGATTAAGACAGATATAAATCTTTTGAGAGAGAGAAAAAGAGATGAGAAGGAGAGTGATAGAGAGAGAGTGAGAGAGGAAGGAGGGAGAGATGGGGTAGGGGGTGAGAAAGAGAGGTACTGTGTCTGCATAGTCTCATTTCACAATTTAAGTACAGCTTACTCTCGATACAACGAGCACAGATATAACGAGGTTTCGTTATAACGAGAGAAATCTCTCGGTCCCAAAAGTTTGTAGCAGCACTAAATTGCATATTGTATGATTATTTTGAATCGTAGATGGCGTCGTACGTTATTTATATAGTGTTTATATATCACCATGGTTGCTGGAATCTACTTTCGCGCCCGCAGTTTCCCGGCTGTTCTAGGATCCTTATTTGCATAAAGGCGGGCAATTATCGTACGCTAATTGGACGCTGCTGAAGCCGGCGAATCCCGACTGCAGCCCGTTGAATCCTATTTAAGGAAAATGTTCATTGAAAATCGAGCGCTTCTCATTTTCACCACCTTCCGTTGACGACCGACACCTTTACGCGTACGGGTGCAGTAGCCTTGCATGGAGAGCCACGCGTGAACCATAATCTGTACGACGATTGATTTTACGTGTCAGTGCCTAGTGGGAAATAATTCCCAGTTCGACCGAATACAGTGCGTTCTGCTCCATTTTTGAGTTTCAATAAGAAACATAGTTTCTCTCGGGAGCACGTTTTGAACCATTTTCGACAGCTAGGCCCGACATGGCCTAACAGACAGTCAACCGTTCTTCCCTGTCGGCATTCACGGAGCGGCACGACTCACCGCTGCTCATTCTTCGTCGCCGGCGATCGTCATCATCCACGAGTGGCACGACTTACCGCTGCTCGTTCATCGTCGTCATCGTCGACCGTCGTCATCGTCGACCGTCGTCATTTACCGAGTGGCACGGCTTACCGCTGCTTGTCCATCGTCGTCATCGTCGACCGTCGTCATTCACCGAGTGGCACGACTTGCCGCTGCTCGTCCATCGTCGTCATCGTCGACCGTCGTCATCCACCGAGTGGCACGGCTTACCGCTGCTCGTCCATCGTCGTCATCGTCGACCGTCGTCATCCACGAGTGACACGACTTGCCGCTGCTCGTCCATCATCGACATCATCAGCATCCATCGTGAGCATTCTTAATTACCCGATTTGTTTCGTGATTCCGTTTATTATATCATATATTATCATCATATGAACATACATCCTGCGTGATGTAACCTTGTGTTTATTATGAATTAAACCACAAGAAATCTACTTCTTTGAGTGATTGTCTACTTTCTGTCCTATCTTTCCACAAGAATATAAAAAAAAAGGTAATTCGATCGTTTGTACATAGCCACACAGCTAACAACACCCCAACGCATCCTATTACTAAAAGTTTCTACATGCAAACCTATGGTGCAAGACGTCGCTTACAACGAGCACGGTTACAACGAGATTTCGTTATAACGAGCTTATTATGTTGACCCAAGACAAAGAAAAACATAACAATTGCGTCCCGTTACAACGAGGAAGGAAAAATCGAGACATGAAAACACCGGCACCGCAAGGAGCCAGACACACATCTCGTAAAACACGTCCACAAAACGCGAGCATGTGCACAGTTTCTAATACATCACTCCTTCGCGATCGCACAGCGTACGTTCAGTGAAAGCACGTGTTTTCCAAGTCCGATCCCATCACGGCAATCAATGATACGGCGCGTGCTGAATTGGGGGTGCACAGTTTCTGATACATCACTCCTTCGCCCAGCGTACGAACATTGAAAGCACATGGTTTGCAAGTCCGATCCCATCGCGGCAATCAATGACACGGTGCGTGCTGAATTGGGGGTGTGTCTGATGAGCAGCGATTGATTGGGTTTCTCGACAAAACAAATGTGATCTCCGAAGGGTAAAGTTTATTTCACACACTAAAATATGACAAGGAAAGATTTGAAGAGATAATAAAATATTCTTCTTTAAATTAGAATACCGCTGGAAATCATGACGATACAAAATGAAATATAAGCATGCAGGGCAGCGTTAATCTTCTACATGGAACCCCCTCGTAATAATTTTGGAATGGCCCACAAAGAAAGTGCCAATCATAACGATGTTGCTACACCGTTGCAAACCTATCAGACGAGCAAGACGTTCTAACTCCACCTTCCCCTCATATCCCGGCCGTTCAACCCGTTGCGCCGCCTGTTCTCTTTTTTTTTTTTTATCCAAACAACGGAACCGCATGTTTTCTTGTCTAGAAGATGACGATAACAACTTATTTTGATTAGTTTATTTACTGCAAAATAACACCCATCATATCGGGAATGGTCTGTATTCATTGAATGCAATTAGTTATTAAAACATCAAAAATATATCAAGGTAGGATGATGTGTTGAGCAAAAATAAATCCCCCTTTTAGTTTGAAAACGCACGATCGAATTGATCCAAGACGGCTATGGATATGAAAACATAGCAAAACACAATGGACACGCAAGCACACATGTTTCAATGTATTTTATTGTTTTTTTTTATTCTGTTTGGATACAACGAGGTTTCGTTATAACGAGGAAAAAGCCCTGGTCCCGACGACCTCGTTATATCGAGAGTAAGCTGTAATAGAAATATAACATTTGATGACAGCGTCTGATACTAGGTACAAGGCCTTCTGTGCAAACAAAAATCCCAACAGGTTCTCACCGTTCTGAGTAGGTCAGAGCCCTGATGTCCTGCCCAGCCAGCCACATGGCATCAATGATGTGAACTGTCATCATCCTTCTCTGACCCGCACCCTGGTGGGACCAAAAAACCCAGTAAATTTAACATGTACATGTACCTCTATCATTATCTTCGCTGTTCATTGTCCATTTGTGAGGTTACAACATTTCACTCCATTTATGGTTCCTACCATTCTTTTGGATCTGTAGCAATTTCATCATCATCATCATCATCATCATCATCATCATCAGCCAAGATCGGCCCACTGCAGGGCGAAGGCCTCCCCAAGTTGATGTCTATCATGTCCTGTTGCTATCCATTCAATGCCTATCAACTTTGTGAGCTCACCACTCCATCTCAACTTCTGCCTACCCCATGGTCTCCATTTTGTAATGCTCTTGGTCCACCTATTATCAGATGTTCTTGCAAGGCGTTGTTATTGTAGCAATTTATGCTGATTCAAAAAATTGAAATGTTGGATTAAAGGTACCTCAAAAAAGCCCTGCTAAGGCTTTCTTGTTGCATCTTCCTTGTTTTATTTCTCACATAAATATCAATGTGTTTGTGAGTTTAACATATGAATTTAATATGCTTTATTTCAGTTTATTCTATGGGTTTTAAAAAAAGTAATGATAATAATATATCATAAAATATGTGATATATAACACTGTTATAGTCATGCTATTAGAAGTACTACTCAAAGCCCTCGATTATTAGCCTGGTTTTGGTCAAGTAGCCATGCTCAGTGCTACCAGCTTGTGGAAAATAAATTACAAATGTTTGGCTATTAATTGAAATCTAACAATCACAGGGGAACCGACAAAGAAATTCATTGGAAAAATACACAGCTATGTGAACAACTCCCCATCCCCCAATTTTCTTTTTTATTCTTTTTTCCCTCTATTTTGAAGAGAAGAGCTATACTTTTTGTTCTTCTTTACCTCTCCTTTGAGTTCTTCAATGAGTTCGGCCTCAAATAGGGTGTCTCCGGGCAGCTGCAGCGTGCAGCGGTCCAACTTGCGCCATTTGGGGGGCTGACTCCTCCCATCCCAGAAGAAGACATACGACCTCTACAAGACAACACACAAACAGACGACTCTCCATCATACCGGAGTCTAACTGAGGATTACGCATGGCGACAAAACATTCTCAGCTTGTTGGCAAAATGTGTTACTTGTCATATTTCTAAGCCCCTAAAGCCCTTAATCTATTTTCTTGATAGAAAGCTGAAAAACATTAGTCTTTGTTAAATTTATTGCGATCATACATATTTATTATCAGCATTCTTAAGGACACTCACATGACAAATATCAAAACAATGATTTTATTCCTGCATCCCTTTCTTTAATATGTTGCACCATACCATCTTGTCTATTTTTCAACAGTGGTAATATGAAACATACAAACTCCTAGTATGAAGGTCAGAAAAGTTGTCATGCGGGAATTACTTACCCCGTTTCCAAGGATGATATAGCGTTCGCCACCAGATACGGTGCAGCGGTAGTCGTACACGCTCTTGATCTTTTGAGCAAAGATGTCTTTCTCCAGCGGTATGGCCCTCCGACAGAAATACCCATAATCATCGTTGTCCTCCTAGCGAAAAGCAATGAGAGAAAACACTTTCCATTACGCCAATACCATTTTCTTTTATGAATCTATTCCAGAGTTGTTGTTTTCTTTTCATATTTTTGTCCTGGAATTATTTAGCCTGGTCCAATACATGAGTGATGCACTCAGACATTAAGGTGCACTTTCCTGAAAGCCCACTTCCTACATTGAAATATCCACACAACTGCATTTCCAGTCTTACACATACAAATGCCAACATTACTAATTCACCTTAATATAAACCTTGAAGCATATTAATATCACCATCTATGATATCATCAATGAATGTCCCATATCTCAATGTCAACCAAGTGTTTGTTTGCTACTGGAAAAATTCAATGATTAATCAAGTAAACTCTTTATACATCATTGACGTATTTTCACACTGGTATGCACACCAGAGCCATAGGACCCTAGGGCAGTCTGGCACAGAAGGAGTGACAGCCCATCCTCGCTTCTGGTCATGAAAAACATTGAAGACAATCTCATCTCCTACTCAATCTGCCAAATCTTTCAAATAATCAGTCAGCTGATCAATGAAATCAAAACATATCAACTCACATTAAATCAAGTCTAAAAGGTATATAGACCTGCACTTCTCAGATAAATTCTTACCTTGCAGAGTTGGCTGAACGTGATCTTGGAATCTTGCACTTTGGGAGCTGATCTCGATCGGGCTGGTACCTGGAGAGAAATAAACACCAAACATATTAATGAAAATCTATTTAATGTCTCAAGATACCATGAAGACAGTGTGCCGGGGGGGGGGGGGGGGGGCTCAGGGTGGTTCAGCCCCTGCAATGCAAAAAGTGCCACGGTGAAAAATCATTTTTCTGATGAAAATATATATATATATATATATATATATATATATATATATATAAAATTTAAAAGTAAAACATAATTCAGGGTGTTTGTGAATGAAAAACGACGTTCAGTACTTCATTGCAGAGCAATGCACTTGCACAATCAAGGTTAATGGTAAGAATTCGATACTATTAATCATCATTTGATCTGATCTGGCTCTCCCGATTTTTTAATGCATTTATTCAATTTGACTCTCGTAATGACCAGGGTTTCATTCTTCTTCAACCTTCAAAATGCCACCACAGACGACAAGATCGAATCAGTCGTACAATTTAGCTGAATCACATGATCCGATCATTGGATTTTTGCAAAATCATGACATCATCATTCCAGTCCTAGGCCCTTACGACTGCAGAATTGTTGCAAAGTCGTGTCTCCTGCGGTGGCCTCCAGTCCCATGAGCAACACACATCTAACAAACCAATGGGGTTTACATAGCTTGGTACTTACTGAAAGGGTTAAACAAATTTCAGAAGACTGTTCTATCCACTCACCCCCCACAGCGCCAGACACTCGTCTCTCATGCGCTTCTGCTCCATCTCGATCAGGTCTGAGTTGCGGACATACGCCTGGATCTTGGCAAGGGCTTGGGTCTGGGTCTCCGCTTGTCTGAAATCCAAGACAAACATTTTTGTATTTATTTTTTTGCATAAATAGGTGTCAATTATAATGGAACGATGGAGGACCACACACTGTATTTCCATGAAAATTCAAAAGTGCCTGCACCCAATGTATACATACTGTATGGTCAGAAACTCCATAGTTACAATACAAGGTAAGATCCTTTTTATTTGAAATGTGGTACTGGGGGCTGTAATAAATACAGTGTTGCAAGTTAGCAATGTTTGATGTACAGCCATGCTGAATAAAACTTCACAAATAAGGTGGAAATTGTACATAATAGTGTGCAATTTAATCAATTTGGGATTTTACACATTTAAATGAGTCAATTGTAAAGGGGGCTACTGAGGACCACACACTGTTTTTCTAGAATCAGCAACAAGGTATAAAATCTGTCTTCATCTAAATGACTACACTTCAATCTTGGTATAGAATATTGCTTCTGTTTGAATAGAAGTCACTTTGAACTTCAGCACACAGATCTTCAGATGTCCTTGGAATTTCATGAGTTGTCAAACCAACTCTTTCCAAAGAGTTTCCCTGCTGCCTTCTATCATTGAAATGAGATGTTAAGGATTCGAAGTTCAAAGTTCACAACTGCATCTTCTAGTTACAAGACATTGTAAGCCATCTACCTCTCATTCTGTGCAATCATGTACTCCATGAACTTGGTGTCAGCCCTCAGGACCTCGAGAGGAACACATTCCAGCACATCCTGCTGGCTAGGCTTCAACAGATTCAGGGTGGAGTTCAGGTCGAACAGGAAGTCATGCGTGGGATCTGTCCTGGCACGGCGATTCTTGCAAATCACATACCTGTTGTGCAAAACAAAGTATCTATCATTACAAAATCTATATCTATTCATTATATTCATTAATCATCCATCATCTATCTGAACACAAGTAATCACTTTCCCAGAATTGAGACATTTACTGCTTTCCCATTGTACACACACTTCTCCTACATAAGGGTTTAAACAGTACCACATTGCATATTCACATTTAGATGAAGACTTAAATTAGCTGTAGTGACTCTTCACTCTTTATTTTCATGCTCAGTATTTTTCCATGTACGTTTGCCATTGTGTTCTACCAGTTATTTTCCACGTTACGTAATTCTATTGTTTGTTGTTAATGTATTCTGTCCACGTGCATTGTTTCAACCTATCGCGTATCATTGCCTACGTGCGCTTCAACGCACGTGGTCCTCACATCCTCGCATCGCCCAGCGATTCTCCTCACTCCCACATCATCTTGGTTTGAGTCAGCATCTCCCGGAACTTCGCTCCGGTTCGAGACAACACGCCTCCGGACAGGAGACTCTTTTCCTGCCGTCTCCAGCGGGCTGGCAGCCTTCCAGTCGTACGATATAATCTACACCGACACGGCTGGATTAACCGCTGGGAGCTGCCAGTCCCGCCTTTCGGCATCACCTCACACCGAGCTCGATCCACTGCAGCTCGCCTCAACATTGATTTCGAAGCACGGCTCATCACTGGCGTCTAGCGACTCACTGCACTACGCCGGCATTGCCGCTTTGTTTCCCTATCACTTCATCTCTTCTCTTCACTTCTCGTCCGCAATCACCCGGCTCATCATTGGCGTCTAGCGACTCACTGCACTACGCCAGCATCGCCGCTTCGTTCGCTTTCACTTCACGGCTCATCACTGGCGTCTAGTGACTCACTGCACTACGCCAGCATCGCCGCTTCGTTCGCTTTCACTTCACGGCTCATCACTGGCGTCTAGCGACTCACTGCACTACGCCAGCATCGCCGCTCCGTCGTTTCACTTCACGGCTCATCACTGGCGTCTAGCGACTCACTGCACTACGCCAGCATCGCCGCTTTGTTCACTTTCACTTCACTTCTTCTCTCCTCGTCCGCCATCACCACCGCAAGCGTGCAGCGTCGACATCGCGATCTTCACGGCTCTTCAGCCACGTTTACGAAGTCGCGTTTCCGCCACTAAGTCTCCGCAACATCATCATCCGCGAGAGCCCCTTCCTTCGTCATCACCATTCATTTCATTGGACTTTACGTAAGCATTTATTTATACACATAATTTATTCATTCTCGTCAATTTTCATCCCAGTGCAATATTCATGTGACCGCACTTGCACGTGCGTGGTCTATAATTTCTACCATTCAATAAACAAAACGAAAAGGGAATGCTATTTATCAGGGGCCGTATTCCATAAACAAGATAAGCATGCTTAAGTCAAAAAATCTAAGCAATTTGTCTTATCTTCTGTCTAAGACAAAATTCTTAGCCAAAATGCGTATTCCATAAAAATTTGGCTAAGAGTTTTGTCTTAGAATTCGGCTAAGATTTTTTGCTTAGCTAAGACAGATTTAGGATGTATGGCTAAGTAACTTTTCTTAAAATTGTGTACTTAGTATTCTATAAAGTACAAATGGCTAAGAATTTTGCCCTAACTTTAAGACAGCTGTGGGTTGTCTTAACTTTGGGGTTGCAGAGTGGTTGCGCGCAGTATGGCAGCTTTATCCACGCGCGCTTGCACCATGACCGCGTATTTCTGCTCAATGCGCGTTAATTTCATTGTCAAAGGTTGGATGCGCGATTTCTTTTACGCATAGCCAGTAGTAAGCAAGATGTAAGATTAACGGAAGAAAACTCTAGGCAAAATGTGTACATATTTGACAATTGCACATTTTCGTTCCAAATACCTCTATTTTTAACTTGCGTTCGTACTGGTGAAATGTCGGCACGGTATGTTTAACATCACAGATCTCATCTATGATGACTTTGCCCCTATGGCAAATCGGAACTATCCTATTGAGCCCACAGACAAGGTATGCATAGCTTTAACGGTAGACTCAATGCTGGTGCGATTTTTGCTTTAACACGTAAAATGCATTGACTTTTCACCGCGGGGGAGCTGTTCGTGGGAGAACGAGTGTGATGAAAGTTGCGTGACGTCACCAATTTTCTCATGACGTCAAAGAATTTTAAGATTTGGCTTAGCCAAATCGTCTAACCTAAGAAAAATTGCTTAAGTTTATGGAATACCGTTAGGACAAATTTCTTAGACAAGAAAAAGGCTAAGACAAATTGCTTAGACTTAAGCAAAAATTCTTAGATGTTTATGGAATACGGCCCCAGGTCTTTCATTATCGTACAAACCTGCTTCCTTGTAAGTCAAAAATTGAGTTTATGGCGTGTGATCAGTGTGAGTGCATCACATCACATTTCAAGTTCACACAACACACACACCACACACTTCACACCCTTAGATTCCTACAAACTCTTTGTGCATCTTTCAGGAATCACGGCACCAGTTAAGTACAGAAAACCCATAGAGCAGCATTTCATCTGGCAGATAAAGAGTAAATCATGATAAATCTATGCCTTGCCATAATCACTTATATATGACAAATCACTAACTCAAGATTATATGACTTTTAACCTGTAATCAATTATCACTAATGATTGCAATAGGTGTATATTACCAATAAATACCATAGGCAATACCCTGTGTTGTAATTGACACAGGGTTATCAATTGATGGTACTGAGAGAGTCAAAGGCAACTACCATGGAAATGGACAATCAGCTCTCAAACTTGCACCTGTTGCCATGGTAATAGCCATCATTGTTAAGCTTTAATAATGTAAACCTTATACGTCCAGCATGGCCTATTGTTTTTTTGTGGACTGACCTTTCAGAGTTAGCTGGCCTGCTGGTGACAGGTTTGAAGACAGAGACTTGTTCAAACGATCGGTACAGGACGTAAATCAACCCTACACTGAATGGCGTGAAGAGGTCGAAGGTCTTGCAAACAAAATGACCACCTACATAAAAGTAGATAGAATAAAAATGAAATGATGATAATCATGATGGCCCAGGGTATACTGCATATGGCATCCCATGAGGGGCCTGCTACGAATCAGATCCAACAAAGTCCCTTCTCCTCTGATAGGCACAGAGCAGTTATGGGGACTTCATTTTTAATGAAGGATTTAAATGGTAAACACAATTAATACAGCTCTGCAAATGACTGAATCGCAGGACCCGTTTATTGGATTTGTGAAAGAAGGTGACATCACATGTCCAGTTGTAGGTAAGCAAGGGGTTAAGGGCAGAGAATAATGTTGCAAGCATCAAATCATACTTTGCCAGGCATTTTGCAAAGAGTTTTTGTTTTATGTTGTTCCTTTCAGCAATCGGTAAGCTGACATTGCTAACTGAATTGTGGAGGTGAAATGTTTCTGTGTTTGAATACCTTCTCTGACGATGGACATAGCAACCAGGAACTGGCACAGCAGCAGCTGCTTGGTCAGAATCTCTTGGATGTTCTCCTGGCCCTCCACAGAAAAACCCTGAAAGGTGGGCAAAATATATATCAGATTGTGCTGCCATGATTACCCAATTTTATCCAGAAATGGATTCATTGCCTCCCATCTCCACTTACTATTCCTGTACGTGTGGTTTCTTTAATATGTTCATATCTGATATGGCTTGTTATATCTCACATTGTGAATTATGTTACTTGAAAGCAATTTTTAATGGAATGAAAAAACAATTAACTGAACTGAACTAAATGTATGATGAAAAGGAAAAGACTTTGACAAATCTGCACAGTATGAAATGTTGTTAGGTGTAAAATGGACCTTGCACCTTGCATTAAAAGATAGGTTTAATCCTAATCAGGCAAATACAATCAAAATATACTAATGCGAAGTTAGAAATCAGGTCACTTATGACCTATGTGCCAAATTGTGTGGTTGGTGAGCAATCTGTTGCCGAGACCAGAGGGGGGCCATAATGGCCCCCCTCCAAGTAATAGGTAGACTCCAAATACCTCGGCCTTATCAGGGTTTAGAAGTTTCAAACAAATTGCATCAATTCCACACCGGTCTGCATGGAAAAGAGCCTTACCCCATCCGCCATGACAAAATGGACGCCTTTGCCATCTGTGTGCTCCATGACAAAGCGTCTGAACTCTGTCTGATTGTCAGCCCTCATGATGTCCCCGTCACCGTCCCCTCCATTCACACCTGGTGTCAGAAAAAGGTTCCACACTCTTTAACCAGGGAAAATATTGATTTGAGGTGGGCTTCTTTTCAAGCCTGCTATCAAACAGCCCCCTTCCCAATATCTCTCTCTCTTTCTCTCTTATCTCTCTCTTTTGCTCACTGTTTTTCGATTTCTAAATTCTCTCATTCTCACTCTCATTCTCTCCTCTCTTTTTTTTTCACTCTTTTTTTCTCACTGACTCTCTGTATTTCTCTCTCGTTCTCCCCTTCTCTCCATCTGCTTTTATCAGTATACAGTTCACCATACCGCATATCGGGGAAAGTCGTCTAAAAAGGCACCACGCTAAGACATCTGGCATTTGAGTGAAGATACGTTCACTTTTGGAGTCATACACTAGAACACTGGACTGGAAGTGGACATGACTGCAAACAAAATCAGAATGTGGCTGCCAGATGCATCATGGGACGACTTTTCCCCATATGCGGCAAGGAAAAATGCATTTCCTCTCACCATAGTGGGGCTCAAAGAATTCTGGCGGGGCTGCGTAGAAGTTCTCCAGCTTGAAATCGTTGTTCCCCTTGAGGGTGAAGCCAAACCCCTTCACCCGAAAGTCCTTCTGAGGTCCGGCCTGGGTCTTCCTCCAGATGACGTACTCTGAGAATCCCCCGGGACCAGCGCAGATGTCGGAGAAGTAGAGGAGCTCATTGTCCTTCACCACCGGGTTCTAAGGAAATTACAAACAGATAAGATCAATAAGATGGGCCAATTCTTCCACTCATTGTATAATGAAATATTATCATCACTGGGTTCCACCAAAGACACAAAGTTGTGAGATAAATTAATAGGTGTATTTCTTTCCCTCATTGTATAATGTATCATCACTATCACCACTGGGTTCCAAGAAAAATATAAAGGAGCAACACGAAGTCTCACCCCATCTGGATGCCTGGGAGTGGTGAACATGAAGTCACAGAGCTGGTCCATGTTGGCCATCTTCATGGCAGCTCTGTTCAGGAAGATCCCTCCCCGGAGCGTTTCGTACGGGTTGGAGCGCGTCCGGGCTTGCCTCATTTCCTCACCGTCCAGCTGGTCAAAGGTCGACTGGTAAATACAGACAGGAAGGACAGGTTATAGCACATTACATTAAATCACCCAGGAGGATGACCCAATCTATCCTTGATTTAATGATGCATTTTACTTGCCTATCCCAAAAAATAATTTCTGAAAATATTATTATTTTAAGAAATTCCAGAAGTAAGGAATGAAAATCAAGTCAGAGCGTATAAGACACAGCAGCACGCAGGCATCCTTTTTTTTTATGATGTCAGGCACATCCCACCGCAACCAAACAAACAAAGTGTTCTTTTCCTTACAATGGCAGTAAATGTCTTGCACCTGTTTTTTCTAACTATTTGTTTTCTATTGATGTATGTTTACATAATTACCCATACAATGTTAGAGCTGCAGTTTGTCCAACACACAGAGGTTCAACTGTTTAAGGACCATTGATGCATTTTTGCACAAGTTATACACACAAATCCCATACAGAGGTTCAACTCTTTATGTGCCATTGATGCATATTGCACAGGTTAAACACAGAAATCCCATACAGAAGCACTTTATCTTTTAATTAATAGGATTAATCCTGTAGGCATTACTCTACCTTCTGATCCAGCAACATCTTCAGCAAGTCTTCATCACAGAATTCAGTTTCATCTTCAATTGTCAACTTCTCCTACAGAATTTAAGGACAAATCAATTGAAGATATTAAAATGGAATATACAAACTCTAAACCATTTAAACATTGTCTACTCATGATAATCGCTCATAAAACTAAAAATAGTTTATTCCTGAGGGCAATTGACCAATATTTGACATGATTTGTAAAAATATTAGAAAATAAACTCGATTACCAGTAAATTTGATTTAAAATGTCAATTTGAAGGACTAACATAAAACAAGATAATTGAGTAAATGCAAATCAGGGCACACGGTTAAACATTTTAAAGCACAAAACAAGACCAATCTGTATGATGAAATTTTAATCTATATGATATCAGCATCAAGACCAAATCAAGCCCTGCTTTGAGCAATTTCACAATCCCGAAGAGGCATTCCAATTATTCATATGGCAATTTCTTTTTCTCAACTTTTAATGAACTACATCCAAGAAATATTGGTTGAAAATATTAGAATATCTATAAAGTTACAAACAAGTGTTTTATTTCATAGGGTTTAGACAGGAATGCACTTGACTTTTTGGCATGGCATACCTTGGTAGCATCCCAGAGGACCTTCCACTCCTCAATCTCATCGCTCGTCAAGATGCCTGGAGATGGATCCATCCACTCAACAGTTTCTTCGGATGAATGCTTTGTGAACAGAAAGATAGACATTTGTACAATTATATTTCATTTGATAAACTACATTCTATTGCATATAATGGAAATCAAAACTGTATATTTAGTTAAACAAATCAAATGGATCAATAAATTTCTCATCAGCTATATAGCTTTCCTTTACATTCTTTTTTTTGTGTGTCCATTGGTACAAATCAATTTATTTGTCAAGTTTTATTTCAGACAAATCTGAAATATACCTTGTTTAAACTACAATATTGCTTACTACAGGTGGAAGAAGGGGCAATAAAAAAAATAAATAGGAAGTGAATAAAATAGCAAAATGAAAGTGAATGGAAGGAGAGCAGAAAGTAAGATGAGAAACTCACCACTTCATTGCTATCCCAGACAACTTCTGAGCTTGGTTCAAATCCTTTGGTCTTGAGACCAAGACCACGTCGCCCTCTCTGTTTCGAAGCTTCCACGATGTCAGTTCTCCCCTCACCAGTCTTCCCCAGCCCCTTGCCCTCCTTGTAACCCATCTTGGCCTGGAAGAAGGAAGAGAATGGTGACAAATGTTTATTCATGTTTCATGACTTAACACACAGCGATGCAAATGACTATGAGACATACCATGGAAGTATCGGAGAGGACGTTCTACTCCTCAATCTATGCATTCCAGAATGAATGCAGGTCAATGACACATGAGCAACATACATCTCTGCATATTGACCTCAATTTATTGTGGTTCGAGGTATTACACAACTTTCACATCAAGTATCAAAAGTGATATAAAATGGAAAATGGCATTTAAGGTATTTAATGTCTTCACACAATGAGCCCATCTTCTTCTTGCATGATATGAATTCTTACATGGATTTCGTCAAAGAGGAACCCATGGTAATCCTTGAACCTTCAAATTTGCTATACATTCATATTTCACTCAATACTGTACAGAGTGATAGAAGTACCTTGCAAAAAACATAAGAAGCCTGAGAGAGTTTTTAAATATCATCTCAAGTATACCATCATCTTCTGGGCAGCCGAGCTGTAGCCTGTTGCTGCTGGCTTGCTGGACTGGCTGAGGGGCATCATTGATGACGACATCTGCATTGAAGCTGCTGCATGCAGGGGTGGGGAGCCCATTGAAGAGGACGAGGAGGAGGAGGTCGAATCAGTCCGAAGCTTAAACATTTCTGAAGTATAATTAGGGCTGGAATCCCCATCATCCTCCACTGTGCACCCTAATTAAAGTAAAGGTGTTTGTTGTTGGTTCACCACTAACTGAGTGAAGTGACACATTAATACTAGAATACTCTTATAGCCTCTGACTGAACAAGTACTACTACACAGGATACATACCTAAAATCAACCTGGCTTGGCAAGGAGCAGTCCCGGAGCTACACTTGCCTGTTAGCAGCAGCAAGAACTCGTAAGAACATAAAGTGAACAAATCATTCGTTTTCTACGTATGGGACTGAATCTATAGTGAATCAAATAATGTCGAGCTTACCTTTCTTGTTTGATTTCTTGGGTTCAAAATGTTCATCTGCCTCCAAATTTCGCTTCCGTTTTCTTTCCATATTGAAAGATAATACTCAATGTGTTATGACTTTCATCAAAGAATAAAACCAGCTTTAACATAGCTTTGAATGTGAACCGTGTTGCAAGCTCCGACTCACGAGCACGACGAAGCTTGATGCCGCGCTGTGTTAGTCTGCTTTCCAGCTCCAACTTTAGATTTTTACTTTAAAATCAACAAGGAAAAACACATTCTAGCATTTTGCACCCCACATATTCTAAAATTGGAATATGATTCTTCATCGTGTTATTTAAAAAAGATAAAATACTTAGTCAACCAAGTAGAAATTATTAACATGAATTGAATCAGATATTATAGTAACTCCTGAAATAAAAGTCATTTTGGGGAATCCCAAACTTTCAATTTTGAAATCGTCTGCGAATAGTTCTCTTTATGCGCCACGTCAACCTTTTTGAATATCATCCAGTAACACAAAAATATTCCAAACACTTCATTAAAATATCATACAATTCCGAACATTATGGAAGGTGATAAATGTTCCTCCCTAGCTATACTGCTGTTATATCGTGAGTAATTAGTCGGGATCAGCAGCCACTATATATATTCTGCCTATAACTGCAAACGGTACACAGATGCTTCAAATCAACTTGAACTATTAGAAATACAAATGAGTAACGGTATACACAAAAGAAAAAATAGATCACTACAATTTATCAAATGATAATTATTTTTAATATTTCACAGTCTTGGGTTAGTTTGTTACTGTGTATTCTTTGACAGGTTTGCTCTCAGGTATGCAATTCAATATTTAGCAAATTAAAGGGCCCCTTGTCATCAAAATGTATGTTGACTTCTATTGATGCAACTTAATATGTATATAATAAAATCACTACTTGTTCAATGGAAATATATTCCATATATCTTTTAATAATGTCTCTATATTTTTTCTCAGCACTGATAAGCCCCGCCTCCAAAATATCCTCCAACTCAAGATTCCCCCTGTGACATCATCAGAGGTAGAAATAGCCTACTATTCTTGTCACCTGTTTTGAGATGGTTCCTTTATTAGAGGTTGAATATCGCAAATTGCTATGTCGGGTAAGCACATTACGTAACATTTCCTTTTGAAATGATATATTAATCAACTGCTTATCCTAATGAAAAAGGGAAAGGTCATACAGAGCTAACTACGAACTGGTGTATTAGAGTTGTTGTTGTTGTTGCTGGTTGATTTTAGGCGCGTGTTCAATCACACCAGATTATGTACACGCCGGCATTGTAGTGGGTCGAAAGCAGCTACACGTCACTGAGGAGGTGGCTGGCTCTCCGGAAAGGAGTCTACGACCCTGTACTGTGCATATTAAGTTTGTTTGTTTAGTTTACTGTTTAGAATTTATGTTGTTAATAATTTTTGTTAGAGGTGCATTGAAGTTGATTAGAAGTTGATTGTTACATTTTTTTTCTTTGATAATTCATTTAACTCTTTTTTTCTCACGATTTTCAGCGAGCATATTTTTCTCAAAAAAAAAAAAAACAGTTCTTACTTTCTTTTGACATGTATAATACAAAAACTACACACTGAGGGAGAAGGAGATCGAGAAAAAGAAGAGAGAGAGAGAGAAAAAAAAAAGGAAGAGCATAATGTTTTGGATACTGTAAATACTGTAACATGTTTAGCATTTGTAGTTCCTGTGAGTAAAATAGTGACAAAAAAAGTGACAAAAAAAAAAGTGACAAAAAATGTGGTCTTTATGTACTCGAAAGTTCATGCTTGTCAACCAATCAGGTACGTGGATAAAGCACAATTGCATAGTAGTCTAGGTTCTAGCCGCATTTTATCAGCCCCGAATTCGTGTACACTAGTGCGCGACGGAACTCAGCGTAACGATATCAAGTGATCGCCGAGAATTGCCAGCGCAGCTCGCAGGAAAATCCGGGCGATCGCGCGATCACTCGATATCGTTGCGCTGAGTTTCGTCGCCGCGCTCAATACGTCTAGAACCTAGACTAGGCGCATTAGCTAGTGCGCTGTGTGTAGTGCAGTGCTGCTGTTCACGCGGAGAATTTAAAAACTCATTCAACGTCAACGGTGTTTACGATGCGACGAACGCGAACGTTGCAGGGAAATACATTTTAAGGAAATCATCAAATCATCATTGAACTCTTCAAAAGTTGACTAAAAATGGCTAGCCATCGCAATGAGCAATCATTGGATGAGTGGGAACTCAGTAAAGAAAATGTTTTGCCATTAAAACAGGGCCGTAAAATGACGAATCTGACTGCAGCTCTCCAACCACAGAACGTGGATAGACAACAACAGCTGAATTTGCAGAGGCAGTGAGTAAAAACATTTTGATTTTGAAATTAGACTAGGTCTAATTTAGAAAGTCTGTAGTGTTGAAAAAGATGTGAAGAAAGACGAAGACATGCCTGATATTTTGATAGATCCAATTTATTATCCAAAGTTACATGAAATTTGCCCTCAATTCACAAACATGACCAAGTAAAGCATACAGCCGGAAAACTTACTGCGCGACCAGCCCGCTCAAGCTCTCAAGCAGGGACTGCGCGGGAGCAGTCCCTGGGCGCTGGGCTAACAATTGTGAGAATTCATGTGAAGAAAAAGTGGGGCGACTTGACCAAAAAAGTGGGACGACTTGACCAAATTTGGGGCGAGTTGGTCGTGGTGCGAGTTGACATGGATTCCAGTCGACCGGCCCGCTCACTGCGCGGGAGCAGTCCCGGGGCTATAGCCCTTTTCTCACTGTCAAAAATTTCGCGTACCTCCGGCAATTGTGGTGGTAAGTCCCCCCGCCCCCCCCCCCTTAGCCCCACCAATTTCCTGGTGTTAACCGTCTCATTCGGGGCATTCTTAAATCGAAATTACATTTTTGGACATACCCCCGACTTACTGCAGAGCACAGCTCAGAAGCAAGAAAGTTGAGATAAGCAGTGATTATATTAGTTGGTTTCAGCAATTCTGTAACTCAAAACTCAAATCTATTGCACATCTTTACGTAAAATAAATACCTGAATATGTCCGGGGCTGGTTTGAAGATGAACTTGATTCATGTTGCATTTTTTAAAATTATTTTCGACCTAAAGTGGTTGAGAATCGCACGACAGCAGCTGCGATGCAAAAGGAAATTGGTGGCGAGCCCTCAGGACACTCTCGCTGCACGGGAGCAGTCCCGGGGGCTAACCCCCAACATGCCCGAATAGACAGGATAGATAGGGCGTTCAGAGGATCTAGATGCAATCTCAGCGGGTCCTACGGCTACAGAGACTGATTTTTTGGTCTAAGTTTACTTCTTCTTCCAATGAAAGTACAGTCCTCTAGTCTTGGTAGAGTATTGTCGTACTTTGTGCGGTGCTGTGTGTAAGTGTGCCATGCTGCATGGGCCCAGAACAAAACATGCTAATAAAAAGTATTCTGTGTGCGAGTAAAAACAACTCTTTCTTCTAGTGCTGCCGCAGTCATGATCCTACCAGCTGTCTCCTGAATTCTTCAAGAGAAGGAGCTGTTGTTATAATGGGGGTAGGAAGCTGGTTCCACAGGCAGATAACACTGGGAAAGAAGGAAAGTTGGAAGCTGGTGGTTCTGCAGTGTTGCTGTAGGAATAAAGCTTGTCGTCTACCAGATGATCTTGTTGCTGGGATTATATGCCATATGCAATCTCAGTGGAACCAACAACATAATAGAGACTGATATTTTGCTCTACTTCAGTGTTAACGTTACACTAAAAATAATATCAGTATGAATAACTCCTGTTCAAATGAGTTCATGTTGTTGTGCTGTTATGTTCATTCATTATGATAGGAGCTTTGAGACAGAACTCCGAGCCTACAGTGGTGATGACCCGTTAGACCCATGGGTCCGCTACATTCAGTGGACAGAGCAGAACTTTCCCCAGGGTGGCAAGGACTCCTACCTCAAGATCTTGATGGAGAAGTGTCTCCTGCAGTTCAAGAATGATGAACGCTTCAAACAAGATCCTCGCTTTGTCTCCATATGGCTGAAAATGGTAATGCATAGTCAGTTGTCTTGTAAAAGAAATGCCTAAGTCCTAAAGATATGTTTGAAAAACAAAACTATCTGAAGAAACACAGAGATCTGTATATCATAATGGCAGTTAACCACAAACCTGCAATTTTTTTTGTCGATATGGCTTAATTCGTCACTTCAGCTTTAGACTAGTAATAATTTTAAAAGAATTAAGCCATTAACATTTTGAAACCATAAATGGTAGTGATAATGGAGTCCATGTGCTCAAGCACGTCATATTCATGTTTTCGTGTGTTGTTAAATTCGTGAATAGCACCCGACTCGCGAAATTCACGAAAATAAAAACCCCGCGAAATATATATACCTTTGCTACGTGCAGGAAAATAGGTCTTACATCAATACTATTAGTACATGTGCAGTAGTGGCAGAGCTACATGCAACACAACCTAGAAATAGGGGTGTATACTTTGTGATTCCATACATGATCCAACCTGAACACCCTACAGGCTCAGTATGACAGCGAGAGTCTGGAGATCTACAAGTTCATGCAGGCCAACCAGATTGGGTCTGAGCTGGCCATGTTCTGGGAGTCTTGGGCCTGGGAGGTGGAGCAGGCCGGCAATACCAAGAGGGCACACGCCATCTACCAGGAAGGTCTAGCAGCCAACCCACAACCAAGGGACAGGCTGGAGAGAGCACTGATGTGAGTATACTTTCTTCTTTTCCTTCTTCTACCTTTCATTCTTTTCATTCATTCTTCTTCTTCTCCTCCTCTCCTTCTCCTTTTTCTCCTACCCCCCTCCCCCCACCCCATCCTCCTCTTCCTTGTCCTTCTTCACTTTTTCTTCGTCTTGTCAGAAGAAAATAACTTGAATGGTTTCTTTTAACTGTCAATGATGTTGTTTGAAGAACAAATGGGAACAAACAATAATATTTCTGAAAGGCTTTCTGTGGTAATTTCGAATTTGAAAATAAAGTTTATGACACTATACACCATGGGCTCTTATTCTGAAGTACTCACTTAGGTGGAATTTTATTCTAACTCTGTTTTTTCCTAAATGGTATTTTGAGTTTCCTCCTAACTTTATTGAAATTTATGCAAATTAGGTAGTAAGGAAAATTGGTATTCCAGAATGCATGCATGAAAGGATTTCAGAAAATATTTAGGAGAGCCACCCCTAGTTAGCCTTTCCTAGCCATTTTATGCCCCCTGCAAAAAACAAGCAGCAAGCATATGCGTAGGCATGCGCACATGATTAATGAGCGTGTCCACAGAGTTGGGAAGAAACCTAGGGGAAACTCCCGATGGAATTTTGATTGTGATTGGCTCTCCATGAATAAAACACTTCCCTCCATTGTCTAAGTGATGCGCACCTGGCATGGTCAAACCCTCCTTAATTTGCATTACGAGGGTCCTAGGAGGACATTCTGGAATACCAATTTGGCCTCTCCTAGGTACCTCCTAACTTTATAGGAGAATATGTTTAGGAGAAAACTTAGGAGGACATGACGACATTGCAGCAAAGTTTAAATTTGTTACTTTATCATATCCATGTAATATCATCACTTTATCATAATCCATGTTTCGTGTCTTCTGCTGACTAGAGATAGCCCAATGGTTAAAACAGTAGATGCAGGTATGAATCTTTTGGTGCCCCCCCCCCCCCCCCATTTTTGCAGAGTGGATCATGCTGTCCTTAATATTCATGCACATAAAATTTATTTTCAACAACAAAATATGCTTTACTAGGACTTCGGGTATAAGATATGAATGTGAAACAATAATAAGATGCATAACTTCCAAGAATAAACATGAAACAAGACATAAAACACAAAACAGTCCTGCTTGATAGCGCTGTAAATAATATGCATGTATCCACATGTGCATTTTACTCCCTACACAGTAAACCATTTCTCTCCAGCTGAAACAAAACACAAAACCTATACCAACAAAATCGTTTATCCCTCCAGAGAATTTCAGTCTCGCATTGGGCGTGCCACTGTGCAGCAGATGCAGGAGGGGCTATTGAACCCTGCTGGTGCTGAGGACCAAAGGGCCACTCTGGGGGACCTGCGGGCCAGGGGCAAGCAGGTGGCAGCCAACAGGATTGGTGGCGCCAAGCTATGTAAGTAGATGCTTGACCAGGTTACCTGTAGCTTTTGAAAATGTGTTTGGATTTCAGTGTGTATGGAGATTGATAAGGGATTTAAAAAATTATGAATGTGTTGACCTAATAAACATTTGAAGCTAACGAACTCTACATGAATTGCAGAATATAACAAAGCACTTTAACTACCAGTTGTTAAATATTGAATTAACATGTAAAATACAGACTTGAAATTCACAGCGAAATATTGCAGGAACTTGTTGACACTCTGAAACTTGTCAACAGTTTGAATAGAGCACATGAGCTTGAACTCATAACGTGTTGGTCTCTGTAATAATGATATCCCCTCAATTTCTTTTAAAAAGTTTTGTCACATTCCGTACTGTATGATGCGCATGTTGAGGTATTTCATGTGAACTATTGTGTCATATTAATAATAATATCCCTTAATCATCCTAAAAAATGTTTTACGAAAGTGATCTGAACTATAACCTTCTCCACACCAGTGAAAAGAGTCTGTTTCATGATATTGGACTCAAAAGGTAGCCCCAACAATTTTGTTTTGATTTCTTGCCCTGCCTCACCCAGCTGGTCGTGGAGGCCTGCAGATGGGCGGGGCAGGGGCTCCCTTGCAGACGAGGGGCAACCAGATCACTGTCTTCTGCGATGCTGATGCCGCGGCGCCAGGTGGGGCAGCCTCCTCTGCGGAGTGGAAGCACCTCCCGACCCGCTCAGAGGCCCAGAAGGAGAACATGCGGGCAGCCGGGCAGTGGGCAGGACAGAGGGTAAGTCTGGAAACTAGTACCTCTTTATGCACCATTCAGGCATTTTTGCACAAGTAATCCATGCCACTCCCATAAAGCAGCAGTTGATATGACACAAGGATACCAATTTAAAGGGGAATAAAAACAATAAAGATCCTTGCACAGTGAATTTTGACAATTTTTCAGGTTTTTTGTTTATACATGTTAACTCCTTATTTCACTTTACCCTCCATTCTGATAGCTTCCACAGAGGAATATGCCTGCAATGAGCTTCCAAGATGCAGCAAGCTACTCTAAACCACAGTTTGTTGTCCATGTTGATGACAAAGCAGAGCAGCTCACGTAAGTTGAATTTTAGAAATGGGTTCTTCACGCAAGTGTTAAATATCTTTTCAGAAATGGGACACTAGCTTTTCACAATTTTTTTATACAAAATTAATCCTTCGGGGAGGGCATGACACAAGGCTCTTATAAGTTTTTAATATGATAGACTGCTATAAACTCTGTTTCAATGTCATCCAATAATATTTCATAAATATACCAGGGATACCAGTTTTTCAGGCTTCAACCCAATGTTTTAGCCATAATTCAGGCGTGTTGTGTGCAAACCACAGCCATGATTGATTGAAATGTAATTAATGATGCCATGCATTCAAGACAGGGAATGATTTATTTGGTATTCTATTCTGATCTGATTTCTTTCCACTGGTAGAACTCCTCGCAAACCTCTTGAGATGGGATTCCAGGTTCTGAGTGAGAAGAAACCTTCCAAGCCTGCCAGTGCACTCCAGCACGTCAGACAGGTATGGGAAATATCTCCTATTCATCTTTCTTCTTTTCCTTCTCATTCCTCCTCTTCTGCCTTCCTGCTCATCTTCTTTCTCCTCCTCTTCCTCCTCCTCCTCTCCTCCTCCTCCTCCTCCTCCCTTCTCCTTCACTTCTCTGTTTCCTTCTCTGTTGTTTGGAATTTAAAGCAGCATTGGAGTGTTTTTTAAAATGTTCAATTTGGATGATAATGATAAATATATCAAGAACATGATAATCTGTTAATCAATTGAGGTCAGTGTAAAATCAAGGTAATTTAATTTAGCAACCCATTGGCAAGTAATAAGTAAATGATTGCGTAAACATACAGTATTTCTGTTTCTCTTAAACTACCGGACACAATTTTAGGAAAAAATTGCAAAAGCACGTTGCATAACTTGTATGCATGTTACTATACATGCCATTTTGAATCCCAAGTATTGTCAAAGCTGATCCATTGCCATTCAATATGTATAAATGTACTTAAGAAATATTTAATGTATCTTATATAATATATTTACAAAATATCAAAACACTTTGTTTGCAAATCGATGTAATCTCTGCAGGATAATGCAAATGACAATACAAGAGTGATGTACTGCAAGCCTCTTATTTATGGAGGAGCGAGGGAGATGTCCTTTGAAGAACTGCGTGCAATTAAAGACAAGACAAAGAGGAAAGAAAGGGAACTTCAGGGTAAGTATTACTCTTTATGATTGGACAATTTTTGTTGCATATTGGAATGGAATACCTTTAAATTGTCACAATGTTTTCCAGTCAGGAGTCAGGATGATATGATATTCATTTTTCATATTTTGTTTGTCATATAGTGGTTAAGATTTATCAATCAAGCAATTACAAAGTAGTTTCTAAGTAGTTCCTTGAAATATGTTTACTATCTCAATTGACTGGGACATTTGACTATTTTCCATAATGTAGCACACAATTGTGATATACCTTAAACATCTTAAGCACTTGCTGAAAATCCTTAGCAATTTAGAGTAAGCTTCAGGTAACATGTGTGATGAAAATACAATAGCTATAGTTTGCATTCGTGAATCAAGTACCGGTACCAGTATATTCAAGGATGTCTAATCAAAGCAATTGATTTTCTGGGTTTTTTTTCTTTTCCCAGCCAAGTTGGAGGAGGCTGACAGAATACGACAAGATATGATCAAGCAGCAACAGGCACAGCAAGCGATGTTTGCTCAATTTCAAACTGAGATGGAACAACAAAGGTAACAAATGTTATTGAAATAAGCATTGAAATCACCAACGCCAATAAAGCGGTCATATAGCTGCAACAATAACACGTAACCTAATAAAAAGGCTTTCAACTCGGCTTCCTCTGGAAGAAATGTTCCTTTCTCATATGTCATATCTGTTCTTTTTACTTACACCATTGACCTATGTGATTGAGTTTGTATTTTTATATGTATGTAGGGTTTTTTTACATACACCTTCTGCTGAATTTTTGCTTGTGATTGTGATTCTTTTGTCTTGATCAGACTCCATCGACAGCAGCTGATTGACCTGATCGCGAAGCAAAAGTTAGAAGGAGTCCCCCCACAGCCACAGGCAGCCCCGCCGGTAGCGCCAGCAGCAGCCCTGCCAACCCAGGCCTCGGTGCTGATGGAACCTGCCGCCGTGGCTCCAAACCCAGCACCACCAGCACAGTATGAGTCAACGGTACCGAGCCGGCCCCAAGCTGCACCGATGCACCATGGGCCGGTACCAGCCGAATACCCATCCAGCCACGCCGCAGCGCCCCTTCTCCAGAGGCCGGCACCCAGCGTGCCTGCTCCCGCTCCACAGACTGCCCCTCTCCAGGGTGTGCTCGATGACTGCAATGTGACCAAAGACAGGCACAGGTCGAACTCGGGGTGAGCTCTATGCAAGAATTCAGATAAATTAATGTGTGGAAACTATGATGATATTGATGATACATGTATGTATGTATATAATATCTTCAGATCCTGGTACAATACACATTCTGCCCATCTCTTCAGGCTGCATAAACATGATCAATATAAATGATTTTCATGCAAAAGTAAAAAAAAAAAAAAAAAAAATCATGGATATGTGTAATTGAGCAGCCTTGCTTCATATTTCACTGTGATGACAATGTATTAAAGATGTATATTTTATGTTGGTTCTCTTTCTCTCTTTGTTGCTGCAGTGAATCCACCATTGCATGTACCAAACATCTTGTGTTTGATGACCTCACTGGTGCTACAGGTAAAGTCTACAGATCTCCAGTTACAATGTTTTGTCTGATCCCACATGATTTATTGTAGCATTCATTATATTTACCCAGCAACAATTTATTTGTACACCTGGGTGGGAAGAAATCAATCAAATTTTAAGTCTGGTGCCTAGTTCTATTTAGTGATTATCAACTTGCTATGACACATGAATTTGATGAAGTGCGTTTTTACATCCTAGAAATTCAGCAAATGAAAAGAAGCAAAACAGTGGTAATGTGTCTAAACTATCCATAAGTACTTTTCTTTTCAATTTATTTTGATGTTCTTGTTTTGAAACTGCATGAGCAATTAATGTGATGTCATTCTTTCTTCCATCAAATTGTGGATCAACAGTGGAGCTGGAGAAGTTAAGATCACATTTCTACTAATTGCCATGAGCAGATGATATCACTGTATGTCTACCTCTAATAGTATAAAAAATGCGCTATTAATTTGATATTGCTACAAAGAATTTTGCTTTTAATCTGTGTTTGTTCTTCTGTTTCACTTATTCCATATGTCCAGGAAACTTCAACATTTTTTGTGACCAAACACAAGATTTACCCCTCAAGCCAGCACCCCAGTACCCTACTACCACCAGTGTTACCAGGATGAGCCCTCCACCTGCAGTGGCCCAGCCGATATCAGCAGATACCCCTGCTGCTGCGGCTGTGGATACAGTCACGCCCAACCAAAGCCTGCACATGAACACCAGCTCAGCGCGTCCCACCGCTGCCCCCAACAGTGAGAACAGGACCCCGCAGACCTCCATCCTGAGTGACAAGACCCCAACATCCACCTCCTTCACCTCCTCAGCCCCCTCCTCTGCCGCCGCCGTGCATCGCAGGGGTGGTGGTTTCACCAGGGCGGGGCGTTTGAGCCACATCCGCACCCCTAGGGGCCTGACCGCCCCCTCGCCGACCATCAACACCAAGGAGGCCATGGGGGTAATCAATGCCATGCTGAACAGTGACCTGGAAGCAGACTTGTTTGGCTGGGAGGGGGGCCTGCAGCCACAGCTCCCTTCACAGGAGATAGACTTTGAAATGGAGTTTGCCAACTCTGATGAAAATGGTATGGATATTTTGCTCACCAGGTTTAATCATCTGGTGTGGAGAAAAAATGTGACTTTCATGGTATTTATTTTACCCAATACAGTCACATTTAAAAAAAAGAATCGTATATAGCATAAAGAAGTCTGATCAAAAGGAAAAAAATGTTCAAAATTATCAGTGTGATCTGGTAACATGCAAAAATGTGCTATTTGTTGACAGCAAAATAAAACAGATATATTGTCCATGCTTTCAAAAAGGATTTATCTCCATCATTTATTATTTGAACAAACCTTTCAAATCAATTTGCATTAAAGTCCTCATTGTTGCGGCTCACTTCCTTTCAGACAAGCCATCCAAGATGGGTGCTTGTGCCCAAGACAGCAGTGCCTTCACTCGAGTCGGGAGCTTTGGCCAGGGCATCATCCCACGACGACAACCCCTTGCAGCGAGGTCAGAGGGGCTGTCCCTCCCGGAGTCAGCCCCTGCCCCTGCCATCCCAATCTACTGTGATGGGGTCAAGCCACTGCCACAGGAGGAGAAGGGGGAAGAGCCCGCCAAGGTGCAAATATTTGAAGATGAACCGAAGGAAAATATGTAAGTCCTCAGATAAAAACATAAAGAGCATGGTGAATTTCTAATTTCCGATATTACCTTTATTTGTGGTACTTTAAAAGAGATACCAGCTGGTAAGTTTTACTCAAAAATACTTTCATCCTAGAAATTTCTGAAAGCTGTACATCAGAGTGTTTTACTATCTGTTTTGTGTTTCTGTGTTTTAATTGATTAAAAAAGGGGAGCCAGATATGGCTCTGGCATTCTCTGACACGCTTCCTCTCACCATCTCCTCTACTTCTTCTATTTGATGCTAACTCTAAATATCTGACCTGATCAATGGGCATGAAGACAATTGTTGACAAGTCTTTGATCCTAATCCATTTGGGACCAAGCACAACTTTTGTAACTTTTGATATCGACTACATGTATTAAAATAATTACAGATGCATCACATGAAAAAGCGTACGTTTCTGCATAAGATGAATCCATTTTGTGCATTGAATGATATATATTACCTTAGTAATGATTTTTTGAAGCAAAATAAAGCTGAAATTATCTCTAAATCTTCAAATTGGCAACACGATGGAAAGGTTGAAATCCTACTTTTGCTCTTCAAATTGGCATGAGTATTACTTTTACTTGCATAATTTTGCCTTTTTATTGATTTATAATGAAATTTACATTCAATTTTCTAATACAAATTTTATTCTAAAAAATAGTGTTGAAAGTTAAAAAGCCCCCAAGTGATCAGTTTGCTCTAAGAAGGCTTTTGTGTGGAATGATCAGCGCTACTACTGTTGTTCACCCTTGTTTGCATGCAGGCCACCATCAGATTACAGGCAGGTAGAAGAGAGGAGAGAGATGAAGGGTGTGCTCCAATGTTCCCAAGGTATTCCTGTGGCTCCCCCGGAGGAACAATATGCATACACAGAGGAGGAGATGGTTAGTAAAGTCATCTCTTACCAACTGATAATGTGAATCCTGCAGAATCATATACCATATATATTTGTGTATGTACGTTTTCTATCAATTAATGTCAAGCTACAAAATCATATAAGATAGGTATGTTTTATAACAACTAGAAAAAACATGTTTTCTAAAAGTTTCCATTACACAATTTGTGTTTGAAGTCATGATAATCAGTGAAGGTAATCTTAGAATTCATATGTAATCAATTGCTTACTAGTATGAAATTATAAAGACCAAAAGGTCATGAGAGTGAATGTGTATATCTGTGAGTGTGACATAACATAGCATTGTCAGGGTATGCTGTTACAAAATGCACTGATGAAGATCCATTCAATAAGACCATTCCAATGACATTCCACACAAGATGTAGATGAATGGTACATAGTGTTACACAAGTCATGCAAGACGCACTTATATGTGCAATGACAGCCTTTTCCCCATAACTCTGAACAGGAGGCTGATGGTGGTGTAGTGCCCAGTGTAGATCCGCTGGCTACCTCTCAGCACCGCGACGCCACCATGAACGCCACTTGGGCTCCATCTGCCACGTCCTTTGAGGTGGCTGCCCGCATGGCCTCCACACCCTTCAATGACACCTCCCGCCGCGAGCTCTCCTTCATCCCACCCATGAGCAACATCAAGCCCAGAGAGGTACCGCACGAGCCTGCCCCTCTCACCAAGCTCACCATGCAGGGGGCTGCGGTGCCAGGGGGGGCATCCCTCATACAAGACAGAGGAGTTGGGGTAGTAGGAAGGTCTGCGATTGCGGGACTTGCAGCCAGGGTGACTCAGCATGTCAATGAGAGCTTCGAGGAGACAGAGAATTCCGCCAATGTCTCCAGAGAAGCACTCAGGTATGACTTGCTTCATTTCTGGAAAGATTTAACTGCAGCTGTTTTCATTTTTTTAATCTCTCAAGGCCTGTGGAAGAGGGGTACAATATTTTTATATCATAATCTTAAAGTCTGTTGATGGTAGTTCATTAGATTCATTCTGTATATAGCAGCCACTAATGACGTTTATGGCATTATTGAAATTTGATGAAATGTACTTCAGTAGACAAAAGAACTGTGCAAGTATGTAGAGTAACTCTGCTTGCTGAATAGAGACACAGATATTCCCACTTTTTATGCCTCCGCCATGAAGTGGCCGGAGGCATTATTCTCATCTGCTGCTTCTTCCCTTCTGTTAAATGGACTTGGCATATTGGGTAACCAAATGGTTGCATGATGTTGGATTCAATATGTGATTTCTATACAGCGTAATCATGGAGACCAGTGCTGAGAACGCTCAATCTTCGGCCTCAAACTCCACCTCGACCACCAACTCTCATGCATCTGCCTCATCACTGGAGGGCAGCCAGCTCTCTGCTCTAGGCGTCACCCCCCAAGCACCAGCACCAGCACCCCCAGGGGCGGCCCTGGGTGGACCTCTCTCTGCCTTCAGTATCCATGTGGATAAGCCTCAGGGTTCTCACTCCCTAACCCGCCCCCCTTCCGAAGTCAGTCAGTCGGTATTGCAGCCCCAGGCCAAGTTTACGATTTATGCTGATAATGAGCAACAGCAAGACCAACCAGGGTAAGCAGGATTATCTTTGCACAGGAGCTGTTTATCTGAGAGGGGACATTTTCTCTCAGAAAAGTGCTGAGTGAGTGGTATGAGCTCCAAATACAGGCCCTGTGCATGCTGAATACATCAAGCTTTGTTTCAGGTGATTTTGCATCCCTTTAATGTCACAATTGAGGGAGAAAAAGACACTGCAAACAACTTAATTGAAAGCAGAAAAAAAACAAGGTAAAAATAATGAGGGAAATATTATGTGATATCCTTTGACATGACTGTCACATATCTAGATATCTAGATTTCTGTGGTAAAAGATTTTGGCTTTCGTTAAACTCCAACCAAGTTATAATGAGAGTCTAAGCTTGAAAGGTAAGAGGTAGTAGTCTGTGGGTTATTGGCTCAAACATTGCCCCCGCAAATGTTTATATTTTCCCCCCTGCCCAACAGCCTCCACTCAGCACCACTCCCTGACATCTCCGCTGCCGAGTGCTCCCTGCGTGAGATGTCCCTCCACAGCACCAGCAGGCCCCAGACCCAGACCCAGCACCAGCCCCAGAACCAGACCCAGCCCCAGCCCCAGACCCAGACCCAGACCCAGACCCAGCCCCAGCCGGATCGGCCCAAGGACGGCTTCCTCCACAAGGACGACCTGCCCGAGCTGGAGATGAGCTTCATCCCTGACCGCACTCTCCAGGACACGTCTCAGGTGGAGGAGGACCTCACCACCTACGGGTTGCTAAGCGACCAGGACAAGTCGCTGGACTACAGTGACCCCTTCAATGCAGGCCTGCAGAACCTGCTGCTGACCCGTCTCAACAAACCACTCCACCTCTACAAGGGCTACTACCAGATCGCCCAACAGATGCCCGCCATCAAACCAGGTCTCGCAGTCAACTTTGGTACGTCAAGTTCATTAACATTTTGTCAGGCAACCTATGGCCTAGAATTTCTTCTGGGCCTCAAACAGTTTTGCTGGATTTTGAAATATGTGAAATAGTAGCTTTTTAGTGAGGAAGATAATTCCCCCAATCAGACATCATGATTGCGTGTAATAACTTAAATACCTCATATATCTAGCTTCGCATAGCGGTATGTACATTGACAAGTCTGTCAAAAATACACCATTATTAGTGCAAATGCACAAAATTATTTCCTTTGTTCTGCCATCAGGGGACGAGATCAATGTCTACAAGGTGAACAAGAAGCTTGGGGAGGGTGCCTTTGCTTCCATCTACCTAGCAGCCTGCTTGGATGCCCAGGATATGGCGGACCTAGACTCTGAGTTCAGCCAGGTGGCCCTCAAGGTGCAACACCCCCCCTGTCCCTGGGAATTCTACATTGTCAAGGAGCTTCATGCCCGGCTCAGCAGGCTGCCCTCCCAGGTGGACGTGGTAGGTCTTCCTTCATGCCATTGGATTCAACGCTCTATGTGTTGGCTTGGCCTTACAGTAACCAAGGGCAACGAAGCATATAGGTGCAATTCTTGAGCCCTGTTGCATAAAACTTACCATTGTTGGTAACTTTGCGACTAATGGCAATTTCTATGGAAAACTTGAATTTCATTGGCTGTCAAGTGATGTTACCATGGTAGTTACCATTGATGGCAGAGTTACCATTAATGTAACCGGTAAGTTTTATGCAACAGGGCCCAGGTGATCAGTACCATTTGCACATCCTTGGGGTAAGCAAGAGAATGGAAGCCTTGGGTATTGGTTCCTAAGTATTGTGTCATTATCATAAGCCAAGTGGTTAACCTGGTGGCTACCCTGCAAGCAGTAGATTCAGGTTAAGTCCCTGCATGGTGGTCTTCCTTTTCTCTGCTTACTTTTCTCACAGATTGAGCAATCTTAGTGATATGCAGAGTTACACCAGAACAAACATATCAATATCATTTTGATTGCATGATCTTGAGGTATGCCTCTCATATCATCAGATATTGCTCAGCCTACCACTTTTTACTGAACATCACTTCTATATAGCAATCTCTTAGATACAGTCTTCTTCCTTTCCGAAATGCACCTTTAAAGTGATTTAATGTTCCGCATTGGATGAGAGTGATGCTTGAGGTTCCTCAGATTTCATTAAAAGAGACCAATGCAATGAAACCTGCTTTAGCGATTTTAGATGAGAATTTAGACCCATTGTTTTCTTCTGATTCCTCCCCCCACCCCACACGCCTCTGCAGCGCCCCTCCCTCATGTCGGCCTCATGCGCCCATGTGTACAACGACTCCTCCTGCCTGGTGACTGAGTACCACTCCAACGGCAACCTGCTGGATCTGATCAACTCCAACAAGGCGTTGAACAAGACCAATCTGTGTGAGCCCCTTGTGCTGTATCTCTCCATCGAGATCCTGCAGGTGGTGGAGTTCATGCACCGCTGCCATATCATCCACGGAGACATCAAGCCGGATAACTTCCTCATAGCAAACTGGTGAGTGCCCCGGGCCTTCCCTACATTTGAGCGTCCTGCTCACAGTGGTGTTGTTTTGGGGCAGGAACTTTCTCATGTCTTGATGATAACTTGTGACAGATACAGAAAATCAGGAAGATTGAAGTATGTTGCTTCTACAATTTGTACTGTAATTTGTATCCGTATTAACTTAGCAATTTGTATCTCTCAATGTGAAATGATAACTATACCTTCAAATTGGCAACACATTGGACATTTTAATTGCACCCTTTTGCATATACAAAGTCATGGAAAGAGGTGGGAGTCAAATATGGATGTGGTGTTTTCTGCACACAAATGTGTTTTGTTTTTCACACATGCCATGTATACATTGATGCACAGACCATGCAATCAGATATTATAATGTACATGCTCTTTGCTCCCACGCCACACACAGCGACAACAGTGATGACGTGACCTGCTCTCAGAACGTGGCCAGTCTGGTGAAGCTGATTGACATGGGGCGCAGCATCGACATGACTCTGTTCCCTGACGGCACCGTCTTCACTGCCAAGTGCAAGACCAGCGGCTTCAACTGCACCGAGATGCAGTCCAATCGCCCCTGGACCTACCAGGTCAGACATCGTACAGCACATTACTACAGCACAATTGTTTGCAGCTCTGTCTACAGGGACCATTTTTTTTAAATCACAAGTCTATATGTGTTTGCGCTGTGATCAATAAAGCAATGGTAGAAGTGTGGTCACATGACACTATGTAGACCAATCACTGAATAGGCTTTCATTGATAATGTTGGGTATTTTAAGGGTCTCTCTTGCTATTCTCATTACGTACTGTGTACTACTCCTATGCTCTCTGTCTCCCTCTGTGACGTCAGGTTGATTACTACGGCATTGCAGGCACCATCCACTGCATGTTGTTTGGCACCTACATGAAAGTGTACCAGGAACAAGGCGTCTGGAAGACTACCTCCAAACCATCCAGGTATGTAGAAGCCCTTTGTGTGCCAGACCAAGAACGGCTTCATGGACGTTGTGCGTATAAATCATGCCAAAATGCCTCAATAGTGCATAAAGGCTTATTACGATTGTTATCTATTCAGCACTTCAATACAATACAATATATAGCAAAAGTAAGAAGCATGATTCGTTCAAAATAGAATTGATACTTATTTTATATGGCTTGGAATTAATGCAAAAATGTTTGCAAAGGTAGACAGGCAGCTTAATGCCAGTTGTCCAAAGGCATTTGATTTTTTAATATTTCTGTCGCTTATTACTATTTATGAATGATGGTCTCTTTAAATTTGTTTCTGAATAGAGGTAAGTACATAGTATTCATCAAAGATTGGGGTCTCCTTCAATTTAAAAACAATATAATTTTGAGATATTCCTTCGATCTGTGATCCTGAAATCACCATGAAAGGGACCCGTGGTCACTCTGCAAATATTATGGGTCCAGTCTTCTTTACGATTATTATCCCTTAATTTCAACTCTCCTTGACTAGACATCTGAAGGGTGTGTGTGTGTGCATTACTTATGCAGAACTCTGCTAGTAGCAAACACTTGGGTTGACTCTCATTACCATTGTCATGAAGATGTGTAGTAAGCCAATAGGCTTTCCAAGGTCTGATGATGTAAAAGTTAAAGCTTGATTCTCTTCCACCCACTCCCAGGCGCTCTAGCGTGGACTGGAAAGGCATCTTCCACACCCTACTCAATGTGCCCAGCTGTGACCCCTCAGACCTACCCAGCCTGGCTGACCTCCGCAAGCAGCTGGAGACGCACGTCGACCCCAAGGACAAGGGAGAGATCAAGATGAACATTGAGCTCCTTCTTGCGGAAGCCAGAGGCGATTTGTAATCCTGGCAATCTCAATCAGGGCTGTGTGTTTCACTCAGAACCACACATGCAAAAGTCCACATTACATGCGTGTGGTACTGCACGCCCCTCGCCCAAACACCAACGTGGTCACGCACGCACATGGCAAACAAGAGCCTCTATACACATGTAACACTGTGTGCGACCTTGCATGAAGATGCAATGTGTTCAAAGATCCTTAACTGTCTACACAGTCATGCCAGCAGGCGCGGACGGGTAACTGAGCCTCCCTGCTGCTTCATTTGGGAGTGTCATTCTTGGTATTTTCAACTGTGCCGTTAGATATTTTAGTGACTTTTTAGCTAGTCAATTCAGTTTAAATATGCTTGCAAAACCATTAAAAGAATACAATACTATCAGTAAATATGATATTGTATGTGTAGTCATATATGCATATATTTCTGTATATTTTGATCATGTACTGGTATAGCGAGCAATTGGCTATAGCAAAGAAAATGTGTGGGTATTGTGCCTGTAATCACTTTTCCGATTAGTCTGTTGGTCTGTTAGTCTGTTACAAAAATATTTTTGGTTTAACTTCTTTTTTGTGAATTGTGTTCATACTTTGTACAAATGAGCTTTGGGTATAATACCACATGTGTGTTGATGAAGTCAAAGGTCTTATAGTGGTCAAAAGGTCAAATGATATGAGGCCATTGCAAAATCAGGTGAGACTCGTTGCAAAACCACCTTGTTCTGTAAGGTTTGGTGTGCTTTAAGATCAATTTAATGTAAAAAATAGTGGCTCAACTTACCAATTCACTTATCTCAGTCTAGTATGTTGATGAGAGGTTGTGTGGTACTCAGGCGAGATCAAAATAGATGCATGTTTATTTCTGGTTGTTGTCCTTTTTGAGCTCATCTTTAATGATTATATCTTTACCATAAACATCCCTCACATTTGAATTCTTATATACAAAGTATAATGCTAGGTAAATACACATGAACATATATGCATACATTACGGTTCAACAAAATAAGGCCACTGATTTACCGGTATTGCAATCTTTATACACCCCCTGAAAAAAAAATACAAAAATGTACATATTCAACAATGAGACAAATGTGACATGTTATCTACACGGTCTCAAGCACAAGGTTATTAATACATGCATGTACACGTAAATATATATTCTAATATATATATTTACAGTCTCAGATATTTTTGGAGCATCAGGAATGTGATTACATGAGCATGATTAGAATGCATGTTCATTGTAGTCTAACCCCACTGAAACTACAGCCTTTGTAATTGTTTTTAGTGAGTACATTTTAAAAGGTTCAGGGGATTACAAAATTTGTAAAGCTCTTTCACAGAATTACAAATGCTCTGTCACACAAGTCCAGCTGCATTGCTTCACAAATTGCTCTATCAAACCTTAATGTCAATCACAGGCATGGCTTAAAGGGAATATACTGTACTGGGAAGACCAAAAACCATCAAAAGGTGACCGTGAGCAATCTTCTTGCCAATGGTCTTAAATTCATGTATAAGTATTTTCCATTTTAGAAACTCGCTTAAAGTTATTTGCCCTTAAATGATCCATATTTGGAGTAATCAGTGATTGAATCACAAATCCTTAAAATGTTCGGGCCGAACAATTTGTTCGGCATGATTTAATCACTGATTACTCCCAATGTGGATCATTTGAGGGCAAATAACTTTCAGCAAAGTTCTGAAATGGACAATACATGAATTTATAAGACCATTGGCAAGAAGCTTGCTCACGGTCACCTTTTGAAGGCATTTTTGTCTTCCCAGTACAATATATTCCCTTTAAAACACATAGCCTGGCTTCCAGGCTGTCAATACATTTTAATCCAAACTTTTTTACACGAGAACTAGAATAGTCTACTGTAGTCAGACCTGTTTATTGCTAAGATACGACATGTCAGACAGCCTGTGAGCCAGGGTACAGTAATATATTTATGTGTGTTGATACTACGGAAATGGAATGTGAAATGTTCATGTGTGTGTTAATATGTAAATATATTGTGTATTAAATTTAAGTGAAGTGTATACCGGAACATTCAACCTACTGTATTATCTGTACTACTTATTGATAATCTCTACAAAAAAAGTGTTCAAGAGTAACTTTATCAATTAAACTACAAAGTCAATTCACCAAGTTTTGCTTGCAATATCTTTATGTTTTTTGTGACTGATCTTTATGTTCAACTAAAAAATGTAGATGAAAATACATTCAATATGACATTGCTGGATGCTGAAATCTGAACTTTGGGTTAATCATTTGATCAAATCTTACTTTAATGTCACTTCAGTGCTCTCCCATCTCTCTCTATCCTTTCCCTCTCTTTCTCTCCCTCTCTCGCCCTCTCTCTCCCTCTCTCTCCACCTCTCACCCTCTCCCATCTCTCTCTATCCATCCCCTCTCTCTCCCTCTCTCTCTCTCACCCTCTCACTGGAAGGCCCCCTTGCCTGCTATAAAACTATTCTCTGCCTGTCAACGTGTGAAAGTATGATTGCCTTCGTCAGGGCATCTGGGTTCTCTCTGATACCTTGCTCCTCATGAACTTTGACCCCTGCCCATGACCACAGCAGTCGCTGAATTCGGCAAGCCCTGCCAATGCAAGCAAAAAGATAAAGTCGAGGTTCATGAAATACAGAGATAATAATCCCTCTGTCTGCATCATATATTCACAAAGATAGCATTATAGGCTCAATTAATTTTATGCAATCATTGAGCAAAAGACTTTTCTTTTTGTAACCCTTTTGCAGGTATAAAATAAAAATTTGTAAAAACGATAGAAAATGAAGAATATACTGTATTAGAACTTCCCTCCCAATAATATATTTGGAAACTGACGTTTTTACTGGCAAATTTATAGTAATCAGTAGATTGTGAGGAGGTTGTGGGCAGGTCGCCTGAAGACCAGAGACCACTTCGCGCTATGGTTTGCATCTGTCCGCTTCTCGGTACGTGTGTTCAATGGCAGTAATTACACTCGCATTGTGCACTGAGAGGGACAATACGATTATGAACGTAGACTATGCTCGCTGCAGTATTAAACAAGGATAGTTTTTCACTTCTCCTCAAGATGTTTGAAGCTTTAACTGAAATTTCAAGCAAATTATAAAAACCATGGTCAGGTTCGAGCTCAGTGAATTTTGCATAATCACGCTTTGAGCTAGTCTGCTCTCCAGTTCTAATTTGAGATTGAATCAATATTTAATTTCAATCAACTTTGAAAACATAATTCGTATCACATTTTCTACTGTATTCCAAAGCACAGAAATAGCTTTTATCATCTTAATGAAAAACATTCAGTATAGAGACTTCAGAGCAGAAACCGTTAACATAAATCAAATTAGATATTCTGTCAACTGTCAACATGTATAATTTGATTTTAGCTGAATTCCTTGTCTTTCTATTTATTTTTTCCTTAAGTGCTTACAGACATTCTTTGTGATAAACGCTATATAAATGCTGTTAATTATTATCATTATTCTATGAACTCCTGAAATAAAAGTCATTTTGGGGAATCCCAAACTTTCCAATGTGAGAAAGTGCCTCACAATCGTCAACGGATAATTCGGCTACAGGCTGGAACATGGTTATCAATTCTTTATGCGCCACATCAACCTTTTTTAAAGGCTTAAATATCATCCAGTAACACAAAAATATATAAAACACTTCATTAAACTATCAAGAATCAACTTGAACTATTTGCAATTTGTTGAATGAAAATTATTTTGAATATTTCACAGACTTGGGTGTTAGTTTGTTTTTGTGTTCATATTCTAGGACAGGTTTGCTCTCAGATATAGGAAATGGACGTTAAATTCTTACTGTAAGAGAAAGACTCACAGTCACGATAGTCTATCGAGCTTCGATTCATGATACAAAAAAAAAATGTCTGCTATAATGCGCTTTAAAATAGTGTGTCCCTTTTGCAGGTAAAACAAATAAATGGTGTAAACAATACGGGTATGGAATTAGATACTACAGCTCAACTATTATCTCCATGAATATATTGGGCTGAGACTTAATTTGATAAAGGACCCCTAAAAGTGCACACTATTCTTCCCGAATTGTGTTGTCTGTCACTTACTCGTTGCATTTCCGGTAATCGTCCAACCACCATCGCATGCAAAACACGGAGAAAGTTTACAATGGACAATGATTAACGATACGCTCCCGTACAAAGAAGCCGCTTACCAACACATTTTAGCATCATTGAAATCATTTCTTCATCTACTCTCAGCGAGTCAACACATATATTTCTCCAGCATGTCTCACACTATATTCAGTGGTCATATGCGACCACTAAAATACTACATCAGGACTTCCCGCCCAATAATCGAACTGGTATGACCTTATTTAAGCAAAATTATAGCAATAATTGTAAGATCTTGAGGAGGTTTTGGGCGGGTCAGTCGTTCAAAGCCCATAGATAGAGACCGGAGTCCGCGTTTCAAACATCCTGAATATGTTCGTGAAGTTGTTTGTAAAATTTCATCCCCAAGACTAGATAAGACACCCTCTCCTTACAAAAAGAGAATACACTGTATATACAAATGTTAGAATTTCCTTTTCAGTTGATGGCGCTCAGTAAAACAAGAAACATTTTCGGTTACAGTTCGATATTCCGAAGGTTCGTTTATTCCAAAGGTTTGTAATTTTGAAGCACGTAAATTGCCTATACCTCGATGCTCGTTAGTCCGAAAACGAAAAAGGGTTCGTTAATCCGAGCATTTGTCGCGTAACGTTCGGAATAACGAACCTTCGGAATAACGAGTGCTTCCGACATTTTCAGGCTCAAGGTTTGCAACAAGAATTTGTCAACCACTACAAGAAAACTAAGACTTGAAAAAATATGTTCTGCAAAATATACAGCATTCTTGCAGAGATCGTTCTCACATGAACGTATAAATTTGCGTGTACAATAAAAACAAGGGGAAATATGACCATGTAAATACAAAAATTGTTTTTAAAAATTGTACAATGTACATTTATTTAATTCATAATTTAAAAAAAATATATCATACATACACTGCTAAATATAAAAAGATAAATGAATTTCATGGAATTGATAATCTAGAGCCAGTTTTTACGTTTCCCAAAATAAAAGTGAAATGTGAAATGTGTATTACACTGAAGAAAAATATAAAAATTTGTATACTAATCCAGGAGCAGAGAAAAGATCTTTAAACATTCAAATTTCCACTGTGTCATGATTGATATTTACATTAAATCATATACAATGATTCATGACTAGCATACAAATACATGAGGATAGATTTGATATAAAATAATGATATTTAAATTAAGTTGCAATAATGGTTGCATTGTACATTATACAACTACAACAACACAATGACACAAGTACGTGTACACAGACTGTTAATGTTCAAAACAATGATGATCAAAGAACACCAAATTAGCACCTCACTGCATAAAATTGACTGTCTAACATCATGATATATTTCCTACTCAATAATGATTAAGGCATGATCAAAGTATAAAGTGTACTCATTATATAAGAAGCTAGACTTCTTCAACTCAGATGAAATTGATAAATATGGCTCCGCCTTTACGTTAGCTTTACCTTATTTGAATTGATACTTATTTATGCTCAGAAACCTTGTTGGGTAGAAATTCGACCATTGAAGTCCTTATTTTTGCCAACTTTCATGACATTTGACCTCTTATCTTGCCAGTCTATCTCCATGAATTTATACATCTTTGTGTCAAGTTTGATTGAAAATGGATAATTACATTTCAAGATACATGTATTTGAAGATCACATTTGGGGTAATTTTTAGGCAAATTTTGACTACGTTAATATTAATAATTAATATCAGTCATACTGTTGTGGGGTCTGATATGTTTCTGTAATTTGAGAACAATGAATTAATTAATACGGCACGTGAAACATCGGCTATATAGACGTTAGTGGTGCCACTTTGTTTGCACGCCCGCTACATCAATACATCAATACATTATACATCGTACATTATTATTGTACCTTAGCGGTGTATCACAGAGGGGAAACAATAGTTTAGCAGACAGCATTTGGGGACACTCCCTGCAAGTACACACCGCCCGGGTCGAGCCCGATGGAGTCGGCGGTGTCGCTGTTCTCTACAGCTGCTTCCAAATCCCGCCTTTCTTCAATATGCTTTATCTCCTCCAAAGTATACTCCGGCTCTAAAATGTGCCCTTGCAATTAACCATAGTTTTGATTCATTCCTTGAGCCATTACAGATTTGCTGTTTTGTTTGTGAAAGGTAAGTAAATTCGAAGCACAAAACCAAGAAAGGATATTTTCTGGGATAATCAGAGTCCCTGCAGTCGCCGATCAGAATATAAGTTGACCAAAGGCTGCATCAAACCCTACCAACTCAGCCCTACTAACTAGCTAGGCCAAATCCAGGTGAATAGTAGTAAGGTTTTACAGCGGGCTCCCAAAAATAACTTTTAGCGGGTTTGGTTAATGGCTTTAAAAATATATGTTGATATTTTTCATGAAAAGAAATAGTCTTTGCGAGATCATAAGCCAGTTTGGATCGATGGTCGAGTTACACAGGAGCTGTCTTGGAGCCAAGTCTATCAGCTCTCTTCAGCTCTCTATCTAGCTTGGCTGTCTATCATACGTGCTGAGTGGCGGGCACACAAACAATTTTTGAGATTTTCTTTGCTGGCTGCGATATTGCAATTGCGACCAATTAGAGTATCGTCAGGTGGTATCGTTTTTGGTACTGCGCTGACAGAACTATTCAAACGTAATTCCCTAGCAATGTAAGAATAAAATCAGAATCTCAAACTTACTTTGAATGTTCATTTGTGATATATCTTTGATGTAAGAGAGCTAAAGAGAGAGCTACTCTTTACATCAACACAGAGGTCGCAACCACCACCCAATCTGCAAGGATCAACAAACCTGTGTCAGCTAGAGTCTCCATGGCCTTCCTATGCATTAGCATGAGCTCACCCACGGCAACAAAATATCTTGGTGTCACATGACCAGGAGGATAATCATGTGACTTCAAATAAGGAATGTCATGTGTAATTCTGAGAGGGGTGTCATGTGATCTTGAGAGCACTTATTGTCCTGTCTCTGCAGCCAACGACGACCTCTTGTTCGCCATCTTTGTCCACATCTGCCAGAGATATTGCCACCACCCAGTCTGATGTTTGGTATTTAGCGAGGCACTAGAGGTCAAAAAGAATGTTTGAGAAGAATTTACGATGAATGCTTTCAATGTCTGGGTAGGTAGTACTTTCTAATTCATAGCTCTGGTAAATTATTTGCAAAATATTTTTTCTGGATGTTTTTCTTAAGATTTCCAGGATTTGCACTTTTTTCTTTCAAAAGTTTCTGATCAAAAGTGCAGGCTCAATTTGAATGAGAATTCTGTAGAGTATTACACAGCATTTTTATCTCAACATTTGCATTGCAATTATATACACAAACCAGATGCATCAAAATGTTATGAACATGTGCGAAACTCATGTGAAAAGTGTACAAATATTAATAATTTCTGAGGTAAAATTTAGTTTTATTCGCTTACCACAGCAGAATGGTAGAGGAAGACAGAGTTGAAATGTCCTGAACACAAGAGGGAGTCCTTCCCATCGTTGAGTACTGATGGTACAGACAGCATCTGGGTGATGGGCAGTTGGACATTAGCAAACTGCATCTCAGAAATCTATGGTGAAAAAGTGAAAAACACATAAGTAAAATGTCATAATGTGCCATATATTCTTCAACTAGTATCATAGTCTTCTCCAATGCTGACCTGTTCTTGATGAGATACTAAAGTAAAGAAAGAACAATCACACTTGAAATCAATATTAAGTGGGCAACCTTTAAGACAAAAGCTGTTCCTAATCATAATTTGTTCTCTCAACATTAAAAACGTACACTTAATGTGGTTTTATCCAATGTGAAATGCACTTAATATTAAGGAAGTACATAGAAACTGGTGGAATTATGTAACTGAAAAACTTGTTTAAACTCCTCACAGAGTTTTTTGAGAGCCACCTGTTCCTAATTTATTTGAGACCGGTTTGTATACTTCTTTGCACCAGTCCATTAGCTAATATCCTCCTCTGTAAGTAACCACCAATTTTGTAACAATTGCTTGCTTCATGGCTGGATGCCTCCCCTTTGTTAACAGGTGTGTCTCAAAAAGAATGTTACAAATTGACTAGCATCAGTGCCAATCATATTGAGAATGTTGCTATGAGATGAATCAATGAGTAGGTGAATGCATGAATAATTTCTTTCTGTATGTTTTGATCATGTACTGGTATAGCGAGCAATCGGCTGTAGCGAGGGAAAAGTGTGGGTCCCGACCCCCTCATTATTACGGGGTTTCCCTGCACTTGCTTTTATATTGAAATTAACCTTGACTATAGGAAAAAATAAAATAACATGAAAGTAACAAGAAGTTGGAACACATACTTTAAAATTTGACATGATGGATATGGTGCCGTCCTCTCCTCCGAGGGCCACCTGGTGGTCGATTCCATTCTTCATCTCAGGGATGTCCGTCTCATCAGGGAGGGACAGAAAGTAGCCAGTACACATCTGCTTGAAGGAAGAGAGCAAAGCCAAGGACAATCAACTCCAGCAGGATAAGAAAACATTAACATACAGATATAAACGAACCATATAGCAGAGTCCATTTCAGAGATAAATCTTTATATCAACCCACACACTGTTGATTAACATACTTTTTTTAAATTGTATAGATCTATTTACATGAAAACATTACAAAAACACCAAAATGCCCCAAAAGTGACCTCCAAATATGATCTTATTCCATTCCCAGTTATTCAATACCACCAATCATTTGCTTTGCCAGAACCATTTATTCACTCGTGATTCATGGGAGATTGAACGGTGATTTTATAAGCTGTATAGAATACCTTTTTCATGCAAGCCAGAAATTTAACATATTTTTGTATAGATGGTAGCAAAACAAATTGATCATTTTGAAAGTTGCATTTTAATTTTACTTCTTATAAAAAAATCCTCTTCCACAGTACACAAAATAATACATAAAACCCTATTTGGGTGATCCACGTTATAACAATATTTGAAGCAATGACTAGGTGTCTTTATAGGGAAATAATTCCATATAAGCCGGAATGCCTACTTCTACATTGTAATCCTGTTAAGTTTCTTTGTTCCCTTTACTTCATTGCAGCAACCACTATAGACAGCATCTAGAACCATGACCATGGGCGTGTTTAAATACACAGATGAGGTTTACCATTGCTGCTTACCATACCAGCACTTCTATTGGATCGTTATCACAACTTCTTTGTTCCAGCTGAGCGGTAGACCAACTTCACGTTCAAGAATAGATATATACATATATATATATAGCGACTTACTTGCTTCATCGCCCCAACAAAACATTTAAAACAAGGTACAAGCAGAGTAAAGTAGCAACAAACTGCTCCTGTGTCAAAATAGTATTACCCGTATTTAATATAAGTCACTTCGCCATCCCAATCCCCTTCAATGACCCTGGATTTTATGTCACTAATTCCCAGATAACCTTAACTGAAATTCTTGAACTGTGTCGAATGAGCGTCCAGTTTCTGTGGAACATGTACGAGTCAGTTTAGTTTAAAGCAGGTTACAGCATATCAGCTACAACTGTACATTCCCTAGAACACTCACAGCCTGGATGCAGGTCAATGTCGGCAGTGAAAGGACGAGGGCGCCCTGCTGAATGAAATGAAGGTTCTTGGTCCAGTCCGAGGCAAGGATGTAGTTCGTCACTACACCAGAAGAGCTGCTGTACAGCTTAGCTGCCTGCAGCTGGCACACCCCACCAGAGGGCTGCACAGTCTGGAAATATAATCACCTCAACAATTTACAAATATTCACTTTAATGAACAGATTTTATCAATAAATATACCTCTTAAATGTATGGCTAATTTCCTTCAGCTGATGAAAATTTCTTTATATAATTGTTGGAATTTTCCCCTTTGCCCCCCATCCCCACATACATACACACACACACATGCACACAAACACACACACACACACGCAGTCTCTCACACACACGCACACATATGCAATCATCACAGTCTGCATGTCCCACTTATTAGCAAACCTATTGTGAGAAACTGTCTGAAAATTAACAAATTCTCCAGCTGATTTCAGTTTAAGTTAAATATTTTCCCAAATTAATTGGCCTTTGAATCATTCGTCAATGCACTCCTGTCTCTGTAAAGGATTAAAAATTGACACCTCTTACCTTGATTTCTTTTGGAGTCTTACTGCTCAATGGTTGAAGTCTGAGTTTCCACAGGTTTGAGAAGGGAAGGACTGCATGTATCTGACCATCCACATCACCAGTCACTATCTCCAGGTTCCCAGCTGAGGAAGAATAATTAGCAGAATTTTCACGTTATTGTATAAAATTAAACTTTCAAATTCAAGAAGGCAACACTCGATAGCCTACCTTGAACTTACAGAGCAAGATTCCAGGGCTAGTAATTAAAGACATTTACACCAAAAATAACATTTTTAAATGTCTAATTATTTTCAGAATTTTTCCCAATTTGTTTCTCTTATCAAGGTAGCATTGGCCCTATTAATCTCTTTATTAGTTCTGAAAAAAAAATCTGCTGTATTTGTAAAATACCAGCATCTTTCTCAATCTGCAGACAGTTAAGCTTCCTGATATGTCTAATTGTTTTCAAAACTTTTCCAAACCTGTTTCTCTGATCAGCTAGGGTTGCATTGCCCCTGCCAAGTTACTTTTGTTTGCTGCTTCTGAAAAAACAAAATCCAGTAAATTACCAGCGTCTTTGTCAATCTGTAGACTGTTGAGCCCATGATCTGAGACAGTCCTGCGATCCAGGATCTGCTGCTTGCTGAAGATAGTGACCGTTCCTCTCGAGTCAGCAGTGACCAGCTCCAGCGAGCCAAAGTTGGCCACATTGTGGATGGCCAGAGCCTGGATTGGCCCTCCCTTTGTCTCCAGCGTCAGCGTCACCTTTAAGATTCAAGCCAGAAACAGTTGAGTTAATACAAAAACAACATATAGTATTTGCACTGTGAAATGTCAATGTTACCTTCAAGATTCAAGCTTGGAACATTTGAGAATGAAAAACACATAGTATTTTTTTTATCAATGTGTAACATCATTGTAACCTTCAGGATTCAAGTTGGAAACATTCGAGAATATCACAAAATACCATGTCAATCTGTAACATTTTTAGCAAGCTCAATCTATTCACAATGGCAATGATGGTAACTATATCTCTACACACATTCTAGCACAATTTTAACAGGTAAGCACCAACGTTCCCTGTCGGTTCACTTATGAACAACGTTTCCATGAGATGAACAACAATCTTGCTTTTATGATAATGATGATGATGATGATGATGACGAGCTGAGATATGTATGTAAATGAGATACCTTTTCATCTTCTTTGTTTGCTGGACCTAAGGAAGGAATCTGGTAGAATCTAACAACACCATCTTGGGATCCCAGAAGCAAGCTAGGCGTGTTGTATCTGTTCAAGGAAAGGTGTAAACAACTATATCATCATTTACATCCTGTTCATGGAGAATGAAACCTTGAAAGGAAGTTGAATTTAATGAAAGTACAAATATCTCAGGAACAGAGTGGGAGAAGTTTGAGGAGTAGATATATCATTATGATAAGGTTGTGAATTCATGAAATTCATAATTACTACATGTACATTATCCTTCCAGGGTAATTAACTCCAAGTGTTGGGAATGATATAAATGTACAAAGATGTATCATCTTGTCACTTGCATACACTAAAAGGAAAAAGAAGACAATATTGTTTGTATACCTTGGATAAACAGAGCAAGATTTGATTTGATTTATTTTTCCATATAATAATCTTCACATTAACAAGGTATAAACAAATATATACCAGGACAGTTCATCTTGAACTGGCAAACAAAATGAATTGTAAGGAGGGAAACCTAAAAAAGCATGGCTTGTAAGGTATAGGTTACCCATAGGTGACGTAAAGGCCAAAGGCACAGATAATTTTAGTAAAAATGTTCATTTTCCTTCTTAAAAGGAACTACATGACTGTGACATGTACATGCTAAAAAGTAAACCATATTGTGGTCTGAGATTTCTACAGCTGTCTACAAGATGATTTCATATACCTGTAATAGAAAACATAGCATGAGTGCAATATAAATTACAATGAGTAAACACCGACATGCTATGTAGATATAAGAGCAGTTATCTATATTTACTAATTAAATGATCCTTCAATTTGTTTTTAAATGAAATAAGTGTCAGGACTGTATAATATTCAATGGCAAGGAATTTCCAGAATAAGGGGCCGGTATAAACTAATGTTCTTTCCATAAATTGGGTTCTTACCAGAGGTAAATGAAATGATGCCGAGTGTCTTCTAGGATAATGATGGAAACTGTCATTTCTTACAAACAAAGTAGATAACGTTACAAGAAGTTCTTTTATATGCAGTTTGAACATAATGGTTATTCCAATGTGAAAATAAAATAAGTCACTTATTTTCAGTATGTTATTATTACAAAATAACACATTTGATGGGGATAATCTACTAGCATTACGTTATTCATGCACATTGGGTACCGAAGAAGGAAAATCCCGTTTGTGAAAAGTGGGGACAGGGGAGGCAATATAATAACTTCAAAGATATTGATCACGCATCAGCCATCACTCAAACTCACAAGACAATCAATCGCTCAATGCAATACCAACAATGGCTATGACAAATGCCAAGACAGTGTCACGGTCCACGTCCACACGCACAATTGCACAAGACAGTTATAATCATCACCAACAAGCTAAAGACAGTTTCAGATAATATGAGGGGTATTATCCACTTTACCGACTTGCATACCCTAAATAAATCGAGGTCTTACTTGTTACACACATGGTCTTTATCTACTAGCTTGTTTAAGCTCGGCCCCCAGGACGCTCCCGCGAAGCTAGCGAGCCCTACGCCGGACCCCACGCCTAACTTCGGCGTGGGGTCCGGTGTAGGGCTACCGCGAAGCGGGAGTGAGCGGGGTAGTCGCATTAATCATTGTCATTAATATTGTTATAACTCTACCTAAATACTTGGCCTATAATCAGTGTATTGAAGCTCTCCCTGACTCTCATATCCCAAAGATGGCAAATATCGACTTTCTGAGGCATTTTTCTGGAGGTGACAACTAACGTATGTGTGTTACTGATCGTTGTAACATTCTGTGCATGCGAGGCGATACGTATATCATTCGATGGTACATGTTTAAGGAACCGCGGCATCAATGAATTGTACACAGATGTACATTCTTGCTTGTGAAATCAAAAGACTATGCTGAAAAATAACAAGCCAGAATAAACGGTATATACGCAGTTCCACAAATTTTCATTTTCTTGCTTCGCTGAGCGCTCTTCGGCGCGCTCCCGCAAAAATTTCAATTGTGTTTGTGTGCACGGTGTGTGTTAGACTGCTGTAGTAGCCGGGCATGATAGCGATATTAATTTCTCAGTATTGCGCAATTCGCAGCAAGAAATAACATGCTGATTGAAATTTGTCAACAGGATATTTCGCAACATGTTGATGTGTGGGAAACACATTACTTCACACAAAACAAGGGCTGTAAAGACGAAGGCAGGATTTCAGTGCATATGGTGTTGGCATTCCTGATCTCATTTTGTAGTTGGATCATAATTTCGAAGTCACAACTCGTTCACTTTAATTCAGAATGGTTATCGAAACTGCTTCTCTTAATGGACATAATTGACTTCAAAATAAGAGTTGGGTCACTCGTTGTGAGACTGTAGTAGAAAGTTTCCAGTGTGCAGAAGTGTAGATCCAGTGAGCTGAGCTGAGCTGCCTGCATGACCGTAGACTGAAGTCTGAACGAACGATCTACATTGATTGACAGGATTAGGATGGAAGGCCGAGGATCACGGAGATCGAGGAACAATTACATGGACAGGGATGTCATATTATCCAGACGTCTCAGTCTTATCTTGAGGCACAAGGCTTTGAAATTTGGATTTGCTGTAAAACCAGGTATGATGGGAACTTAATTAGCAGATAGGAAGAAAAGTAATTCACAGTAAGACACAAAGTTATTATGAACTTATGAGTTATTAGACTATATGGCTGATTTAGTAGACCGAAAAATCAGTCTTTGTAGGACGTTGGATCCGCTGAGATTGCATCTCAGAGAGCATTTCCATTAATATGGGTGTAAACCTTTTTCCCCTCTGCCTAGGTGGCTATGTGTCTGTCAAGGCATTGCTGCAGCATAAGACATTGAAGGGATTCACCCCAGAATTCACAGAGGCGGACATTCGCAGGGTTGTTGCTACAAATTCCAAACAACGCTTTTCTCTCAAGAATGATGAGGAAACGGGGGAACTGATGATTTGTGCCAACCAGGGACATTCATTCGAAGTAAGTGTAGGGATTTATTTTGAACTATTATTTCCCTCCATCACCAAGTTCATGTTTCACCCCTTGTCCTTTCCACCCTGCACACCCTGCACACACTCATGTTACTTTTGTGTTTGACCATTTCACCGTTATTGACCATCACCCCATCCATTGTTGTACATTGTTGTACACCTCTCTTCCTCATGAATTCCCGCTCTTTTTTGTGATTGGTTTGTGATAACATGAATGATTTGCATATAGTTATCAGTTATTTGTTTTTGCTCATTTGCATATTCCAGAAAAGTTTATTATGTGAATTTGCATAACTTCATGAATATTTAGTCCTTGTTGATTTACCATTGATTAATTTACAAATTGAGAACATTAAAACCTGGCAGTTCAAACTGTAGTACAAACTAGTAAACATCATGTCTTCTATGTATGTTGCCTGTAAGAGTGTGCAGGAACTTGTGTGCAGAACCCAACTCTATACATAAGTATCAAAGTATTTTAACTACATATTAAACAGCTGTAAAGCTTAATTTGGAGGAAGTTCTAAGACAGTTTAAAGGCCAATGCTAATTGTCCCACCACACTAATTAATTAATATTTGTAGATCTAGGATTTCTTACTTCAATATAAATATATAAATATGTATGCTTGTTGTTTTGATTATAAATTATAAATGTATACTTACATAATCTGTAACATTTTGTTTCCATGCCAATCAATGATTATACATTTTGCTCATGTAATGATGGTCTATCAAATGCTCTCAAGTTTTTCCTCTGTAGTTCAGCTATTGATGGTCCATCATATTAAAACTATCTGTTCAATTTCCATGTATTCTTCTCTAGATCCCAGGTATGGAATTCGAACCTATCACTGATGCCAGACGATTTCCAGTTGTTGTTCACGGAACTTTCCTCAGGAACTGGGACCAGATTAAGGGCCAGGTAGAGTGACCTTTCTTTGTTGACAGGACATGTTCTATCCGTCTAGACTCAAATTGGAGAGGTTTCCCCTCGACACATGTTCCCTGTATCTATCTAGGTACTACATATTTCTTCCAATTGTTTAGTAGTTGTTAGTGTCATTATGACAATGCTTTTAATAATTTTCGCCAGTCTTGTGTATTACCTTAGTACATCTACAGGTACTGTATTTCTATCAATCTATAAGTATAGTATCATTTTTATGACATTAATTAACCCATTCTTTCCTGAGCCCACATATTTGCAGTCTGGTATATGTCCACTCAGATACTAGGCCGTGCGATTCCTGCGAAATATGATGTATGGACACTGGGCGATATTGCCACACCCCTCTGGTGACAGCAGTTCCATGACAAATGTTGACATCTTTACTAGACCAGGGTTGACGAAGCCAGGAAATCTAGCATTGAGCAACAGGTTTACCCTTATTTTGCCTGGCCATGAAGACTCAATGGATTTACTACACATATTTATGCCAATGGTAATGTTGTGTATGGGTTGCTGTTGTGCGGGATCAACTAGTTCTGCTGAATTCTGAGTTGAAGGAGGACTAGTAGACTCGAGGTGCATTACTTGTTGAAGTGCATTTAAGACTGAAATAACTCTCTGATGAATCTCAATCTCTCAATCTCTGGATCTCCGTCTATCTGATCTGTCTATCTGTATCTGATGAAATAACTGATTCACACTCACTGAGCTCTCTGAATATATTGTTTTTGTCATAAGGTACAAGTAAACAATTAACTCTTAGCTCGCTTCGTTCGACTCGCGGCACATACAGCGGGCTGCCAAGTTCGACTCAAGTCACATTTTGCGCACAATGCATACGGAACGCATTTAATTGTATTGTGCGCACACACATACAATAGCGACAAACTGCTACCTCCCTATATAACAATAAGAGGATCAAAGTATCAATAGGCAGGAAGTCTCCCAGGACAGGAAGTCTATTGAGAAGTACCCAGGGTCAATTTCAATAGAGGAGTTTAGTTCATTGTTAGTTTATTCTTTTTGAATGCCCCATTTAAATCTAAATCTAAATTGCTTGGCTCATTATTCCCATAAAGACATGGGTTTGGTATGTAATGAAAGCTAAAGAACACATCTTTTCTATAAACTAACTTAAGAGAATAACCTTCATTAGGAAATATTGAACATAAGAGGTATAAGTTAGCCTCCACAATGATAATTTAGACAGAATGTAAAGTTATCATTCTCAGAATCTATGATATTATACATGAAAAAAATAATACCATTGGCAAGAGTATTAATTTCTCTTAGACTTTGCTACACATTTTTTTTTTCATCACGACAAGCCAATAAAAAGTTATTGCAAGTTCAGTAAGACAGGGCATGCAAAGCCCCTCTGAATGTGGCACCCTGAAATTAATGTGGCGCAGGGGAGATAGTGTGCGTGGCGGGCAAAGAGTTAAGATGAAATTCATACAGAAGGTCAGTTTCTTGGATGTATAATAATTCCACAGAAAATTCCAATAAATGTCATTCAGGGACTAGCCCCATAAACTCGAGGGTCATCTTTGCTGGTAACCTTGAGGGTAATTAGGCTTCTGGAAAGTGTCCATAAAAGTGGAATCATTATTTGGGCAGGGGAGAGGTTAAAAGGACATATATCACATAACAGTAATAAGATGCTTAAAGATTGTCCGTCCCTTTTGCAAGCTTAAAATTTGAAATCGGCTATCACGATCATAAATTGAAGAAAGTGTGATTCAAGACCATTTCTGAGAATATAGCATGTTGAAGCTTTCTGTATATGTAAAATTTTCAGCCGTTAAATTTCAAACCGACTTTTTTCGTACTACAAAAAAAGACGGGCTGTCTTTAAAGACAGCCCGTCCCTTTTTCAGATAACCACAATACCATCGAAACATTGGCAAAACATATAGAGAAGTGTTAGCAAGCTGTATATTCATAATTTGAAACTGAAACGTAGTGTAAAATTCAAATAATGCATGTAAACAACGTCTGATCAATAGTCTTTACCTCAGGTTCTTAGCAGTTTGTGTTGAAATATTAATCTTTTTATCAAATTATAAAACGCATTATGAAAAAAATCGTTCTATAGAAGGAATCATCTCCAAAGTTTGGTAATTACTCATAAAATTAGGATTTCACACATGCATAATAACCACATAGATACTGTAACGAAGACTAATACTTTTTTCGTAGTACGTAAAAAGTCGGTTTGAAATTTAACGGCTGAAATTTTTACATATACAGAAAGCTTCAACATGCTATATTCTTAGAAATGGTCTTGAATCACACTTTCTTCAATTTACGATCGTGATAGACGATTTCAAATTTTAAGCTTGCAAAAGGGACGGACAATCCTTAACCAACATTTGTTTATTACTTCCATTTTTGCAATCATTCTCGTAGGGCCTGAAGCGGATGGGGAGGACTCACATCCACTTTGCCCAAGGAGAGCCAGGAGACGATGGCGTAATAAGTGGTAAGGTCGACACTCTAAAGTCTTTTAGACCTGTAGGTCTACTGATGAAAGGAGAAACGTCACTTGTTCGATATGAAATGGTTGGGGGGGGGGGATGAGCCAAAAATATATATATATATATATTCATGATATATATAATGATTATATCAATAATAATAATAATAATAACAATTTTTTTTACATTTAAAAAAATTGAAAAAAAAAATTAGATTAAAATCAAATTAAAAAATGAAACTTAGAAATGAATGAATAAATGAATGAGTAATGAATAAATACATAAAATGATGAAAATGATAAAACAAATTAAAATAATAGCTAAATTAATAAATAAATATATCTAACTGGTGATAAATAGATAGGTGAATTTAAATTGTATGTTTAAAAGAATGTTAACAATTATACTTATTAATTGCATTGCTATTTGTGCTCACATATGAAAAACTAAATTCCTTCATCAAAATACAGAAAAAGAGCAGTTTATGGAATCATACAACATACAACATATGGGAGAGCATCTCACAAGTAACTTCACAAAAATAAAATTTTAAAAACTCATTACTTCTTTATCCTTTGACAGATTCTCGTCAAACCTTCACTTATATCCTCCTTTCATTGTTTTGCTATGATTACAACCACTTTAACATCAGGGTGTACTTTCCCTTTAATGAGTGTATTTCAATCATGCCACATATTAAATGATAGTTAACCCTAAAATTAATTTGGTTTCAACAAAATTCGACACATGAAAGAAACATATTAGTGAAGGTTTGATGAAAATCCGTCAAAGGATAAGAAAGTTATATATGATCTTGTTAAGTTTTGATTTTGTGAAGTCATGTCAAACCATCACTCATAGTTTTCTTTCATGTTTCTGTTTTTATTGAAACCAACTTCTTTTCAGGGTGAACTATTCCTCCAAGTACATATCAGTCAATCTGTAAGTAGTCATGGAGGATATGAACTAATGAACTATTCAATATGTTTGTTCCTTTACATTGCAGGGATGCGAAGATCATGTCAAGTGATGATTTTCATCAATCTGGCATTGGCATTAAAAGGTAACTTCATCTGCAGTCACATGCATGCATGATGAATCATTTTGAGTTGTTTTCAATAAGGAATAGATAAATTCATCAAATGGACGAAACCCCTACTACCTGTAGAGATTTTAATTTTGACTTTGATGAAATAAAGGGTTAAATAAAGATAATCTTTTCATTCAAAATGATTAGACAAACGAAAAAAACCCTGATATGTTAAAAAGTGTATGTTTTTTTATCAGCATTTTTATTATTTCCATTTATTCAAAACTAAAACTAAAATGAAGTTAGAGATTTTATGAGAACTTGATAGATTTGCATGCCTCAATTTTTTTTCCAGCAGCAATCCATATTCAGTATGACCTTAGTGGTCCATAAGGTACTGGTAATATGGAAGGCTTACTGGATTTCAATTCCCATGCCAACCAGCCTCAGCAACCGGAGGGGGGGGGGGGGGGCAAGAGGGAGCCCCAGAGTGAACATTAGAAATATTAAATTATGAAATTTTAAGCACTTTTTTATGATTTTAGCTCTGATATCATGTTTCCTATATGTGCCAGTATATTATAACATTATTATAATTTTGTTTTCTCAAGAAAACTTCGTGATGAATATTATGATAAAGTATTGTTCATCTACCCTCCTTTACATCTCTCACTGTAAATCATCTCCCTGCTCTGTGCTTCTTTGTTTTCTTGTCTCTACAGATGGCATCAAGTTCTTCTTATCAAAGAATGGAGTAGTCCTCACTCCTGGAGATGCAGAGGGAACGCTACGCCCCAAATACTTCAGCAGAGTCATCAGAGTTAGTCCACGTAAGGCCATTCTGTTACTCTGTGTGTATGTGTGTGGGTGTGTGTGTGTGTCAATCTGACAGGCAATTGAACCAAGGATGTTTCACCAATGGATATCCAGCTGCCGTTTAATTAATGCAGATTCATTGTACTCTCCTTCTAGTCACAAAAGAACGCTTTACAAGGATTCTCCCTTTGATCCCCCATGTTCGAAGCCGCCGATTTTCTGGATGATTTTTGCCTGGATTTGACGTATAAACAAAATCTGCGCAGAAGAATTTGGGGAAATATCCTCACCCCATATGCTTGCGCAGTTGTGACATGTAATATCTACAATGCATCTATGAAGATTCAATCGAGGAATAGTGTTACAATATGGCAAAAAGGCTCTAAACGTGATTTCAAGCTGCAGTATAAAAGTCTCAATTTCACAATGTTCCGCATCATACCTGCCTAAAAAATTGCATGAAACATTACTTTCAGATATTTTCCTTTCAGACAAGTAACATGAAAACATGCCCAGCCGTGCCCAAGCTAATCTTTCCATCTCAAAAAGGATCAAATTTCATATTCACTTGTCCTTATTAACTACATAACAAGCACGAGTGACAAAATTAAAAGTTCAGCAGCGAAAGCTGAAATGCATGCATGTATAGGAATGCGTATGACCTATGATAAATTCCAGGTGAACGTGACGCAATTGCATATGAATCGTATTGTTCAGAGCAGCTGCTAGTAATGAATATTAAGTGGCGGCATCAAACATTGTTCAAAGCGATGTATATCCATGGGCTTAAACATCCATGATTGAACTAAAAACTACTAGAATGCAGATATTATAGTAGATGCAATTAGCACAAATGCATTCACAAGTTGCCCTTCCAATAAATGTAAGCAGCTGCATGTTGTGGAATGTTCTTTTTGTGGCCTTCTCAAAGCTGAAAGCTTGTCATTTGCATAACAATCATTTATTGTATCTATTTTATTAGTGGTACAAATGACCCAGTGGTAAACTATGCAAAATGGCGAATTACCATGTTTCTCTTCTTTGCAGGACAAGAACTGCCATTTGACAAGTTTTGAATGGGCCTTTGTCTCCTGTGAGAGGTGGAGACTAGAACAGGGTATTGTTCTCTATCGCCATGGAGAATCTTCACTAAAGCAGCTCATCGCCTATGAAAGTGCATTCTATCCATTTCACAACAAGTTACAGCAAGTACAGCAAGATGTACCTTAAGGTTTGATGCAGAACTATATAAAGCACCTAGAATCTACATGACAATCTCCACATGTATCTACTCTATTGTTTGTATTTCCACTGTGTCTCTCATCTGTATTTTCTTGCCATTTCTTGCAATTAAAAAAATCTGTCAGATGAAATTTGTCACATCATTATGATGACGGGGTTTACATTTCGCCAGACTTAATTTCAGTCGCAATGCTCAAATTTGTGAAAGTTTACTTAACCGTAACTATTTCCACACAGTTGATATTAAATAATCAATGTCGTAACAAAAACAGCGATTTGTGTCTGTAATCAATGGAGAAATGTTTATGGGGAATAACTAGAATCAAATAAGAATTGATAACATCTGCAAACAAAACACAAATTCTTTCATTCTCAAAAGAAATATATTTGGTACACATTCCACCTAATACTTACACTCAAGATTAATCTCTGGATTTCTGATTTTGTTCACTTTTGAGAATATTTTTAATTGTGGTGTTGTCAAGCAACCTGTGAATTTGTAACTATGACTCACAGTTTGGGTTAATTATGAAGAGCAGGAAGAAGAAACAAGTACCATATGATTGCAATTATATTAAGAGTAAAGTGTCCGCATATGTATGGACAGTATAATATAATAGTGTCTTTCATATTTTTGTAAAAAAATGCATGCTGCAAATTAAGAGATCTTTTATGTATAGCAATATTTGTACGCCATCATGTAGAAACAGATTATGTCATAATTATTACAGTATTACATTTTGATGCGATTTCAAGCTTTTGTGTAAAGGTAGTTTTCAGTTTCATTTAAGAGTAAAGTACAGCGTATCTTATTTTTCTACTATAAAATAAGTGTGTTGTAGGGTTGTTTGGATGGGGGTGTGGGGGTTGTATTTACATATAACTATCACCATCTTACTAAAAATTGTTATTTCAGGATGATCTGTAGCCTAGGTACTAGGCTGTGAGGGGCATGGAAACAACCCAGTCTGTTAACAACTATGTCTGGTAACACAGACTATGCCCTTATCCCATCCTCTCTCCTCCTCTCAGAGAGGGTAAGAAGCCAGAGGAGCTATGACGTCATCAGGGCTTAGTCTGTGTTTCCAGACATAGTTGTTAACAGACTGGGTTGTGTCCATGCCCCTTGCAGCCTAGCTGATCTGGCAAACCACTCGCCTTGACTTGTGGATATCATTGGCCGTTCCCAAATTTCATTGATATTTAAATATTTAAATGCCATCATAAACCCGAGAGAGATGATTTTGAAAAGATTTTCCTAATCCCTAAAAATAAATATAGTTTCTGCTATAAACCAAAAGATATTTAGACATGTATTGCATGGAAGACATGCCAGCTTTATGAGATCAAGACTTGAATCATGAACAGGAAAGAAAAGAGATTAAATAAGAACAAACTTGAAACAATTAGAACTTGAATATTTCTGCTCTGTTCACTAGTCATCTTATATAGAACATGTATGCACACTACTATAATATTATATACTTCTTTTTGTCTCGCCTGAACAAAGTTTGGCAGAGACCTAGTAATCACTTTTCCTGTTAGTCTGTTACAAAAATGTTTAAGTCTTTGTTACAAAAATGTGGAAGTTTTTTTTTTTAACTTGCTCTCATTTCTTTATTTCTGCATCAATTGTGATCATACTTGGTACAAATGATCCTTGGGTAATACCACATGTATCTTCATGAGGATTATATTGATTGCAAAATCAGGCGAAACTCATGGTTCGCGAACCACCTTGTTTATTATGTACACTACTATACATACTTTTATTACTTGCAGTCAGTATGTTATTGTGCATGATTCCTCTTTCCTTTTACAGGAAGCTTATCCTTGCTGCTGGTTAAATATAAAGTCAGGTAGATACAACAGGAGATAGAAAAAATTTTTACATCCATCAGAGTCAATAGTCCAAACACAACTTTTGGTGCTGTTATATTGACTGTAACATTTGCAGTTCATTTTTTGTGGGTCACCAAAGGATATTGTCTGCTATCTGCAAACTGTTATACTGACAACTTTTTTTGTCTCAGCTAGTGCCTCAAATTGATTTATGTTTTCAGGGACATTTTTGTATCAAATTTCCTAATTTGTATGAGATATCCTAATTTGTAGACAAATGGAAGAGATCATTGTCACCCCCAATCTGTTTTTGTCTTGGAAAAAGAGGCCGGGTATGATAGGCAAACTAAAAAAAAAAAATGTTTTTAAAACAGTACTGGAATAATGGATATTAACCAGGTACTTAAATAAACTGGACTCATCTTTGTAATTTTATATGTATGGTCAACAAAAAGGATATACTACCTTTTAAAAGCAAATAGGATATTTTACTGTTACAATCATATTGTCGTCTCATTACTAATAGCAAAAAAAGTATTGTTTTTGTATAAATGTACAATCTGCAGGTTCGTCAGTGCCAACCGTAAGCTCATATCCCAATGTCACAAGTCAATGCTTCACCAGCTGACCCGCACTCTGTTGTATTAAATGTTAAAAAAAAGAAACATTTGACACTTCAATCAAGCTGAAATTTACGCATCGTAAATTTTAATGATGTAAATTATTTCATCTCGATTGAAGTTGTAACTTTCATCTTTTTTTTTCAAAAGTGTCCAATCTTTTGTTAACACTGATGCCTAGCTTTGTGCAACTTCTCACACTTGTGTGTACAGTATATATTATGCAAATGTGTGTGTATGTATAGACCCACAAACATGTATGTATGACTACTGGAGAATCTGATTGCTCAGATTACACAGAATGCACAGGTTCAGAATGCACAAAACAAACAAACACGCCATATGGAATCAATTTTGAATTCATATATATTTTGTCAAATACATTTGTTTTCAAGCAATAATGCAGTAAATATATGTTTTCTACATATTTTAATGTTCATTGAATACTGCCACTGCATGTTTGTAAGTTCTTTCATATAATAAAAAGAAATAGTGTACTATTTTTTGTTAGAAATGAACGGTGTACTTGCGTTATTCTTTGCTTGGAGATGCATGATACTGGATAATGAATGGAGCTTGAGTTAGGTAAACATAAACAATAGCAGAACATGAAGTTCAGGACAGATATACATGGGGTTCACACCTTCTTAAGGTAGAGTAAGGACAGCCCTACTTGCCTCTCAACTGAAAGGAGCGACTATGTGAATGATCACTACCTTTGGTTTTCAGCAGCATTTGTCCCCGTCACAATACTTCTGTGTCCCTCAAACCTACATTGATCTATAATGAGTAAAGTTTATCAAATCCTGTTTGCATTTATGAACCAGCACGTATTTCAGACCCACATTTAGCCACCTACTGTTATAAATATATTTCCACTAAAGTAATTTTTATACAAAACAATGAAAGAAAAGAAATCACATCACATTAATTTGTACCCTGTAGAAATTTAAAAAAAAAAATGAAATGATACATTAACATTCCTTTACTACAATAATCATCAATACAAACTCTGTAGAGAGAACAAATAAATTACATTAAAAATCATCAAATTAGTCTCAATGATAAACAGGTATCTAAAACAATATATGCAACCATGGTTTCACCTAATCTACCATATTCAGATATCATAATACATGTATGGACAAGTCAAGTTTCACAGTGCCTGTATCTTACCTATCATACTTTCATGCAACAGCATAATTAGTCTCAAGCCCTGTAACAAATTAAAGGGCATATACTGTACTGGGAAGGCAAAAAAACCTTCAAAATGTAATTGTTAGCAATCTTCTTGCCAATGGTCTTAAATTCATGTATTGTCTATTTTAGAAGCTTGCTGAAAGTTATTTGCCCTCAAATGATCTACATATGGAGTAATTAATGATCAATGATTAAATCCTCAAAATGTTCGGCCCGAACATTTTGAGGATTTGTTATTTAATCACTCATTACTCAAAATGTAGATCATTTGAGGGCAAATAACTTTCAGCAAGCTTCTAAAATAGACAATACATGAATTTAAGAAGATTGCTAACAATTACATTTTGAAGGCTTTTTTGCCTTCCCAGTACAGTATATGCCCTTTAATGGTTTATTGTTTAATTGAAGTGATCAAAATGAAGATGTTGATACATATATGTTACGATTTTTTGAAGGATGTATGGATTATGGATCTGTACAAATAAACAAGAGCACATAACCACACTTCTATACATACAATGTTTTGACACATGTAATACTTGTATCATGTTAATCACAGAGTTTTATAGTAATCCATTTTAGGTATATTTAAGGGCTATAAACAATGTGTACCCAGCCAAAAAATAAGCTACTGATTTCATTAATAGTATATTTGCAAATAAGATAAACCAACTAGCAGTGTGATAAAAAGTACTGAGCTATAATTATTGATAGATTTCACATATACACGCTGTGATAACTTTTTGAGAAGTAATTATAGCTGCTATTTTGTACATCAAGAAATTGCAGTATACATGTATCACATCAGCATTAGACCACATCTGTATCAGTTGCATCGCAATGAACAACAAATAAGCAAATATGTTAGGCACAAGTGAAGTGAACTATGAGTAATATATTCTTACGAAATAGCTGCTGCATCTTTAAATTATTCCTTTTTTACAGATAATTACACAGAAATAACATGTAATTACTTTGTCACCACCAAAATCACTTTCCTTGTCCCAAGGTTTTAATATGTACATGCATTGGCAAGAAAAATTGTCAACTTGACTTTACTTCAATGAGTTTTCTGAATTCATGATCGAAAGTTCAGTTGGATCTCCAGAATATTGCACACTAAAATTCAAGAATGAAAACTTTTCCACCTAGTTTCCACTGCCTGACCTGCATACTACAACACAATCCTGCTCACAAGTCAATACACTATTTTGATCAATTTTGCAACATTAGAAACATTTGCATTGCTCCTATCAGTAGGTATAAACATACCTGTCGATATAGAAAAAGCATCTATATCACAGAAACTGGATTTCTTAAATAGTATGATGCTTCCAGAGATGGAACACAATGATTCAACACAGTGACTGACAACTATGAAGCATAAATTTATGCTAGCACAATTTGAATTTTCAAAAGTCTTGGAAATTGAATCCCACTACGTTCAAACAGCAATAAATTGGGGTGTTTTGTATCATCATTGGGAGGACTGCACAGACATGTATAGCAAGCAGTGTCTGTAGTCCAGACGCATCAATGGAGACTCATTGACCAACTTACATATGAGCCAGCAAATCATTGGCCAACTGACATAGGTGTGAGACAGCAAATTACATGACCATATCACCAAAATGCTGATTTACTGCAATCTACAAGAAAACAGAAATTCTCCGAACAATGACAGAGAAAACAATGTTTGAACTGGTGTTTGTGTTTGTTTTTGCTTTTAGAGTAGCCCATCCTTAGCATTGCACAGCTGACACACTCTGACTGGCATATCCCAACCTCTAGAGGGCACCGTCCTGCGTGCGGAGGAGCAGTCCGCGCACACGCCTTGTCCGCAGGCTCGACAGTGATGGATCTTGAGTTTGGGGTTGAATTCTTCATGGCAGACTATGCACTGGGTGATCTCTCCATCCGGGATCCAGTAGGCTGGCCTGGCAGCTTCTATCAACATCCCTGAGAATCAATCAATCAATCAATCAATCAATCAATCAATCAATCAATTAATCAATCAATCAATCAATCGATCCATCCATCAATCAATCATTCAATCAATGAATGCTTTACATCAAGAGCCCAGTAATCTATTTCAGCATCATTTAAAGCCTCTTCTATTAATGCACTATTGGGAATTAGTCAAATCAGCAATAAACAAAAAGACCCATCATTTCACTTAATACATAGTCATTAGTATGCAAGATGTTGGTATATGTTGAACAATTCAGATATTTTCACAACTAGTAAGCACATTTTCTACTGATCACCCTGCACTTTAAGGATCTGAATGTTCATCAAATTCACAGTTTTTCTAAACCTGAAAGAAGGTGGAATTAACCCCTCTCATTGCCTCTTGCACAGTAAGTGTGTTAAAACTGAACGGCATATTTATAGCTTGGTTCTGAAAGGGTTAAATACAGGGGAGCCCAACTAATACTTTACAAAAATCTAGCTTGTGCATTGCATGAACACCTATGGTATTGAGTTGTTCTAGACCAGACAAGTTTTAGTTGGACTCCATTGTACTGCAGTAGCTGTTTTGCACACTGACCTGCAGGGTAGTTGACAGCAGTGCCCAGGACTCCCAGGGTGGTCTGCAGAACCTCGCCCACCTTCCTAGCCGTCACTGGCTGCGGCTCATCGTTCATAGCTGCCTCCAGCTCGGCCGCAAGATCAGCAGGCATCTTGCCACCGCCAACATCTAGAGATTCAATCACAAAGGGATAGAATAGAATAAAGTAAGTTAACAGCTTTAGCTCCCCGGTGTAACTATATTTATTTTCTCTTCACATTCTTTTACATGGGTGTACCAAATTTATCAAGCCACTGAGGCTTTCACGGGTAAACCTTTTCTTCATTGTCTGTACTTCCATATGAATTCACTATAAATACTCATCCTGTGCTGATTTTTATTAACCGTAACTATTGCCGATTAGTCACTATTCATTGATATTTTCATATGTTAATTCATATGCTGATGTAATACATGTTTCAATGTTTTATATTTATTTTTAATTGTACATATCAAATGAATGAAATGAATAAATGAATAAATGAATGAATGAAAGATTACTTGTCTCTCTCAGGTGCTCATTCAGCAACTCTTCCAACCACTCACGCCTTCAAGTATGACCAAACAAATTAAATAATTCAATTTATTTTTCACAAATACTAATTCAACGCCTCTTCCCTTTTACTAATGTCTAGATTCTGGATGCACAAATTAAATCATTCTTTTTCATCTTTCATGAATGCTGATTCTGGCATATCTTGCCATCACTTATACCTAAATATTCAGAATCAAACGGATGAGATCGTTTTATTTAGCTCCCACTGATGCTCATTTTGGTACGTCTTCCCACTATCAATACCTCGACTTGGAAGTCATAAAGTACATCATGTTTTGTTGTCACTCACAGGATCATTTGTCACCTCTTCCCACATACAGTAAATTATACAGATGATCATGATAAACACAATCAATGACAAAATCAATGTGAAAACGACTGCTATCCAATCTATAAATTTGTGTCACAGCCTGCCCAAAATACACAGGAAAATTAAAATGACATGAAGAAAATTAAAATGACATGAAGAAAATGGATTACCTGATAAGAAGTCAAACTTGTCTACAAAGGCCACCCAACTTGCATCTCTTCAGAGCAATTTGTATGTAATTGCATGTGCTTATAAAGACCACCTGTCCACATAAAGACCAGACAAGTTTAGGGGCCTGTATCACAAAGAGCTACAATTGATCGTAAATCTGTCTCACAAAGAACCTACGATTGATATTGATGGTAACTTGGGATTGATATTGATCGTAGCTTGTGTGGATTGATCGTAACTTTACGATTGATTGCAAAATCATGATAGACTTGGACTTGCAATAGATAACAGTGATGGTTTGTGATAAGGTGAGTTGCAATATCTGGTAACTTCAATCGATTGCAAAGTTGCTATAGATACAGCTCACTCTTTGTGATACAGTGCCCAGATTGTACATTCGACTCCACACTACTCACCCTTTGTCTTCCTCTTGTAGCAGCCGTCACACACCCTGACCGGCTTGGCGCCCCACCCTCTCTCTGGCACGGGCAGCTGATGCTGGGAGCACTCGTCACAGAAGCCCTCCCCGCAGTCCCTGCAGTGGTGCATCTTCTCCATGTCTTCAAATGGCTTCTTACACTGGAAACACGCCTAATAGTTTCAGAATGAAAACAACAACGTCATGACACTACCTAAAGAACATCTACAGACAGCTGATGCTGGAACATCTTCTTCCACTGGAAACATGCCTGGTGGTGTCAGAATTATACTAGTAGTTGATCAAAGCAATGTATCAGCATTCACTTTGGACCCGACACAAAATTCAGCTGTAATGCAAATCCATAAATTGCATATTTGTACAAATATGATATCTCTAGAAAGGGAATCAAACAAGTTTTCTAATACTGTATATGTATTACCAACTTAAAATTACAAGTATAAGAGCACATTCCTACTAATTAATGAACATTAATTAATTAACATTCCTATTAATCAGTGAGACCCAAGTTGCCAAGAACAAATGTTGACAAATTCATATTAAGGGCTTGTACCTGTACCTGTTCTCCTTCATCTGCTCTGCTCAACAGCAACTTTCAATATTCATGTGCTATCCATGTCAGAATGGCCTGCAAAATAAAACTTTACCTACTCTTGTTTTTGATTTATGATTTTAAGGGCGTTTCTCAATCCTATTCAATTACATGATTTAATTATGTACACTATTATCATCCGAACAATTCATACTTCAGTACAAGTTTGTGTGGGAGGAGAAGGAGGGAACAAGAATTGTGAGTGCGGAGGGAGAGGTGGGTGATGGTTGTCACTCCACTCACCGTGATCTCTGCGTTGGGCCTCCAGTAGGGCGGGGCGATCTGGTCCATCATCCACTGTGACATCATCTTGGTGGGCTTGGCGCTGACGCTGCTGACCACGTCCACCACCTGGTGGAAGCCATCCAGGAGCCTCCTGCCAGCATTGTGTGTTCCCTGCAACACTGTGCTTCCCTGAACACAGAGATACAACACAGCATTAGGAGTATAAGTATTGACAATTAAGCTTTGTTTCTAATTAATTTATGTGTGTTCTCTGCACAACTGTTCTTCCCTGAGCACACAGATACAACACAACATTAGGAGTGTAAACTAAATAAGCATTTGTAAATAAATTCTCCCTACCGCATATAGGAAAAAATTGTCCCATGATGCACCGCAAGGCCACATTCAGATTTTGTCAGCTGTCAATGTCCACTTCCTGCCTACTGTACTAGTGCATGAGACCAGAAGATGACATGAGTGCAATAAAAATCCTGATGTCACTGCGCAGTGTATTATGAGACGACTTTTCTCTATATGAGATGTGGAGAATTAGCATTGTAATGAGTGAATTCTTGTGTTATCATTACATTTTTGTTTAATTTACTTTCCATGAAATATTTTTTTTCCAGCTTAATCATTACTAACAGGGAGTTCGCAATATGTGATTGACTGTACACATACATAATACTCGACATTGAACAGATACATCAAATCACATGTCTACCCACAAAGCCTCACATAATAATTACCCCCAAACCAAAGTACCCCTCCCTTACAACAGACAACACAAACAATGGTCACACAAACTCTACGGTACACATTATTTAAACAGCAATTACAACAATAAATACATCTAGAGTGTGCAGCTTCATACATAAAGTAACACCTGTATACAAAGATAAATGTCAAGACCAATCCACTTTAATCCTTCCAGAGCAGTTTGAATTGAATTGCACCAGTCTATATAATGACTACCTGTACTTATTCCACTCATTACCATAGGTGCATGAAATGTCTAATAAATCAATCGGCTTTTCATGGTTTAGTACTGAGAGGCTTAAATCCTACTTAAGCTTTTACTGTTGGGGTGGTCTTTACAGACAGGTCTGACTGTTCTTCATCTGGACAGGTTCCGTGTCCTTACCCCAGGCCAGACATGCCGAATCTCCGTCCTCACTGCCTCCATCTCTGGTTCCTGATTACCATACCAGTACTGCCGACTCCGGTAGATCACTCCACAGTGGGGACACTCTAGTACAAACCTACCAACACAAATAGAAAAGCGAGGAGTAAAAACAGTTCATATATTATATACCACACATACAAACTATCAGTGAAAACAAAATCACAAAGGGGCTGAGGGCGATTTAGCCCCCGCCAAGCAAGAAAAGGCCCTATACAGGGTAAGTCTGAAAAAGTGTTACACTTACATGCTCATATTAGAAATACAAGAATAAATCCAATTCTTGTACCAGTGACAGATAGAGCAATTCTTCCAGTCTTATTTGATACCACATGTGTGGGGAATCAGTAATGAATTTATTGGATAGGAATAAAATAATGGGGCTGGGTGAAAACCCATTTGCGCCAATTTCAACAATGCCCTGCCTGATTTGGATTCCACTACACAATAAGCTTGGCGCAAATGGGTTTTGATACTTTTTCAAACAATGGCCGTTGTGCACTCAACCATAACAACAAGAATGAAACAAATTTTACCAAGTGACAAAGGAATATTTACTCTATCCATACATGCTAGAAATTCTCTCTGAATCCCACATTTTCTTTATAAAATACTTAATTTAAAAAGTGTAACATATTTTCTGACTCGCCCTGTAGATCAAAAGAGCCTCTGTAATAAAAAAAAAAAAAAATCTTCATAGGATAGAGCATGGTCCAAATTACTAGGCTATACATAGAAGAAGTATCAGTGAAGTGGTGAAGCTGTATTGCTTTTGCTGTAAAGAATGCATTGCATGCCATAGTAAAACACAACTTGTTGAGCAATGATCTCTGAAAGCTCTTTTTTCGCACCACGCATCCCAATCATTTCTGGTGACCACTCTGCTGGTCACTCTTGCAGCAGGCCCTATCTGACACTTTATGAGGATTAACTGGCTGTATAGTACTTTTAAATCCATAGAGGGAATATACTCTTCCCTTGACAGTAACCTAAAAACAAAAATGTCAACAACGTAACTGGCTACTCACCCTGATACGGCATACTTGATCATGCCCATCCACGAGTTGTCTGTAGCAGAACACATCTTTGGTACGACCACCACCTCTTGCCCGCCTTGATAGCAACTCTGAGAGAGAGATAGAGAACAAGAAAGACAGAGAAAGTAATGGTAACAGAACAAGCGAATGTATAAAAGAGGGGATGAGAGGAGAAGATAGCGAAGAGGGGAGAAGAGGAGGAAGAAGAATAGGAACAGAGAAATAAAACAAGCAGAAGTGACAGTAAAAAAAGGTGTGAACATGAGAAAATGGGCAGAAAACAATTGGGGGAAAGGGAGATGGTAAATGTGATGAGAACATACACAGAAAGATGAGAGATAAATATAAAAAGAGAGAGAGTAGGGTGGATAAAGATAAGGGATAGTAATGCAGAGAATTACAGACAAAATACACATTTATATAGTGCTTTATAAACAAGAAATTTCTCTAAGCACTTAACATCAATTGAATTTTTCTTATAAAGAAATAACAATTAAAGAGATATACGAAAATAGGTAAAGAGGAAGGCAAAATTACACTTAATTCGACTTCCACATGTAATACAACTAATTGCTTTACTGATGTTTGCAAATCATGATTCAAACTCATTTAATACCTCTGTGATGATAAATAATTGTTTGCCACCCATGGATTATAACATGAGAGCACTTATTTCCTTTCTCATTTATAATTCTAAATACCTTGCAGTGTAAAGTAACTGTATAATGACAATTCGCTCTTTGATTCAGATTAATTATTACTAAGTTCATGCATATTTCTCTATTTTTACAACTAATATCTTTCAATATTACTCATAATTATATTGCATCCCATTGTAATGCCAATCAGGTGCTGTACAGACACCAAGGTAACCTTCACAAGTAGACTTTGGATCAAGAGTGAAAAAGGTAAGCAAATGCTTCACTGAATATGCAGTCAATAACAAAAGAAAATACCAGAAGACTTTGATCTTTACTTGTTTCCTAATAAAAGACTCAGAGAACATCAGTCATGATGAAATGCAAATGACGTAATATCCCAATTTAAACACAGACAGGTAACATACTGCATCATAATAGAAATCATGGCTTCTTGTAATGTACACTCTATAGGACTTTGCTTAAATATATATATGGTCCACACTGTCTAAACAGCAAGCTACCTTGAAATGACAATGAGACAACAATTTAGAGTTGGTGTTGTCATAGCAGACAGAGTCCATATATAGCACTGTCACCTAATGACCCAAGAGAAGGAAGAAATTATTGGCAAATTCCCAAACAGCAATTTTTTGTACAGTGTACATGTAAATAGTCCCATAAACCATAGGCAATACCCACATTGAGTAGACAACATGACCTAAGTACACATGAATATATGCAGCTTCAGCCTCAGTGATAATGTTGTTTTTGAAATGGATGATTTTTTAAAAATAAATTTTATGTACCTTAGGTCACAAAGAGCCTTGCATCACTACCTCTTTACACGTTAATTGTGCAAATGTAAACAAATGCATTACTTTTCTTATTTTTTTCAGATTTACCCAAACTTTCACCAATCCATCCATTTGTTTTGCTTGTACTGAAATCAACTTTCAATTGAGGCAAACCATCTTTCAATTCTTAATGCACTAAGTGTTTTTTGTTACTAGTAATGCGTACAGATCACATACAGAATGAATTTGTCTGGCATGCAAAGGGTTAAGCATGCACATACATGTACATATCCAAGGAAATCATCTTCAGACTTACCTTACAGATGTAGACTCTGTTGTCAAACTGGTGCTGGTACTTGCAGCGTGAGTTGTTATCGTGAGGGATATTGTCCTGGCAGTGGTTCATCGTGTTGGTACAGCGTGTCTCGCAAGACAGGCAGCGAGAGGAGCAGGTGAAGTACTCATCGGGGAACGGAGATGGGATGGCACGGTCTATTGCTCCACTGAACTTGTCATTCAACCCCTAAGAGTGTAAAGAGGAGAGAATTAAAACTTCTCTTACTCCTACAAAAAGGAAACACTTGCCTGAGTGCTGCACTTACAAATAATTGCAGATTTTTAGGCAGATTTGATGGATGTACTACATGTACCAGTGAGCTTGTTGGTAATATTAATTTTTCTGACTGTCTCTCCCTAAGGATAGACCTTTCCCTTCGTCATCCATCTACCGGTCTGTCTCTCAAGTACGTATCTGTCTCTGACCTTCTATATCCCTCTCTCTCTTTCTCTTTCTCTATTTCTCTCTCTCTCTCTATGTCACTCACTTTCTCTGTTTCCTTTTGTTTCTTTTCATCTATCTCCCTAGCTCCACAAGAGGGACTGATGAGCCTCATTTTGTTGTGGCAACTTACATTCTCCTATCCCACTATCTCTCTCTATCTCTCTCTCTCTTTCTCTCTCTCTCTCTCTCTCTCTCTCTCTCTCTCTCTCTCTCTCTTTCTCTTTCTGTTGCTCTCTGTCTGTCTCTATGTCTCTCTTCATCGCTCTCCCTCACTCCCATAAGCGTTACTTTGTTGTGGCAACTGCACATATACTGCACATGTATACATGTATACATGTAAATCCCCTATCCAACTTTTCAGTAATACCTTGAGTGCATGATAGATGACCTCTGGTGACCTGGGTGACCTGACTGAGCTGTTGTCGATGTGGTTAAGGATGGCTTCCTTGAGCGGCTTGAAGTTGGTGGGAGGTTCCATGGTCTGCGTGCCAATGTACTGCAGGCAGCTAAAGGCTCCCATGTGGCAGTCATGCTCCTTGAAGCGCTCCTGAAGAAGGGTGTCGGCCGATTTCACATTACCACCACGCCCTTGCTGTAGGACTAGGGGGAAGGGTGGGCACAATAAGAGTGCAGGAATTAGTGCTCGACTTACCAATAGCAAAACAAAGATGCTATTTACGTCTTTTCCCAGGAACTGAAAAGCATTCGAAAAGAGGATCGTCATAAATTTCAACAAATATGAACAAAAAACATTTTAAATTGCAACACATGTATCCAGGCCTGATATTATCATCTTCCAAATCTTTTTGCTTCTGAAGTACATACCTACATGTATCAGTATAATAATGATGAAATTGACCTCTTATACAATATAAGGATAACTGTATCAATGTAATAACATTTACAAAAGAAATAGAAACAAATTTGAATACATCAATTGAATGTAAAAATGTTTTCAAAGGATATTTTGTTAAATAATAAATGAAAGAGGAACATGTTCTGTGATTGCCAACATTGGTTTAAAGGATCTTAATGAACAAACTGAGGCTGACTTATCAACTGATTTACCTGTTCCTAAGGGGAGTGTATGAGTGGTCTCATGGAACACAATCACAGCTGGGCCCAGAGTCGACACTGGTCCCTTGAGGTCACACTTCTCCAGGGTCAGCTTGAGCTCTGGGGTGAAGTGCTTCAGGTACGCCTTGGACGCATCCCCAAGGAACTGAAACAGATCGCGATGCAGACGGTCCGCTCTCGTCCGATAGATCACCACATCGGATATGGCAATGACTTTCAGGAGGAGACGCGTGCGCTTGTTCTCATTGGACGACACACCAAGGAGACCCTCGGTATCTATGGCAACGATGTTGGTTCGCTCATCATAGGCCGCCCAGACGCCAATGGTGCAGGAGTCTTGGGTGGGAGATGTGTGGAAGACCTCCTGTCCACCAAAGAAGGTGTGGTTGAGGGTGTGGGACTTGCCATCCCCTGTGTTGCCGAAGATGGAGATGACCTTCACTGGTGGCCTGCCTTGGCACTGGAGCTGCTCTACAAAATCCTCTGCAGATTTCACCTGAACATGAAGTAACGTCACATATATGGGTGTTTTTTTTACAAGATCAAGTGAACAATGGTTAAGAATTAACTTTTTCACTTCATGATTACAATTTTTCTGTAAATATAAAATGAATTAACTTTTTGTCAGTATCACAATGAAATACAACATGTGAGTTGTATTAACATCTTTTAAATGGTATTATCATGGTACATATGTAGCTGTTAATTGAATATCATAGAATTTAGAGTCTCTTATATACAATGTACATACTGTATGTAATACATGATGTAAAAACAAATTTAGCTGCTAATGGCCATTTCAATTATAATAAATATTCCTTTATTCTGAGCCAGTCATTCCCTAAGGGTCACATGGGAGTTCACCTTGCATGTTTGTTGTCAGTGTACATATAATACATGCACATGTAGCTGTAAATGTAAAAGAACATCGTGTTGGGTGATGATGAATCATGTCATACATGCGCTTCATAAATTCATGGATGCATTCAATTGGAATTAAATCTAAAAAAAATATCAAAAGTAATGTCAACAATCACATGAAAACTGCAATCATACTTTGTGTGTGTCAGACTTACATGCAAAGTGAAATGTAGCACTATGTATCAATTAGGCTATTAGCAATTAATAAAAATACCAAAGTTACATATTCCATTCATACTGTTACATTGTGAACATCTACACATGTATGATGGTAATAGTTTTTATTGACTTAGAATCCTTTGTAATATGTATGATAAATTGCTTAAATTTTTAAGGGTCTGGTGACCTTGAATTTGGTCTAGTGTACTTGCAACATTTTAACCTGACATGCTGCATGTATAACAAGACTTCACAAATGACTTGGGTTCTTTCTGTCATTTCTGACTTTCAGAATTCACAAGATAGGTGAAACATATTGATCCATGTACCTGCAGTACTTCTGCATCATTGACCAGCAGGAATCCCCCTTGGTGAGGATCAATCAGACTAATTTCATCGTCAGCAGGAGGAATGGCCTTGCCAGAAGGATGCTTCAAATTCTCCGACATAGCAGCAGTCTTCCTCTGCCCCTCTAACCCTCCTTTCTCCCTTGGATTAGGCGAGGAGGAGGGTACCGCCTTGACGCTTCCAACAGGTTTCACTATGGCTTCCATTCTAGGTTTGCTGCCACCGCTGGCGCTGGCATGGCCCAACCTAGCACTTGCTCCAGAGCCAGAGCCAGAAGAGCTCTCCAAGCTGTGCAGGGACGACTGGGAATGAGAAGAACAAACCTCAGACTTTGAGGTGTTACTGTTGTTAAATTCAAATTTTTTTGGATCTAAATGTTTGTCAGATGTTGCAGGCGTTATTTCTTGAATACCACGAGTTTCCAGCTCCTCTGCAGTTGTCACTTTCTCCACTTGGTCTTGGTCCTGAGAAAGTATTGGCCGTTTGTTTACATGCGAGCCCCTTCCGGGTTTGGCAGTGGGCCGTGTTGTTGTTGTCGTCGTTCTGTGAGTCACATTCACGCCACTCGCCTCTCTATTGACATTACACGTGCCGTCCGACGTCGATCGCTGGGGAATAGCTATTGCACTCGATTGCGCAACATGGGGCCTGTCCAAGCTCTCAAAATGTCCAGATAGAAACTCCAAAGACTTGGGCTCGCTTTGCTCAGTTCCCACACTGTCGAGCGAGAGAAATTCCTCCCTCTCAATGTCCAAGTTATCGGGGGAAGATAGCGACTTCTGATCGACGCTCGTGGTTAGGCTGTGGAAATCCGACTCGAGTCCCAACTCATCAATGAGATTGAGTCCCGCTGCCGATGTTGAAATTTCCCCCGTTAGAATGCTAGTTTGTCTTTCTTTAATTTCGCAAGGTGTCGGCTCACTAAGCGAATCCAAAAATGGGGAAATCGGTAGGCAGTTTTCCGGCGATGATCGCCGAAGACTCATATCGCTGGTTGGGGAATTTGTCGGATCCTCTTTGTCCTCTTGTTTTTGTTTTGGTAGAAGCGTGCGATGATGGCCGTTCAGTTTTCCGCGATGATATTCCTTGTTGCAATCCCGACACACTACAGTTTTACACTCTAAACACGAATATTCGGCCGGTTTGTACGGGCAAAGAGCACATTCGACTGCACAGGGAAGTTGCTCAATTTTTCGTCGAATGTGGCTTGCAAATTTCTGTCTCTCTGGTTTGTGAAGAAGTTTCTCGCAGGCTCCGCACTGCCGGGTCCCACAATTATAACACTCGAAAGTAGCGGAGTCACCGTCACAGTCAAATTGTTCCTGACAAACGCGTTTGGAAATATATTTCACGGGAAGTACCTTGGTGTGTCTATGCGCCATTTCGACCTACTTTACAAGCGGGAATCCCGTGGCAGAGCTCATATTTCGCAACAAAGATACCGATATTAAGCTGAGCCATAACTAGCCAGGGATCTACCACCATTCCGCAATAATCATAACAAAGCAGTATCACGCGTACCGTTTAAACGCACCGTACCGTGCATTTACCGCATACAAACGTAACACATACACTGCACGCATACTCTGTACATCTAGCTCGTACCAGTAGTACACCACAGGCATGTTTACATTATCATCGCGCTGGCGATGGATGGTGCGGCGACCTGCGCGACAATGTATGGTGACCATAGAGTTACACCCGAACTTGGTGGTGACCTCGCTCGCGCGCGCGCGCGCTTTATCGCGCGACTCGATTCTAAATCCGAAGGCCAGGAGGTAAAATTCCCATCATTATCTTTCTCCATATATTCACAACCTTCGCTCTCTCCCCCCCCCCTCTCTCTCTCTCTCTCTCTCCCATCGTATAATCTTGGTTTGTAGGCCTTTTCCACCCATACTCACATACATCATTATTATTATATCAACGCCCAAGCAGCCGCTTTATGATATTCCTAAATCTTATTTCACACTTGAATAGAATAGATTCTCAGGAATGGCCTAGGAACAAGCTCAAAATTGCCTAGGCGTATTTCAAAATTAGAATTGAACTTCATACATGTACACAAATTGTTTTTCGTGTCACTGCATGCAAATTATTCTCATTTTTGTGATATTCCTCAATAATCAGTAATCCTTCATGTTACTGATTTAGTCTGGTCACCACAGAAAAGTCCTTTTAGCATTTGTATGATGAGAGTCTGTATACTCGGCGTGGAAGCATGTTCTTTCTTTAATTATTAGATATTTTGCTAAATAATCAGATATGTGTAGGCATGATCTTTCTTAACTCTTTCATTGTCAGACAAGATTCTGTTCTATAGGAGTTGTGTGCATCAATGACAGGAATCAGCACAAGTGGCAGGTGAGGAGTTACTTGAGACAGCGTGTGTTGGTCCACATGCCCTCGGGCAATAGTGAATGGCTGACTTTTGTGGACCCTGACCCACGCGCTTTCAGATGCAAATAAAAAAAAAATCTCCCTAACGGTTTCCTTCAAAATAGCTATGTAGTCAGTTTGCAGGCCCAAATTTCGTGGGAAATTCGGCAACTGTACAATCACCTCCATCCCCTTATTTTCAAGGTCATATTTTTACGGTATTTGCAGAAAATTAGATAAAGTGATGAAAATTAATAAAATAAATACATGTACACATTTTCAATGTACAATTACAACACAAAATGAAAGTCCGCTCACTCCCCAAAGTGTTTTTGTTTGGCAATTTTCCTTCATCATTAGTGAAACACTATAAGGGAAAGTCCAACCTAAAGTTAAATTGTTTTCAATAAAAGTAGAAATATGAAAGAAACATATTAGTGAAGGTTTAACGAAAACTCGTCAAAGGATAAGAAGGTCTTGATATTTTGAGTTGGTGACGTCACGTGCGAGGTGCTTTCCCACTATGCTATATGAGATATGATTCCATATAAATTGTTATTTTCCTATTTTTATGAAGGATTTTTTTTTCATAGAGATATTATATGTGCGTAAAAACGTGTTTCTAATGATGCATCAAATACACAGGTAAATAATCGATGCATAGGCTACCCTTTTGAAAAAAAAAATCGTACAAAGTACCATCGTAATAACAACCAGTCTGATTTAATCGTACAAATATGAATACAATATACATGTGTATACATAGTTTTTAGATAAAACAAAAAGACACTTGAGTACTAAAACAATTAACTAAACAACTTTAACTGTTAACGATAACTAAATCATGAAAAGGGATGGGGAGAAGCAGTACCGTCATCCGCTTTTTTTCAAGGGGGGGGTGCATTGGAAGGGTGGGGGAGAGAAACCAATTCCGGTGTCAAGCAGTGCTGCTGGTGGCATAGATAGAGGCGAAAGCAAACTAGTATATCTAAAATGTAAAATGTATGAGACATATGTATTAAAATATTCATTATCGCATTGTAATGTCATGTTTCCTTTTTTTAGACTTTCTCTTTTCCCCCTCTTCTTTCCTTTTTCCTCTTTCTCTGTTTCTATTTATCTCTTCCTTTTTTTTTTTTCTTTTAAACATTTACTTCTTTTATTTCCTTTCTGTTTGTCTTGTCTCTCCTTCTGTTCTCTCTTTCTTTCTCTTTCCATTTCTCCCCCCTCTCCCCCTCTCTCTCTCTCTCTCTCTCTCTCTTTCTCTCTCTCTCTCTCTCTCTCTCTCTCTCTCTCTCTCTTTCGATTTATGTCACCTATTTCTACATCAGCTTCCTCTCTCGCGGCGTTTCACTACAGTATAGCATATGGCCGCTCTACTTCGATACAGGTATCCACACATAACCACAACCAAATAATTCAAATGTGCAATTTATGATTTTTTTTTTGGTTTACTCTCTTTCTTTCCTATAAGGTGCATTTCTGAAATTTAAACATTTTTGTCCGGAGCAATATTTCATAAAGCAACATATACTGTGGCATATGAGTGATCTGATTTGGGTGCTACGATACCTCGGGAAGCATAATCATCTTCAATAATAACTTCAATTTTGGTGAGCATATTAGTACCCTAAATTGCATTTTTTTTATGCACACAAAATACCGTTTGACTTTTTTTTTTGTACAGCCCTGTATCACTTTTGGAATGTTGGGGGTTGCTTTTATAAAAATAACCAAATTTCTTTCATCATATACGTGTACTTCTATTTACAATTCTTTGAAAGTTTTTAATACTGAGGAGTGTGAAATGTTAGCTGATTTTCAGGGTGAACTATCCCTTTGATTCTAGGGAATTCCCTAATTATGTTTGATATGTCAACTCAATATCTTAGAAGATTAGACCTATATTTCACATTCCGATTGCAAATTCATCATCCTCATAATTATAACTTCCCATACTGTATTTCGAACAAAGAAATCGATATAGGCTTCTATAGGACAAAACGCAAAAACACATTTGACAAATGTATCGTAAATAATAACAGGAAAAAAAAAACATATATTGAAGATACCATAGTTTTAAATTCACCTCCGCTCCGCAAAAAATTGTGAGATTTGCATGCACACAGAACAGTGCATTGGGTTACCGCGCTATGCTAGCGCTGTGTGTATACGTTTCGTTGCTTTACATACATGCAGCGCATAGAATATACGTATCGCGGGATCTGGACGGCGGAGTCATCCTCAATCAACCAATCTTCTCTTGCCCTGAACATCAGCTTTCATCAATTTGGCAATCATGTCAAAGCGGAAGAAACTTAGTAGAGCTGTAATTAATTCCGATAGTTCTGCATCTGAGAATGAATCGGATCTAGAAGAGGTAAAATTTTAGCTATTTGAACACAAAAAAAATACAGTGACGGTGTGATTGTGATTGCGGTTGTAACGCATGCAGTGAATGCAAAATTTTGCCATTGGCATCGCGTGTGTTGCCATGTCCATGATCTACTTCGTAAGAAGAAAGATGTAAGGTCTAGATCTATACCCTTTCAGGCCTTAACTTTATGTGACAGACAAAATCAATGCTGAAGACCATGGGATTTGTGTGTATTAATTATGCCAAAAATGCAACAATGGCACATAAAGAGTAAATGGTTGGGCATTTTCATTTTTTCACTTTTCAATTTTACTTAGGCCTACATTTTTTATTTTAGTTTGACAGTCACTGACACTTAGACCCCAACACGATATGTGTAAATCAAATGCCTCTTTTTTTTTGCTGATTGTTTTACGCATCTATACATCTTTGAAGAATAGATCTACTGCGATTCGGCCTATAGCGAAGTTATACTAAACTTAAGACAGCATGCGCTAAACAACGGTAATTGCATGTTGCAGCTTGTACATGAGCCTGAATCCTGTGAGACGTGTGACAAGATTTGGGGGCTCAGCGCGAATGTCACAATGAAGTGTTCAGCAGAAATTTATCATGCTTCTATTGAAAGTGTATGAATGGGGCTGAAGTTATGAAGTAAAGCAGTGTCTAACTGAAAGTTACAGTAACACTAACAGGCAGACTGATTTATTTAACCGTGTTGCTGCTGATTGTATTGATAGCTTGGAGTACTGTGATTGAATCCAATAAATAGAAAAAAAGATAGATGTTGTCAATTTTTTTGCTTTTTAAATTCACATCAATCACCCAAAGCCCAATGTTGGAATAAATAACTAAATAAGATTCCAAGTAAAGTAACTGTTACTTTAGTCACAATCTCCTTCTAAATCTATTTGATGGAATTTGGAGATTGGATTTAGCCTTTAGAAGTTTAGTCTCCAAGACAAGTTAAATGTAAACCTTTAAATAGATTTTTGTTTATTTATTCAACCATCAGTATTGAAAATGATTTAAATAGATATCTTCAAACATTGCCTTCTGAATCAATAAATGTGATCCACAAAGTTCAAACTTTGAGGATGTTTAGATATTTAAAGAAACTTACTCTCCATTGCTCCAACACTTCTAACTTTATTTCAAAATGTAATGACCGCCAGAAGTTATGGAATCATTGTGCCAACATATTTAATGTTATTTTGATTTTTTATAACCGACACTTAATTTTTGAATTACTTAGCAGTGGAAAAAATGTAATCATCAAAGCTTATATGAATGATGACATAGCCCAATCACTATTATGCCAGGGTCTCTCTCACTGATACTATAAGTCTCTGTCTTATTTGGTCTGCTACTGTAGTGTAAGTTCCCATACAGTTACATTGAAAAGAAAGTCTAGCAGTTGCACAAAAATAGAGAAGGCCTGTGCATCCAAATCATCGCGTGGTCCATTTTTCATTCAGCGATGAGTCAATGGCATGGAAAACCAGTGTCCATACATTACTAGATAATTTAGTTTCCATTTGATTTTGATGTGTACACGTTCTTTCTTTCAACAGGAGCTGCTGACTTTGGCTAAGAGGAAAAAAATTGATCCAGAATCTGCCAAGGAATCTACATCACAGAAAAGTAACTCCGAATCTGAGACATCAGAAAGTGATGATGATGTAAGCATTCTTTCACCATAATCCTTATCTTTCACCCATCTTGTTTGTAAATACTTCTTCCCTTTTCTTCATTTCCTCCTCTTCCTCCTCTCTCTACCCTTCCCTTCTTCCTCTTCCCTTTCTATTTTCAAATCTATATGCACTTTTGGTTGTCCCTTTGCTTGTCCATGCACCAGTAAGTGATAAACCCACAGATGGACCTACATGTACTTTCACTGATCCACAATCTCACATGTGGCTGTACAGCCAATGCATAACAGAATACAGCCATGAAAAAAGTAGGACATATAGACTGCCCAGTTGTTAAACAGTGGACAAAGTTCATTTTAATCCCTTATGTTTATTTCCATCTGTAGTGGACACTTGGTGGCAACAAGAAGAAATCCCGGATCAAGAAGAACCCTAAGAAGAAAGTGGCGCGATCCGCTTCAGACGGATCTGGTGTGGTTAGTGACTCGGACAAATCCTCCCTCGAAGAAGGTAAGGTTTGATACATGAGACAAGAACTGATAAAAGGTGACTTTTTAGGGGCTGGCTACATTCATTATTGCACTCAGTTGCAAGAGTATAATTTCTTTGTTGTGGGAGTCTCATGTTGAGTTACTGTTAGAGTTAAGTGTCTGCAATTGTGAAACCATGATTATAAGAACAGATTTAAAAACGTTATCCATAGCTCCTTCTACTCAGGTTTGATGCAAATAAGGTATGCACAGGCCTACCTCAAACGATCATGATGGTGTGTAAAGGGGAGCTAGTTATGAATTAGACACATCACACAGATGTATTTACAGTGAAGATTGTTGTTGTACTGGATCCTTTATTAAAATATTAAAATTATTTATTAAAATTGCTCACACTTCCTCTTCCCATATACCAAGTTAATTAGGGATGATACAAACAAGATCAAACATCTATGTAGCTAAAACTAGTACTGCTAGACATCTGCATCTTCACACAATTGGTCCCATCCACCCTTAGGTGAAGTTTCTGACTCGGAAGATTCTGACGATTCTGACTCTGGCTCCGATGAGGGGAAGTTCTTTGACGGCTACGATGAGAACTTCATTGGAGATGAGGAGGACAGAGCTATGCTGGAGAAGATGACAGAGAAGGAGAGAGAACAGGTCATCTACAACAGATCAGAGAAAAGAGATGCCCTTAGGACAAGGTAGCTATAGCGTGCATTGCCATTTGGTCTACTTCCATTTTGTCTACTCACACAGGCTAAGATGTAGGGATTACAGTCAGGTAAAGGGGTAGGATGACAATTTTTATTCGGATTAGGGTTAGGAAGGTTAGGGTTTAAGGATTAAGATAAAGGGCTAATTTTCTGCATCAAACAATGTTGTTTAAAGATTGTACTCATTGATAATGAAATTGGAGCTGACGAAATACAAACATCAATATTCACCATGTTTGCAGACAAGAGATATTAAGGCAGTTTTGATTGTGAATTAACTGAAAGCTATATTTACAGTTCTACCAAACTCTTGGCATTATTCTCCCTATGACTTGATGCTGCAAGTCAGTTTTGTCTTTGGTCTATGTATGAAAGATAATGTGTTATGTATTAAATGTTAATTCTGTGAATACAAAGCATTTTGACAAATGTCTGATGCCCATGTTTTTGTCCTAGGCATGAAATTGAGAGGAAGCTCAGGAAAGAGAAGAAAGAGCGGAAGAAGAAGAAGCGTGAGGAGATGAAAGCTGCTTCTTCAAGTGGAGCAGTGAAGCCCGCCCCAGAGAACCCCAACCTGTACAACGCCAGGGAGAACCGCAGCAAGGAGAGACGGCAGACCATCGAGACCAAGTACGACAAGAAAGCCAGGGCCATCGAGGACCTGAAGGCTCTCAGGGAGAAGAAGAAGAAATCTGGTGCGTATGAATCAAGTTGGGTTGGGTAGGGTTAGGTTGTTGCAGGGACAGCTCTCTGCCTGCTCTAGAATGAAGGCAGATTAGCCCCCCAAACTTGATTGAAATTTAAGGAAATATTTACGGACATTTTTTTGTTATAGTAAAAGATGGACATTTTTGGCAGGGTTCCCAAAGATATGGTTATTTGAAGGACGTTTCCGCAGAGTAATACATAAATGTAATACAGTACCCAATGGTGCAATGCTATCCATGTCTCAAATATCCTATTATAATTGTGCTCATTTTCTCACTATCAGACAGAAGAAAAGTGAATCAAAGAATAAAGCAATGATTTAAAAAAAAAGTCATTCCACAAGTTTATTGCAAAAATAAAGTTGTGCCCCACGAAACTATATAAAAAAAGAAAGGCAATTTTTTCATGACCTCGAGGGAATACTGAGTATGAATCTCTTGAACACTTCCATGTGCAGTTGAGAATGCCCCGTCCAAGAAGGAGCTGCTGAAGGCCAGTGATGTGTATACTGATGATGAGGATGAGGAGGAAGAGGAGGAGGAGGAGACCAAGGAAGAACAGCAGTCGTCTGAGCAGAGTGAGGCGTCGTCGGAGGCTTCTGATTCAGACAGGGATGAGTAAGTCTGCCAACCCTCTTGTCACTCACTCACTCACTCACTTGATTGGCTCCTGCCGATCAATCACTTTTCTTCAATTCTTCATTCTTCACTACTTTTTGCCTCCTATAGTCTCCTATCTCTATCTCAATAATCAAACTGTACACATCTTTAAGAAGTTGTTAAAGATTTTTTGACTTGTAAATTAATCTTGTGTAATAGTCAGTACTGTATTGAACATGTAAATAACTGGATTTGATTAATTAATTGCCACTGCATTTTCTCTAGGACATTTCTCAGCATTTTGTCCCATTGAATACATGTATGATGATTTACCCAATTTATTATTTTAGGTAAGGTCTACTTCGATATTTAGCACAGAGAGAAAGTTCATCTTTATGATACATGATATAAATGTGGAGTTATTGTTATTATGCTTTGAGTATGTCTCATTCTCTCCCATTAAAGACAGTTGTTTCATTTAGCTCTGTCCTTGAATAAAACCTCAAATGTGTCAGCTAGAGTCTGAGTACATCTCACTCTGCAGAGTACCCCATGAATCAAAACAGGACACATCAGTTGAATCAGGCTACACTATATCCTAACTGTGACCATTGTAATTGAATCTCACTTTTTGTTTAGTTTGTCAATTGAAGGTTTATTTGGCAAGGTTTGCAAACTTAGCATTTTATTTCTTCAATTGCTTGAAATGTGTGTGTTGGGGACCAGTCATGACTACACCAACGATAAATGACGAATCAGGACACAGGTTGTATCAGCCCAGTCTGAGGCCATGCTAACAGCACAACTGCACATATCAGCATGGTTCAATAACGTTGGGCTCATAAAAAATTATCGATTTATCATCAAAGCTCACGGTCGTCTGACCGTCCCAAACAAGGAAAATCTGTGGCGTGCGAAGAAACGCCCTCACACATCAATTACGTGCCATTCTCTCAAACTCTCGTCTATGACGTCATCTCCCTTACTTTCATGACACCAGATTTTCTAAATAACACTTTCGATCACTAACAGTATGCATGCTATTTTCATGTCTCATTGTTTGATTTCTAGAGAGGAAGAGGAGCAGATGACCATGTATGTCTCCACCAAAGAAGAGCTCAACAGGATCAGACTAACCAGAAATAAGCTGGAAAAGTGAGTTTTCACATCACTGATTCATATGATTTTGTCATGTTACTGATCTTTCAATAGAAAGTATAGACTTTATTGCTACATTCCAATCTGTTAGATTTGCTGGGTTAAGTTTTTGGCAATACTGCATACATGATTAAATCAGAAAGAAAAAAAAAATATCTGAGTGATGTGTTCCATTCACTGAAACTTCTGGTTCAGAGTTCATTGCATGTTACTAGAAAGATCACTTTCAATCCAAAGAAAATCCTGATATCAAACAATTTCATTCGGATTGCAATGGTACATTGCCCACCAAATGTACATGTTTTCTGAGCATAAATCTAAATGAAGCTAGCAAAGAGGCGGAGGAATATTTATTGACTGCGTGGCAGTCGAATTGCTCTAGTTGCACATGACATGTAATACACATAAATCCATACGCACATAAATCCTATGAAGAAGCAGTTTGTCTGGCATGAAAGGGTTAATGATGATTTTTTTATCTTCTTCAGGTGGGTCCACATGCCCTTCTTTCCTTCGACGGTCACAGGATGTTATGTCCGCATCGGCATCGGCCAGAACAACGGCAGGCCAGTCTACAGGGTGAGTGCTTGCATTCCATCATCATACGGAATCCTCTCAGTGCCAAGCTATGCAAACCCCATTGGTACATGTATGTTACACATGTGTGTGTGCCTATGGGACTCAGGAGGTTAATATACCCACTCAGAACCAAGATATAAAAACCCCATTGGTTTGTTACACATGTGTGTGTGCCTATGGGACTGAGAAGGTTAATACACCCTCTCAGAACCAAGATATGGAAACTCCATTGGTTTGTTACACATGTGTGTATGCCTATGGGACTGAGAAGGTTAATAAACCCAGTCAGAACCAAGATATAAAAACCCTATTGGTATCTTACACACGTGTGTATGCCTATGGGACTGAGAAGGTTAATATACCCACTCAGAACCAATAGATATGAAAACCCTATTGGTATTTTACACACGTGTGTATGCCTATGGGACTGAGAAGGTTAATATACCCACTCAGAACCAAGATATGAAAACCCCATTGGTTTGTTACATGTGTGTGACCATGGGACTAAGGAGGTTAGTACTGACAAATTTTTCAAACTCTCTGTTTGTTGCCATCTTGTGTCCAAGACTACAGTTGAGTCAATTATGTCACAACGGTTGAGAGGAAAACTTTTTTTTTTTTTTTTTGAAGTACCAATGAAATTTGTTTCCTCATTTTAATATTGATTCGCTACATCTTGATTATGCCTTTGTTAGAGTATTTGAAAACTAAGCATATTTTTATTGTGAAATTGTGTTTTTAAAAAAATGTGAACAAATGATAGAAATAGAATGATTCAGCATCTGTGAAGACATAGATGAAGACATTCGTGGTGACAATTTTGAAAACCGATGATAGAGATGAAGCTAACTTGAATTTCCTGATAGTAATTGAGGTGAACTTTGATATCCTGATGAGTTATTTTGAATATCTGTATTTGCAGGTAGCGGAAATCATTGATGTGGTTGAAACAGCAAAGATCTATCAGCTAGGAGCCACAAGGACCAACAAGGGGCTCAGGCTCAAGTAAGTCATTTGTTGACCCAGTCGAACATTTACCTTAATTGTGATTTATAGAAAGTTTTATGATCTGTTCCGCAAGCTTTGTTACAAGCTTTAGTGACTCTCATAATCCATTGTATTACTTAGTGAATGTCATGTCATCCTCTCTGGTGTCTTTGGCATCTTGAGAACAAGCAGGTACCATGTGCAGTGTGTTATATAATCAATGTGAATGTGTTCAGTGATATTCAATCTTCTGCGTAAGAAATCCTGGGAAACTGAAAACAAGTTTTGAAAAATGCAATGTTGACTCCAACATGTGAAGTTGGTGAAAATTTAGGGTAAAAGGTTAGAAACAGGGTAACTTAGAAAGATATTTTTTTTTTTTGCGAGCACATTGAATGAAGATCCTCGGACATTAAATTGGTACTAATATACATTTCAATGAATATGTTGTTTTGAATTTTGTTGATGAGTATACTGCGTTGGTCAGGAGAGGAAGCTTCAAATTTTACCTTTTTCTCTGTCATTGTGTTGCAGGTATGCCTCTCAGGAGCGTGTCTTCAGGTTGGAGTTTGTATCCAATCAGGATTTCACCGAGACTGAATTCAAGAGGTGGCATGAAGATGTAAGAATCGCTTGTTCTGTCCCATTTATTTGCTTCCACTATTAAACACTCATATTTATTAACAAAGAAAAAACAAATCACTTTATTTTGAAGCAAGCCACCAATTTTCTTTGGTTACAGGTTGCGTTGCTTAATCAGGGGAGGATGTTGAATAGGACTTCTGCATAATTGGAAACATTTGCCAAAAGCATCTTCAAAGAATGTATTTTTTATTGACCATTTGCATTGATCGGAAAGTTTCCAGATTTCCAAGCTGTTGTGTGTATGAATGTATAGGCATAACACAACTTAACCAATAATCACACATTCTTTTCTAGTGAAGTTCAACAGGTATGTATGTAGAGTATCATGGCATGTAACAACAAAATAGCTCCTCAAAAATGTTTATCACGTTTAAAAAGCTTAGATATATGTATGAGGATTAATTCCTTGTCTTGTATTTAGCTGTTATTACCACCACTTTAAGAGGTCTATAATAAGTGTTGGCTTTCATACAAATGTATGAACATGAAGTCCAAAAGAAAAATGGATTGAATTTCGATCTATGAATCTCATTTGGCAGATGATCAACGGTGATTACGACCTGTGCACCATCAATGATGTTGAGACCAAGGAGGCCGTCATTAAGAAAGCTCTCAACTACAAGTACCAGGAGAGTGACATTGAAAAGGTACATTCAGACAACCTTGATGTAACCAATCAGTATCACAGAGATAGATCTTATGATGTCACATACATGACAGGGTATTCTCTCTTGGTGCTAGCATGATGTATAAGTGAGTTAGTGTGATGTTTGATAGTGATTGTTTATTGCTGTTGATGATCTTGTTATTAAAGGAAGGCAGTGCATGTAATAGATATCAACTGACTGATTGAAAATCAAAAGGAGATTCAAGTTCATAACGTAGGTAAAAATATTGATGAAACAGTTTTGAAAGTATTGAAATAGCTTGTATTTGATTTACTAGTATTGCAGAATTGGTTGTCTACTAAAGAGCTATTCTGATATAAGAAAGCCCCTTCATAATTGTCTGTGTTCCTAGCATTTTTTTTTCTCTTTGTAATAATGTTTACTCATAACAAGTGTCTTCATGAAAATATATCCTTAAAGTTGTCAAATTCTGGCACGTTTTTTAGATATATATTTTTGGTCTGTTGATAAAGTTAAAAATTTGTTTGGAATATTGATTTGTTTGTGTCTGTATTTTGTTTGTTCCTTAGATTGTGAGTGAGAAGGAGAGATTTAGGAAGAACCCCAGGAACTACGCTATGAAGAAGACACATCTCAGGAAAGCAAGGGTAAGCTTAGATTGTTATTTATTACGTTCACCTCGCAGCTGGTCACACAATTTGTCAATTTAATCAAACAGAATAAGAAATATACATTTTTGAAGTATGATTCTTGTGAAATGATGATGAAAAGAAGGACTACAAAGAAATAATGATTCTGATAGGAATGATGTTGACATTGATATAATTCTGTTGATTTATTTATTAATATTAATGTCATTTTTTTTGTAATTATCGGTGTTTTGGTCACACTGTTGGTTAAAGTGTATAAGTTGATTGTGATTATTGGGTACTTTTGATATAAGAGATGTCTATAGTGCATTTATTTTATTTCCTCATCCTGTTTTATATCCAATGCCCCTTTTATAGAGCGGGCTGACTTTACCCCGCTTCAGAAGCGGGGTAACTTGAGCACGGGGTAGGTCGTTTTATACTTCGTTTAAAATGACCACCTATGATAAGAGCGAGACTGGACTAGTTGCTGTGGTAACCTATTGCCCAATCACCTGTGCTTCCTGCGAGCGCGAAAATTGAACGCACGCTTGCCATGCATGAGTCACTGATTTAGTCCGCACTAAATCGAGAGACGTTTTATAGTGACATTAGCTCTGGTCTGATGCGGACGTGATGTGGACCTGACCCTCCTCCCAGCCAGCACTAACTTAAACTTGGGCTAAATATTTTTCGACCTTTTATAGTGAGAGTTACCACAATCCAAAATGTGTCTACCTTTCCTGGTGATCCCTCTTTCCCCCTTGCCCCCTAATAATCTCTATTTACTTCTCTGATAATCCCTACTTGCCTCCCGTATAATCCCTTCTTGCTCTCCTGATAATCCCTATCTGCTTCCCTGATAATCCCTGTTTGCCTCCCTGATTATCCATACTTGCCCCCTTATATTTCCTACCTGCTTCCCTGCTAATCCCTTCTTGCCCCCCTGATAATCTCTTCTTACCCCCTTGCTAATCCCTACCTCTCTCCTGGCCATGCCCCCACAGGACCAAGCCTTGGTGGAGGGAGACGAGGAGGGAGCCAAGATGTTCTCTCAGAGGCTGACTGACCTGGAGGAACGAGCAGAGGAACTAGACCGCATCAGAAACAGAGAAGTCAATGCTATCACGTAAGTTCAGTCACACCTGCTTTAGGACCAGTTGTCACCCACAGTTTTGTAAAATATATTTTATCTTGTAGGTAGTGGTATGACTACAAAAGGAAAGATGATTTTGATCAATTCCTTTGAACAAAAAAATTATTGATGCAATGTGAGGGGTATGTTCATTAGATTTTGGTGGCGATCTGGGCCAGTGTCTATATCCAGGATGATTTGAAAGTGTTTTTCACCTTTCTTTACTTCATGTTACCTTTTGATTGAGTTCTGTCAAGTTAAAATTACGGATTTAATTAAATGCTAAGTGGCTGCTTTGACTGTGAGTTGTATCCCTTGCTGATGATGCAGGTACATTAACCAGAGGAACCGGACAAGGAACATAGCGGAGTCTGAGAACGCCATGAAGGAGGAGATCAAGGAGATTGAGAACGCACCGCCTGATCCTTTCACCCGCAGACACTGTCGACCCCAGCTTGTTACAAAGGTCAGGACTCCAACTTTCTGGAAATATTTCAGAATGCATTGTTTTTCTAGCCATATTGCAGTATTTGAAGTAATTAGAAACATTGTATGACGCATTAAAGGGAATATACTGTACTGGGAAGACAAAAAAAAACCTTTAAAAGGTTATTGTGAGCAATCTTCTTGCCAATGGTCTTAAATTCATGTATTTTCCATTTTAGAAACTTGCTGAAAATGATCCATATTTGGAGTAATCCGTGATTAAATCACGCTGAACAAAATGTTCGGCCCAAACATTTTGAGGATTTGTGATTTAATCACTGGTTCCTCCAAATGTTGCTCATTTGAGGGCAAGTAACTTTAAGCAAGTTTCTAAACTAGACAATTCATGAATTTAAGACCATTCGCAAGAAGATTGCTCATGATCACCTTTTGAAGGTTTTTTTGTCTTCCCAGTACAGTATATTTCCTTTAAGTGATAAAATATATTATTGGCATTTCTTAATTATTAATGTTGATATTAATAGATTAATAGTAATCATCAATTTTATTAATTTTATCATTATATCATGAAACTTGTATTAAGCATTGAATGTGATCATAGCTTCATGAACCCACTCAGTCCCATGGGCAGGAAACAAGAGTTCTTATTGGTATGGATCTGTTGATCCTTGGTACCGAGAGGGTTAATCAATTTGATGATTTCAATGTAATAGAAAGTAGTTATGATGTCAAAGATGATTATTGTTCTTGCTTCCATCTCGTACATGTGAACAGTCACGTGAAGATACTGCAGAGATCTTGAAGAGGTTGGAGGAAGAGAGGCAAATGCAGGAGAAGGCCCTCCAACAGAAGAAGGATGCTGATGAGCTGCAGAAGAAGAGGGTATGTGGCAGCGGGGGAAATCATAGGGGATTAGGGTGATTTTAGCCTCAGGAATGAATAAAACAAGAGCCCCTGCAGGTATCCAACGAGCCCCTGTGAAGTTTTATTCTTCTTTATAGGGTATAGTGCACGCCACGGTTTTGTCTGTGAGGCTTGAAAGGAAGTCTTCACAAATATTTGATTGCTATGCCCCGTCCCATCTCTTGGTATGTGGAAATAGATTTAGAGCAAAACTACATCAATATGAATTGTTGAAGCTGGAACTGATTTGATTTTAACTAAACCAGTCATCTGTTCACACTTTCTATGGCATATTTATGTCAGATTGCTTTATATATTTCTGTGTTTCATAAAGATAGAATGTTTACTCATAGCATGTTTTTGTCTGTGAGGCTGGTAAGGAAGTCCTCACAAATACATTTGTTTGATTTTCAGCTATTGTATTGGAATTATCCATCCGTCCCCCTTCCATTAACGCAAAAGGAAGATTAGAAGTTTCATACAAACTTGAAACCTTTAAGAGACATGAAACAATAGGTTTAGGGCTCTTCTTTGAGTGGTATAAAGTCATCAGTTATGCAATGTTTTAAGAGATGCTGTTACAGGACTTACTGGCACATTTGAAACAAATACATGTATTCTTCATCTGTTTGCATCACAGGATGAGGACATCATAGCATCCTTGACCCAGGAAGCAGTTCCACAAAAGGTCACAGACAGGAAGGTCTCCGAGGACCTCTTCCAAGCGCATGCCTTTGACATCCAAATCGACCTTGACGTACCACTACCAGGTAATCTCAAAGCTGATTTCAATTTAATAAGCAAACTTACCACACTTATAGCTGAGCTAAAGGGTTTGTTGTGTGCATTGTTTTGTTTGTCCTATTCTCATACAACTATAAATCATTACATATTGAATTTGATTGAATGGAATTCCACTCGAAATACAAATATTGCAATGATACAATAATGCTATACAGCAATAGCAATCATAATAACAACAATGCAGATGAAAAGAATTAAAGTTTATCAAAAGGGTCCCAGGTCTAACACGCGAAAGCAGTTAACAAGTCAAATAATACAATTACTTTGAATGGTTTTTATTGAATTTCAAGGGAAATTCAGTTACATTAGAGGTCCCGTAAAATCAGTATATCATATTGGTGCTGATAGTGATCTGCAGAATTTTCGATTGAAATTAATGAATAGATCATCCCTCCAGAACATAAGACAACTCTTGTTATGACAAGGGGGGCAGGGAAGTTTTGAAAGCATCCCTCTACAAATTCAATCGATTATGACTTAAAGAGATGAATATATTCCTAATGTAAAATGGAAAGGGTGATTAAAATGTGTTGTATCCCGTGTTCACAAAGGCAAAGCGCTGACAGCATTTTCTCCGTGTCCTCCCTCACTGTAGAGTCCCGTCCCATCACTGCAGTCAACGTTGACAGGGGTGCGGAAGGGGCCCCCAGGAGGTCGTTGAACCTGGACGAGTACAAGAAGATGAGAGGCCTGATCTAGCGACGAGCTCACCTCCACTTGAGAAGGACCTTGATATTAATCCTCCCATGCTGACAAACTGACAATTGTGTGCTTTGTACATGTGTAAAGGCTTTGTGTTGTAGTGCGTTCTCAGAGCTGCCAGGATTGAAGGAGTTAGAGTATGAGAACCTGGACGAAATGGCGTTGGACTGTTGGTGAAGTTTGGTTGGAAACCGTTGTATTTAAATATGTGTAAGACTGCTTTTGTAACTCATTGTGTCAATACCAATCGGAATTACAATGAGAATGGAAGCATGTATAGATATCTTGCGGCTGTCAGCGCAGCAATTTCATTGAATGCTCAGGATGAGGGAATGTAGAACAATAGATTTACTCTATCGCACACTGAAGAAACCAGCAAGAGAAGAGCATATGAAAGGCCTCCATTGAAATGGAATACCATTGGAACAGCAGTGCATGACCGTGACACCATTGGAAGTTACTTATAGCAAGTGAGCAAGGGATAGATAGAGCCCAAGGTCTCTAAGAGATGTTGTTTCACCGCCTAGTCCCGAGATGTGCAAGATAATCAATCCCAGGTAACTGGGAGCTTTGGGAAAAACAAAGCATCTTTATCATGGAGACGAGGTACAATCAAAGCGGAAGGTTGAACATCAGCTCATCCAACGCGTGAGCAAATTGAGACCAAGTGAGATACCTTCCACCATGCTACCATACCACTGAAGATTCATGAAGCACCCCGACCATCTACAAAGAAGGCGGGAGTGATAGAAGCAGACTCGAATCATCCACAGTGATACAGCGATTGTTATGTGTTTACATCAGTTTACTTTTCACCCATACGTCTATCCGAGAAAGAGGAATGGTACAGGATGATCAATCAATGAGTGTAATCAAATACCCTGGTGTATCATTATGCATGTACCAGTGCACTATTATGTAAGCTGAAGGGAGAAGGGATCTTATGGGTTTGAACGCCTCCAATCCAAAAGTGACCCCCCCCCCCCACCAGATATCCTTGTGCAGCAGTTTGTCCAGTTTCACAAAGCAGTATCTCATGGTGCAGCATTTATATGACTTTATCTCTGTTTCTGTTGAAATCGCGTGTCTCTGAAGTTTAGAACTTGACACTTCATGCAATATATTGAAACAATGAATTTATGAGGAAGGGGAAATGTTTTGTATTGAGAATGTTATGAAGTTGATATTGCACAGGCGTTACGAAATTGTAAATTTTATGATATTGGGTATTATTTCGACAGTCTACCAGAAGGAAGTCAGAACATAATTAAGCTAAGAGGCTATTATTGTGTGACAATACAGTGACAGACATGAAATACCTGACACCAATTGTAACATTTAGAGATGATTTCATGAACTTGGATTAAGTTTAACAAGGCAACAGTTTCAGCTTTTACAAATCAGTCAAGAATAGTGTACAGCAGGTTGAGATGGCTGTGTAAGCCAAATCACAAGCAACTTTTTACTTTTTAAGTGCTGCTCATAAAAAAAAAAACCATCAGAACAGTTCAACGTTTTTTGGGGGTGAATAGTTTTGTTTACCATTGGCTATTGCACTCTGCTCTTTCAATATTCGTTAATACCTCTGCCACAATACTAATAGCAATGTACATGTACTTGTGTTTAGCAAAAATGTTCAAGATTCAAGATGTATTTTGAAAGATGTCCTCCACCTTAAAACATTTGTCAAACTTGCACCTGTTAATATTAATGTCCAATTTCTATGTACATTGACCTCATATTCAAATATCACTTACAATAATTTGATGCATTAATCCTTCACTTTAATTTGAATGCATGTCATACTTTTCAGATGAATTTCAGCTTGTTTTTTATTACATTCATTGATCATTTCTGAAAATTGCAGTCACACTCTGAAATTTTATAAGTCATAATACTGAATTTGAGTTTGTGATGGAGTGAGTTATTTCAATGGATTGGTATATTGTTGAACTTAAATAAAGTGAGAAAAACATGCAAGGAATTTTAATGATGAAAGTTACTTAGAGGTTTTTATATTTTTTCCACCAAAGTATCACGAAGGATGTAACATGTTTACCATTATGTGTTTATTATTCTGGATTAGTTTACCTGTATAAATATTCACACCTGCACACACACACATACACCCAAACATAAGAGCCCACAATTCACACCTCCGCTCTACATCCCTTCATCCTCAAAAAGGATCTTCATATCTTTAGTACACGCCACTGCCATTATAACAAGGTGCTCGGGCCCAAGTTGATTCTGCTGTTTCGACAAAATCTTATTATGCTTAACATATAGGCACAAAGATATATGTGTACTAATTTGAAACTGGGACTGGGGAGTTGCCTCGTTACAGTGATATCTTGTATCCATTTTGGTTATAACGGGAAAGGACTGTATTTTTGTTAAGCCCTTGATAATGTCAATTTGTGCATAAATGGAGCAGAAAATGATTTCCTAGCGGCATAATAGTGCTCAATGCTCACATAATCAGCTTGAAGATCCCTTTTGGTTGTGATGGCATGAAGCATGTTACAGTGGTATGACAAGAATGTCACTTTTCTTCAGCCTGGTGTTACGAATGCAAATACTTCACACATAAACGTGTACATTTTGTAAGATAATAATCAAAATTGCAGCTTTGTTGTAACATTTTTTATGACCATGTTTCTATTACTCATCTGACCCAGGAGGAGAGAGGTGCAGTGAATTGTTAGCATTGAGACGCTGTGTCAAGAAAGCAGAATGGGAGGACATTGTGCTTGGGATCAAATGCTGCTACACATGCTTAATAAACTTGTATAAAATTTGTTGATATATTTATGGTGCAAAAAATGTAATTTCCTGTTGGGTGCAAGAGAAGTTTGAATGTTGTATACAAGTGAAACTTAATGCAATACCATAACCCTGCATTGCTCTGTCCATTGGAAGATACGTACTGAGTCTTTGCTGAGGCCATCTAGTACATGGTAGTATTGCAAGAAGAATCAATTTTACATCAGATGAAAGAAGTAAAGTTCCTGATTATAGGTTACAAAAAGCAAGGAACTTGCATTCTCATCCAGCACAATGTCTTCTCTTTCTGATCAGACTTGTGACTAAAAGTGGTGTACCATATCCCTGATGAACGAACATTGTGTAGTTTGTGTGTACATTGGTAGACAAACAATAAACCACTGTTTTTATATGAACTATTTCAGCTTGTTTGATCTTATCTCTCTCTGTGTGCTACAGTGCCTTAAATTGCAATGTATGTAAAATATCATTTGTGAAGTTGCAAAGAATTCTTCCAACCTTGAAACATGTTCCATAATGGAACCATGGATGCAAATAAAAGAAAGCAGTATAGACTATAGGACAAAATATTTGTCATTACCATACAGTTCAATTTTAAAAGAGGACATGACTCATCTCTCCAATAACTTAAGTTTCCACAATTTTATTCTTATTTTACCGGTTTTAGTAAAAAAACAAAATAAAAAGACTTTTTATCCACAACACAAACATACCTGAAAATTTGCCTGTGTTGATACCAACTGTAAAATCCTGGCAATAGCTGTGTTGCTAACATAACATCTGCATGTAAAGATTTTTTTATGCCTCCGCCACGAAGTGGCCGGAGGCATTATGTTTTCGGGTTGTCCGTCCGTCCGTCCGTCCGTCCGTCCGTCCCGAATCCGTTTCGGCAATATCTTGAGAACCGTGAACCAGATTTGCTTCAAACTTGGTACATGTGTGTATTGCATAAAACCAATGAAGTGTGTAAAATTGGGGTCAAATCTGATTGACGTCAAAGGTCAAAGGTCATTAAATGTGAAAAATTGCCTAAAATAGACATTTTTCACATTAAATCCAAATCCAAGGATACAATTCTTATCAAACATGGTACAAAGATGGATCACTACTTGGGGGTAGACTGGTGACATTTTGGGTAAAATTCCTGAAAGGTTAGGGGTCAAAGGTCAATGAACTTTGTGAAAAATTTGCAAAAATTTGACCTTTTTCACAATACATCCAAGTCCAAGGATGTAGTTCTCATCAAATATGGTACACGGATGGATCACTACTTGGGAATAGACTGATGAAATTTTTGGTAAAATTTCTGAAAGGTCTGAGGTCAAAGGTCAATGAACTTTGCCAAAATTGGCTAAAAACTGCCCCAAACTTTATATTTTACACAATAAATCCAAATCCATTGGTACATTACCAACTAAACATGGTGCAAAGATGGATCACTTCTTGGGGTTAGACTGGTGACATTTTTGGTGAAATTTCTCAAAGGTCAGAGGTCAAAGGTCAATGAACTTTGCCAAAAATTACCTAATAATTGCCCCTAAAGTGATATTTTTAAAAGTAAATCTAAATCCAATGGTACATTACCAACTAAACATAGTGCAAAGATGGATCACTACTTGGGGGTAGACTGATAAAATTTTTGGTGAAATTTCTCAAAGGTCACAGGTCAAAGGTCAATGCACTTTGCCAAAATTGGCTATTTTTCGCATTGAATCCAAATCTAATGATTCAATTCAAACAAACATGGTACAGAGATGTGTTACTTCATGAAGGTAGACTGGTGAAAGTTTGGTTAAAATTCCTGAAAGGTCAGGGGTCAAAGGTTTATGAATTACCCCCAAATTAATACTTCAATCCAATTATGCATTTCAAGAAAACATGGTACAAGAATCACAAGGATACAAGGATGGATTTAGACAGACTGGTTAGATTGGAAGTCAAAGATGTAAGAGATCAAAGGTCAAATGAACATTGCCAAACTTCACTAAACATGGAAAACAGAATAAATAGGAATTCACTGGAACATTCCCAACCAAACAAACAGATTTTCTGAAAATAATCTATTTATAGAGCTAGCAAGGAGGCGGAGGCATATTTATCGACTGTGTGGCAGTCGAATTGCTCTAGTTTTTATTATGATTAAATATCCCAAGACATAAGGGTAGGTAGAGGTCAACACCATTCTTCAACTGTCAACATTTTGGAGAATAAGCCAGTTCATAGTTACACCATGGTCATATAATCCATTGAATCAAATACTTCTAGAATGCAAACTGGGATTTGTTCATGAAGCTGTGTTGGGTGATGGATGTAAAGACAGTTTGTAGCCTGCCCATAACAACGATAGAAGCAGGTGCACATGGTGGAACATTCTAACATTCTTTCAATACCTTCTCAGAGCTGAGTTCTCGTATCTGCACTATAATGGGCATGAATGGGTTTGACCATCTAATGCATTTTCATTTAATGCTGGAGTGGTGTGATTAACCTGTAGTCATTCGTACCAGCAATAATCTGCTCATGCGTACATTGAAACTATGAACTGGCTTATCCAAGGTAAACAATCAATCCATTAGCCCAATGCATATAAGTGGAGTGTGGAGCAAAAATAATGATACATATAAAATAACATTTCATATAACATGTTTCAGTCCAGAGAGTACAGTTCAAAAGAAAAAAGCAACAATCATCACCCATCATGGAAGGTGGTATTTACTTACTATATTCATGTATTTAAACATTTTAGCAGACATTGTCAAAATGTCATAACTATTAGTAGAAAATACCTTCTGTTTCCATCCGCCAATGATGCAGTGTCAGTGTACGATGCAAAATACAGACAATAATTTCTTTGATTTTTCCAGGGGAACACAACATCCATATGAAGGCCACTGAGTTTTGTTTCTAATCATGCACACATTTCTTGCTCCATGAGGGGCCACACAGCGTCTGTGATGAAGTCAAGAGCCGACTTTCTTGACTGCAGATATTCCTCCCCCTTCTCCTGCAGCCCTGATAGGTGGATGTCTGATGTGAGGGTGTATCGCTGTGCAGACGGATGCTCACTGGTTGATGCAGCAATTCTGAATGAGACAAATGTGTGGTGTGAACAAAGATTTGTACAATAAACATAGAATCTTTGTGATCACATAGTATTAAGCAGGAGAAAATACAACGTAGCACATATGCTAGTCTGGCCCAACCCCTTTTGAAGTTTGAATACATTTGGTAGATGCAAGTATGATAACTAATGTAATTTTCTCTTACACGTACTGTGATATAGAATACAAAATTGTATTATCTACGAGAACGGTTACAAACGTCATTTTACATTACAATGAACAATAAATGTCTGGATGTTTTTAGATAGCTGTGAGTACATGTACTAGTTTGAACATTCCTACAACTATCCCCCCCCCCCCCCCCCGCCTCCCCTTCTTATAGACAATTATGGTGAATATGACATCATTATAAAGAAGTCCACAATATATTTTAACAAACACTTATTACATCAATACTTGATCAGAAACATCACAATAATATATCAACAACATCACTGAAAGGAAGAGCAAAAATCCATCAACCTCAAGCTATTCAATGTTGTTCTTTTTTTTTTCAAATAGAATGATAAGTATCCGCTGAAGTATGTGTATCATCACTCCAACCATGATTTAAACCTACTGACGCAATTCACACAATGAATGAACGAGTACTGCAATGGATTCCATGCAACAAAACATGGGTTGAATATGATCAACATTGCTTACCTTTCTTCCTCCAAGGTCAAATGAAGGCAGTATCCTTTGTGCCTCGTTGAAAAGGACAAAATCGCTGAAGAATTTGCTGTGGGAGACTCCTTTCTGCAAGAGGACGCCTTCACATTGTAGAAGGAGTCATCATCCCCGCAGTGCTCTACATTGAAACATGTTCAACAGAGTTTTGTTTATCACATATCGATGAGGTTTAGACTGAATAAAACGTTCTTATAAAAATCGAAATCATTTTGGTCCATTCACCAATTTCACATCTTACACCTCTCTCTAGCATGTTTCCCCAAATACGGGCCTCCATGTTGCACTACATGTTCCCAGTGAATGGAACAATGTCTGGAAACAAAAATCAAAATTGAAGTTCAAGTAGCAGCAACTAATTGTGGTAACAGCTGTCAGCCACTGAAAACACATCATCAAATCAGCAATTGTGTTGCAAAGTGAAAATGAAGATTTTCAATCACTTTCAGGATAATTAATGTTCCCCTCAATCTATTATCATGTAATGATATCTTTTATCTCCTTGCACAATATTTATAAGTATCATATTTTAAGAATGATCAAAATATGTACACCCAACCCTTATTATAGGGCAGTTCTTGCATAGCAATAAACTGAAAAGGTTGACTGTGAAGACTCACTGATGTTGCTGGTCTGCACATGTTTCTTCATCTGTCCAAACCAGTCATGCAAGACACTTGTTTTATCCACATCTTCTGCAAAATCATTAATCTCTGAGAGACCTGTGGAAAGCAAACAATACAAAAGATAAATAATACAAATACCAATACTATAATACAGAGACAAGTTCCCATATGTTTGTATAAGCATGTGAGGAAACAACTGGCAGCCAGGCAAATCGTCTACCCGACACATATTTAGAAACAGTGCAAGAATTGATTCTGCCTCTGCACACTATTACCTGCCCCATTGCCCATCCAGTCCCCTCCCCTATCAAGTACAATTAACCCACTGAATCTAAGATTACATCATCGATCCTTATGCTCTTACACAGAGATTGACCACCTGGTTTCCATATGCCAAGGGTACCTTGCATGATTTATGTGCAGTCCCTCACTTCACATCGAGCCTTGGCCAGTGTCGGCTGCTCCTGCAGTTTCTGCCCAATCACCTACAATAAACACACTGACTCCTTAGATGATATCATTCCCAATGACTTAACACAGAAACTACCTAGGGCCCATTGCATAAAGCTCACCATTAATGGTAACTTTGCCATCAATGGTAACTACAATGGTAACATCACTCAACAGCCAATCAAATTAAAGGTTTCTATGGAAGTTGACATTGGTAGCAAAATTACCATCAATGGTAATTTTTATGCAACAGGGCCCTGGTTTTGGTATATTGTGGGTGAAGTACCTTGGATGAGTTGTGTGTAGTCCCTCTCTTCACGTAGAGCCTTGGCCAGGGTCAGCTGCTCCTGCAGTTCTAGAAGCAGCAACTCTTTGTGGTAGCAGCTGTCAACCACTGGAAACACATCATCAAACCTGCAAATAAAAACAAAACAATTAATGTCTTCATCAACAACTTCACCTTCTCCTTCATAAGGGTAGAATTATCAGGAAATTAATTATTACAATTATTCAGTTAGGCCCTTGATCATTCTAAGAATTTTTTTTGTGGTAGCAGCTATCAACCACTGGAAACACATCATCAAACCTGCAATTGTGTTGTAAAGTGAAAATGGTATGACTGAAAACTTGCAAATGGAGACATACAATCCTTCATACTCTTCAGCACCTTACCTTCATTGGGGTAAAATGTAAATGACAAACAATGATTATTTTGAGCAATTAATCAATTCATAATTGTTGAGAGGTGATAAGTAAAAATGGTAAATGAAAACTGCATTCAAGACACAGCTCTGACAACATCTACTCAGGCTTTGATTAGGAAAATCTTGTAAATGCATGACAATAAAAAGGCCTTACTTAATCCATTTATCTTCCATCATGAAAGTATCATGTCCCAGTTGTATTGAAACAGTAGAGTTTCAAGAAAAGATGTTTGAGTAATATAAGTTGACAAGATGAAGTTGTACATGTTGGGCACATATGATGAAGGGTTAACTTCCAACTGTGCTGTATGAATCTCCTAAGCCCTCTCTTATAAACAGTTGCAATTGATCTGAATCAATCAGAAGTCCCATATCCATAATGTTCAGAATTGTGATTGATATATTAATCACAAGTACAGTTACGATCAATCGCAACTCTTCACAAGACACACAGCTAGGCCTTGGAACAGTACTTACAACTTTCTGGGTGCGCCATCAGGCAAAGCCTGCTTGGCAGCTTCAATCCAAGTCCGTCTCTCCTGTATTCCTCCACTCAGCTCCTTCTTCTTCCTCAGCAGTGCCTCCTTCACAGCTTGAAGCTGATATTCTGTCTCTTTGACCTGTCCAGTATAGTGAATTTTACAGTTAATGTTCAAACTGGGCCTTAAATAATCCTCTACTCTAAGTCAGTTCTGTATTTGTTTATTTGGCATGTAGAACAAATATGGCATGTCCCATAAGAGTGTGATCTGTAATTTAGACCCTCAGTTCTGATACTTAATGGCTACAGCGTCATAAACAAAGCAAACAACAGAAACAACCACCAGTTGTGATTGTCCTTTACGTGTCGTATATGACATGTACATGTAAAGTTGAAGCCAAAAGTTTACACACACCCATGGAATTCAGTAAATATTCCCTTGCCAAACATCGTACAATTTAATTACTTCATCTTCAGAAATATAAAAACAGCTACCAGAAAGAATTTGGCATCAAATGAAAATACCCGGTATTAAGCTCGATCACATGATTGGGTTACTGCGACCAGCCTGCTCACGCAGAGAGCGGTGCGGGAGCAGTCCCGGGGCTAATGATTGGGATGTCTTTGGGATTAAATTATATTTCAGGTGGAAGTTTCTTTGAAGAAAAAAAGGTAATATTCGTGTCAACTGTATTCTATGGCTTATTATATTTTCAAACATTGTTTCATAGAAATATATAAGTGTCAATTACCGGCAGCGGCTCATCAAAAAAGTGTGATCTGAAATGTTTGTGTTGAGAAGTAACTAGCAGAAATATGAAATGTCTTTATCCAGTTGTTATTTTTTACTTGTCTTAAATATGAATATTTGGGGGGAGAAAATAACACCTAAATATCTTTCATCTTTCATGACAATTAATTGTGATTCAATCAAGGGGCTTACATACTCATTTGCTTGATATCAAATTCGTCATGACAGCTAGCACATATTTATAAGATACATTTAATTTTAAGATGTTTGGCAAGTGTCAACTTTTCTTTGCATTTCCTGGGTGTACACTTCTCTGAGTTCTGGCCTCAACTGTATACCGTATTTTTATGTAGACCGAAAAATCAGTCTCTGTACTCCGTAGGAGTGGGACGTTGGATCCGCTGATTGAATCTGGCTCCTCTGAATTCGGGGGGTATGTCCAAAAATAAAATTTCGATTTAAGAATGCCCCGAATGAGACGGTTATTCCTGTCTAACTGTATGACTATAGCTATGAGGCCCATAACATTGCCAGTACTGTTAGTGTTGGATTCTGAAGTCAAGACAAAATCTGTCCACACACTCTGTGACAAAGTACTACAACAACCGTTTCTTACCTCCTTCAAACGGCTTTCTGCTAAACCAATTTTCTTGTGCAGACTAGCGATGTATTTTTGCGCTTCCATATCGCAAAGTCAATATTGTTTGGCTACAATTTGGGGTGCTTGATGCATTCACTAAATGGCAAAATGTCACAGGTGCTGCTGCAACGCGTTTCTCGTGCCGCAGTACCAGCAAGCCGGCTGGCCGCGCCCGCGGGCCCGCTTAGGCGGCCGGGCAGGGTGCAGGCGGGCTAGCCGGTCTGGCCCAAGCATGCACCAGGCAGTGCAGTGAGGCATACAGTCGCAGAAGTACATTCACAACACGTGCGTTTAGTAAACAATAAAGATGGTGGCAGCACCCCAACGAGGACTCGATTGTCGTCTGCTCAAGTCAAAATTTATCTGATTGAACGAAAAGGTATAGGTGAGAGCCCTTTGAATAATTGACCATTACCTACAGCTGCATCATGTATAGAATGAAGACATTTCATATACCCTCAAGAAACTGTCTGAACAACATATTTGTTGGCCATATGAAGAGTTCAAAGGGTGACAAATTTTGCTTGCGACTGAAGAAGGATAGTATTGACGGCTGTCACCATCATTGTTTCCGTACTACTTGTACAATGCCGTGTATGTCGCCTGTGTATTCCTTCCCCGCTCAAAACTCCGGACCTTTGGGAATCTGTCTAACAAGTTTCACAGGTAAAAGTGGATCTATCACGAGATTTGCAAGACGGATTCATCCTGTAACTTTTGGTGAATTAACTGGAAAGTGCAATGGTGACTTGGCTTTGAATTTATGTTGCGTACTCGTCAGTAAACGTGACTTCAGCTCAGTCTCCACTAAGCTGTCTCAAAAGGAACAAAGCCAAAGGAAGAACAAGGTGCCATTGAACCAGGACGAATCATCTTTATCTGATCGCCATGACTCTGTTATCCAAGGGTTGCGGAAACTGGAGAATCATCTTCGATTCCGAGGCTACTCGACTGTTAGGATTGCTGTTGCAATGTGCACAGTGATTGGTAGGTGTTTGTTTTGGGTAGAGCAGTTCAAACCATGTCTATTTGCATCCCAATCCACAGACTGATTGCATCTTGCCTCTAGCTATTAAGATAGACTTCCATCTGCCTATACTAGGCTATAGATCCATACCGTAATAAGATTCCATTGGTCTAGCTACCCGCTCCCCAGGGATCATCTCAAAATGATGCATGAATTAAAAATGTAATCATAGCTATAGTCTATGTTTTTTTATTTATGTTTTTTATGCAAAATAACTGGATATTATCTGAAGAGGGGGGGGGGGGGGAGACTTCAAGGGCTGCCAAATTGCCAATGCCAATTTGTACTGCAGTGTAAGTGTAACAAAAGATTTAATTAAATTGATGCATTAATAATGATCATGTACTGGTATATAGTATATTGCACAAGTAACTAATTGCCATTCCTATGTTTTCTTATTTCCTTTTCTTAATGTTTTTCTTTTCTTTATTCCTTGTGACTAGCTCACAACTTTTTCATCACCTCTTTTCCCTATAATTCAATGTAAAAGTATTCTGGTTTAAAGACAGCCCGTCCCTTTTACAGATCACCACAAAACTGTCAAAACATTGACAAAATATATAGAGAAGTGTTAGCAAGCTGTATATTCATAATTTGAAACTGATACGTAGTGTAAAATTCAAATAATGCCCGTAAACAACGTCTGATTAATAGTCTTTACCTCAGGCTCTTAGCAGTTTTTGTTGCAATATCTGCTTTATTGATTAATCTGTTTATTAAATTATAAAACGCATTATGAAAAAAAAATGTTGTATAGAAGGAATCATCTCCAAAGTTTGGTAATTACTCATAAAATTAGGATTTCACACATGCATAATAACCACATAGATGCTGTAACAAAGACTAATACTTTTTTCGTAGTACGAAAAAAGTCGGTTTGAAATTTAACGGCTGAAATTTTTACATATATAGAGAAAGCTTCAACATGCTATATTCTTAGAAATGGTCTTGACTCACACTTTCTTCAATTTACGATCGTGATAGACGAGTTCAAATTTTAAAGGGACGGACAGTCTTTAAAAAGCAAAAACAAACTGCTGGAACAGAAACAAAAACACAAACTGTAAAATCATTTTGTTTTCTCTTACACATGAATGAATTAAATTACAAAATGATACAACCACACTGTGACCAAAGTGTTTGATTGTTTTTCTCACTGTAATTACTTGTATATAGGATTGGTGACTGCAGCATAGACCAGTGCCTATGAAATGGTTGAATTTCAAATCCCCTGAGCTTCATGTAGGAAGTGTATTCTACTTTTGAAAAATGTTTAATAAATAGATTCATTTTGATTTTGCAGGTCTGGGGCTGTACCTGTTGCGGGATCCCATTCGAGAGAATGTTGTTGTGGAAGTCTCGCAAGTCGCATCACGTTCGCTGGAACACGAAGAAGTTGTTGGAAAAGCAGAAGAGTTTGCCAAGTCCCTCCTTCACACGCTCCTTCATGATGAACGCATGCATCAGTTAGCCTCCCAATTCATCAAACAGGTCCGTGTTTCAGTCTTTGTAGAAATGTAGGAACTTTTTCTTGTATTTATATTATGAAAAGAAAATAGCGAATCAAATTGATGCTTTCAACTCTTTTCCTAATCATATTTAACACCGAGCAGCTTGTAAATTATAGGTACATATAATTTCTTTGTATGCAGCAACAGCATTTTAATATTTCATTTTTTTAAAACCCAATATACATTGAGTATAGTCCTACCACAAAGTAAAGGCCGTATTTACTTAAACAATAAGAAAGCATTGTGAAGAACAAATATGTTGTAGTTGTGTCTTGTGATTCTTTCAAACTGTTTGTAAATCAAATCGATGTTAACAAATCATTGAAGACCACTTACGAAAATAGAAAAACAAAAGGTCTTTCATAGCAATCTAAACAACAACTGCAACAAGAGTTCATCATTCGGTAAAGTGTCGACCATTCAGTGCTGGATCTAGTGTGGATCACTTTCATTGATATACTGTATATGGCCACTTAACTCTTTATGTACCCAGTACCAAACTTACCTCACCTATATTATTTTAAACACTAACATTCATTGAAAGGAAGCTGGTTAAAACATGGCGTCAAAGAGGCATATTATCCAAGTTGGTGATTGAAGGTTTACAGTAACCCCTTATTTTGTTATTGGATAAGGAGATTTGTGCTGAATGGTGACGCGAGCCAACTGATGTACCAAAACAAAACACACCCAGTTGAACATCGGTTACAGCCTTTACTAAAAATTGTATTTCCCATGAGCCCCCTATCTGAAAATTTGTTGACAACTCTCTATGAACATTTATTTGACATTGCTTTTAATGGTTGGTTTCAGGTCTTGAATAGCCCAGAGACAAGGAAGGCCGGCATTGAGTATATCTCCAGTATCTTGGTGGATCCCGACACAAGACAGCTACTAGCTCTTACAATCAGGCAGGTAAGAATACAAGGATTCATTCACATTCCATTTGAGTCAGTTCAACAAGTAAAACAATTTCCACTGAGTTTGTATTTTATGTGGTGATATGGATTTACTATAGCATACATTGCTTTGTTTTGGAAATAATAAATATATAAATGTACCGTATTTACCAATATAACGTACAGATTTGAAGATATTGTACTGGTAATACTGTTCATTCAAAATGCTTTCGGTTGATGCGATCAATACGTTCACCAGATTTATAACTAAACTGGTCACGTATACATGGTGATGAGTTTGAATCATGTTCTTATAACAAATTTATCCTGCAGGTTCTGCTGCTAGCCATCCATGATCCTGAGACCACGGCAGCACTCAAGGCAGTGGTGGTTGTCATCCTGTCTGACCCAGAGTCACAACATGCGGCCAGACGACTCATGAAGGCAGTCTTCACGCATGAAGAGCTCAGAGAGGTTGCCGCTGTGTTCTTTGCAGATGTCATCAAGTCACAGCAAGTTCTCAACCAAGCAACGCAATTAGGTGAGATTGAGAGCATTCGCCCACACAGTGCTCCACCCCCTCCTTTCTCTTGTGCTGGCACACCCTACACTCCCCCCTCCTCCCATGAACAGTGTGGTTTTCAGAGTCCAGTATAGAACCTTGACATTTTTATCTCAATAATACTGGTAATTTCTGGACACTTTTTGTTTGCCTTTACTTTTGAAGGTGGAGGGAACAAGATGATAATTAATTGGCATTAATGCTATTTAAAAAGAAATACATTCGATTGCCAGCTCAAAATGATGGGTTTAAAAGAATTAAGAATAAACCCCATCACCCATGACCACTGCCCTTTTCTTCCAGGCAAGAGCGTCACCTACAATGTAATCACAGACCCCAACCTGAAGGAGGCAACAGGACAGTCCCTCTGGCAAGCCTTCAAATATTCTGTAACTCCAGGCTGGTTTGCTGGATCCTCCCCCAAGCCTCCTGCACCCCCCTCCACTCCAGGGATGGTAGGTACAGCGTCTTCTTCTTCTTCTTCTTCATCACCGGGGCCATCATCGATCCCTCCAGAAACGGGAGAACCGGAATCGACATCCTCATTGCAGTCACCAACACCATCACTGTCGCACTCATCACCACCTTCAGCAACATCATCACCATCACCACCATCATCACCACCATCATCACCATTATCACCATCATCACCATCATCACCACCATCATCACCATCATCACCACCATTATCACCACCATCACCATCACCACCATCATCATTATCACCACCACTGTCACCACCATCATCACCGTCACCACCATCATCATCATCACCACCACCACCACCATTACCATCATCATCACCACCACCACCACTATCACCTTCTTCCTCCTCATCACCCTCACCCTCACCTATACCATCCCCATTGCCACCAGCAAACACACCCACTTCATCGACATCACACAAAGAAGCAGAACTATCCTTAGAGGTGGAGTCAGCCGACCCAGATTCAGATCCCGGGTCGTCAGAGATGGGAACATTGGACGAAGATCAGCTCATTGATGAAGACAGTAATATCCTTACTTAGACAAGAAGGCAAATAAAACCCTCAGCCATATTGACAAGGACGAACCAAGGATACAGCCAATGACCTTTGAGCACTGAAGTTGTTGCCATTGAAGTTACATGAAGCATTAAACATTTGTGTTGTGAATAAGCTGCTGCTTCATGTGAATTGTGTGTTTTCATTGTGAAAACATTCACATGTTGCCCACAAAGAGATAAGAAAAAGCTATGATAGTTGAAGTGGTATGCCACATGGGCCAGGAATGACGTACTTGTGTGTTGAATGAATTATGAAATATCAAGACAATAGATTGGTGTCCAAGTCTGCTCCTAGTTTGTTGGCGCATACCACTTTGAGCCAGAGAATGGAGCCCAGGCCCCATTGCATAAAACTTACATTAATGGTAACTCTGCCATCAATAGTAAATACCATGGTAACACAGCTCGACAACCAATTAAATGGAAGATTGTCATAGAAATTGCCATTGGTAGCAAAGTTACCATCAGTGGTAAGTTTTATGCTACAGGGCCTAGGTGTGGTCATTGGCAGTGTATATGCCTCTAGACACAACTAAGAAGTCAGGATGTAGTCTAGTCTTACAAGGCACGATTATAGAGACAATGATTAAAAAGACTACAGTTGTCTTTCACAAACTCCTGCTAAATCTTAAATGTCTTAAATGCTTTCATTTGAAGTGATTGCTGTGAAATCAATGTGTACAACTTACCTTTTAACTCCGTAGAAGATCTGCTCTGATTCCATATTGATTTTTTTTACTTGCCATTTTGTTAGACTTTGTCATATAATGAATTTGTGGGTAAATGTTGTGACCATCGTACAGTTGTTGGGTTATGTGATCTCTACTGTAGGTGTTGCGTATAAATATGTTGCATTCAGGATGATAAAAAAGATCAATATATGCATCTAGAGTATTATCTATTAAATTGTCTGTAATGTTTGTGGATTTAAAATCATTCAGAACTTCAAACTATTGAATTAAAGTGAGTAATAATGCGGTGTTAACAAGATGAACTAGTGCTCCATATTTCAATTGCAATTTGTATTTCTTGTTGATAATATACCCCCTATTGACATTCCAGTTATATCACCTGAAATTAAATGTTAACTGAAATACAGTGTGTTTTATTTGTGAAACAAGAAAAGTGTTCTTGTTTGTTACTATGATTTTCAGCTTCTTAGACACCATTTGTCAGCTGTGATTAAATGTTGTTGTAGAGTACTGCATGTATATCAGTCTTGTGAGTGAATTTTACATTGTTTCTGCATAAAAAAAATTGAACAAATTCCACATATGTAAAAACAGGGTGTCTCCTTTGCAAAAGTCATGAAACTGGGCAGGAATCAGCAGTATACCCTAAGATAATGTGTATGAAATCTCAGTCATAGCTTCATGAAGATTTTCATTATTTTCATTATTATTTTGCTAACAGTCATTTTCCAGTTAATTTTCTGTGATTTTTACCCAAAAAAAATTTTGACCTGCAAATGGGACACCCTGTCTTCAAGTCAGCAGGATGATTATGTAAAAATAAATTCATTCACTTTTCTCCTTTAACCACAAGGTAATTACATCACACATCCACATCACCATCATACCTCATCCTAAACATGATATGGATAGTACCGTACCAGCAAATATGGGACTCGTCACTAAAGCAGAAACTTTCTGCATAAGTCCCATTCTCTGGTGTTTTCTGGATCCAGAGACAGAATCGTCTCAATATGATTCCGTGGTTGGTATTAACAAGGTAGACCGGGAACTGTAAGGGCAGCAAAAGGGTTTGGCCATAATTACGGGCCCCATTATCTATACCATTACTATCCATTACCTGCAAAATTCAAACTTAAGGACTAGAATAAAACAAGGTTAACTCAATGTGTATCAATTCAAGCAATATAATATATTGTTTGAGATTACAAGAACAAGACAACATTGGTATAAAAACAGGTTTCAGTGAAGAGAATGTGAAAACATAGAAACCCTACTGTCCAGACAAAAGTTCCTTTTTGAATCAAATCTACTTCAGAAGTCTACGAATACATAAAAGAGATGCTAGCCATTAAAATTACACTATGAAACACCAAATAGAAATCACAATTCAAATTTCAGGAATTCATATCCAAAATTTCATTCACTAAAAAAGCGTCGCTTATCAATGTACAAGTATACCATTGTGCAATGGCTGATACAAATAGGTTTCAAATGAGTTAAAACAAAAACATCTGGAGATGGCTTGAAGATAAAATGTAAAGGTTTCAACTATTCTGCTAGCACAACTACTTTGTTTTAAGAAATCACAATCATATACAATACATAAAACGTGCACAGAGTCAAATATAGACAAATTTGAACATAAACAATAATAAGAGTAATTGAATTAGCTTTCTATTGTGTAGTTTAAAGATAAACCCTGACTTTGTCAAGAAGCTGAACAAAATCAATTTGTTACATATCTGTGGAAAATTCAAGAAATGAAAAATTCAAAATTTGCAATTTTAGACAAGTCATGATTAAGTGTAAAATAGATATTTTCATTGAATTAGCTCTGAAATGTGATTCAATTATCATATTATGTATGTATGCAACAATTTTAACACCAATTCAAAAATTCAATTCTGATTATTTCATGGGAGAAATATGTCTGCCAATGCAACAACGCAATGGGAATATTTCATTACATACATTACAGTTTACTAAAGAAACATCTCATTTTTATTTCATTTGAATGATATAATTGCATCAGCAGGTCATGGGTTGTCTACATGTACTACATTTAAAATCTATATAAAGATATTACACACTATTTGACAAGAGGGCAGATACATGTACAATACAAAATAATCAAGCATTCATGATTTACAGCATAAGAAATAATCTTCTGTGGCAGGACATCTGAGTTTCATTCATGCATGATCATTTGAGAGTGTGCAGGGTTTTTTTTGCACTCTTCAACAGTGAGACTTACAAATACTTAATTAAACATAACTTTTCTACGTTAACGTGTTACAACGGGTTTGTCAACATTCACAAATGCAAATCGGCACACTAGACTAACTATGCTCACTGAATGGACTACAACAATGGACTTTTCAATCTCCAATTCCTGTGCTATGCATGAATGCAATACAGGAAAGAAAGTAATCTATTTCCAGCAGTTGCAGATAGTACAGTACACATCCTGAATGGAGTTCTCCAAATGCTAAAAAGTACAAGCCATTCTGTCCTTTGTTCGAGAAAAATATAACTATTTACAAAAACTGCATTTTAAAAATGGGTCAATCCACACAATAGATACCCTTCGTATGAAATGTACATTCTAGTAATTACATTTCATATTTCACTCGTTACACAATTTCACATCACTGGTTTGCTAATTCAACTAACATGATATTCAGAATGCCATCGAACAAGAATTCATGCACATTACATATTTACAATCATGACGACTCATCTGAGCCTATTTCAACTTAGCACAGATATATTGAAGGGAATCTAGCACTCGTTTTCTAGTAAAACTATTGCATGCCGTCATCTACACGAAGAGCAGTTCAAAAGCATTTACTATAAAAGTACAATGAAGTGTATTTTGGCATATTGAATAGGCATTCAGTCTATAGCACGTTAATCTTTTACATTTTTTTCTCATCTTTTTCATTTTATATGGAGCAAAGGTGAATGTTTTGGGGCTCCTCTAATCAGAAGTGAGAATAAAGGTCACATATTTCCTACTCGACAGTTGGCATAGCTACTAGTCATACCTAAAGCTTTGTAACTACAATAGCGAAAGACGGATCTACAAAATGTTATCTACACTATATACAAATGCTATCACGCTCCCGTGCATCCACTCAGTCAATGAAAACAGGACCAAATGATTCCAATAACTTAGCAGAAACATGATTAGTATTATAACCACATGTGAAATGGAGTTCACGATATACACTGGCATACAATTGGTACATGATTGAATTCTCTTAGAAAGTTAATTATGAGATGAATTATAAATGGTTTGGAATTAAATACACCAATCGTTACTTTTTATTGTCTTGTTAATAAGGCAATATTAACAATTCAAATGGTACTTTCTTTGTAGACAAAGATAATTGGGTGAGATGATAAATCAAACAGGAGATGTTACTTTAAAAAGTCTGACATTTACAGTTAGCAATCTGAGATTTTAAGATTACATTACTACACATATCCAATGGAAACATAAATCAAGAACTATTGGTTAAAAAAAAAACAATTTTATTCATATAATACATCACTTTGTGCTTGTTAAACACAATTTCATTATTCTCACAAAATATGTGATTTAATGGCAGTCACATAAATTTGTGTTACACTATCAGCAAATCATTTTGCTACATGTTTACTAAGCTGTTCCATCTCTATCATTCCACTACATTCCTATACAACAAACCTTTCTACCAGTATTACATCAGAGAATTTCAGTACAGACACAATTAAATATGATTCTGGAGAAATTGAAGAATGCCTGTGTTATACCCATAATACTTACTCATTCATATAGGTGAGACTTCAGGCACAGAAAAGAAGACTGGTAATCAAATGCAAAGTCATGACACATGACCTTTCTTAGCCAATCACACGGCCATATTAATTTCACAAATCTTTGTGTGTTAGTACCACGCGTGGGCTGAGGTGACGAAGATGAAAGCGGACCATCACTCCCCCCACTGTTTTTATGATGGGTATCATATTGCCCTCTTATCATAATGAAATACAAAATTCACTCCTTCCCTTTTTCCACGAAGTCTCTCCAACATCACAGAAAAATAGTACATATAGCTTCACGACGAGATGTACAAGTTCATCCTACCACTGAATTTGTAGTATGAACAATGGAATTTCAGTGTGACACTCAAAACAAAAGCACAACTGTACCTTCAGGTAAGGTTATTTCTAGGGCCTTGGTTGGCGAAAGGCTAATCTTTTATTTGGACCAAGTAGCGAAGGCAGACCTGTGACTCCTTGTAGACGACAAACTCGTTCATCTCCCATGCATTCTTCCTGACTTGCTTCACCTCTCCAATGGGAAGCACTCCACCTGGACAAAGGCAAGAATGAAAATAATCATGAATACCTTACACACACAGAAATGCACAAAATAATGAGATGTAGGTATCCAAACACAAACATATTGCAAGAATTGCAGGAGGTCTTCCCTTTGCACAAGTTAATATTTCTTATCCTGTGCATTTTTTAAAGGGATAGTTCACCCTGAAAATAATGATTGTAATGAGAGGAGACACATGAAAGAAACATATGAGTGAAGGTTTCATGAAAATCCATCAAAGGATAAGAGAGTTATGATCTTTTGAAGTGTAGATGTTGTGACATCACGTGCAAGGTGCTATCCCATATGTTGTGTACAATTTGTTTAGAAAATGTGCATTTTCTCAAAGAGATTTAGATCCTTTTAACCTGTGCATTTGATACATCATTAGAAACGCGTTTTTACACGCATACCTGTATGAAGAAAAATATTTCCACTGTCGATAACAGAAAAAGATCAATTTATGGAATTATTTTGGACACAACATATCGGAGAGCACCTCGCATATAACGTCACAAAATTGAAATTTCAAAAGATCATCAATTTCTTATCCTTTGATGGATTTTTCGTCAAACTTTCACTAATTTATTTCTTTCATGTTTCTCCTTTTATTGAAACCAACTTATTTTCAGGGTGGAGTATCCCTTTAAGTGTACAGGGTATCTTCTTCCTTACCCTCTTCCGTCTCTTTTTACAGTAACATCACACATAGAGGTAAAAAATTTCTTTGACAATCATAACCCATTTACACACAACCATACCATTGATCTCTTGCCCTCTCTCCCCCTCTCTCTTCCAATCACTTATCATCCCCCCACCCCCTCATTCTTTTGTCCTCTGTCTTCCTTACTTGAATATTCCCATCCTTCTCTTTCTCATATCACATCGAGAAGAGTTGAAAAGCATGAAATCGTGACATTATAACCCAAGTCTCATCACTTTTAACAATGTACATCTTCCCTTCTTCCCCCTTGATCTCAGCCCTTCCCCCCCCCCCCCCCTCCCCCCTCTTTCCAACAACTCCTACCTGTCGGAATCCACTAGTCTTGTGTTGGGTGCACTTTATGGCTGCCAATGTCCCTCCCACCCCATCTCACTCACCTTTCACGCCCTCCCTCTCTCCCCTGCTTTCACTCTCTCACCCTTTCTCTCCCCCTCTCTCTCCACACCCACTCCAATGTTTTTTCCTACCTGTTGGAAGCAGTAGGTCTTGTGCTGGGTCTGGTTGGTTGCCGCCAACAGACTTTCGGCTATGGAAGCCCTTCTTCAATGTCTCATCATAATCGTCGTCCTCCTGAATTTTACCCAGAGCAACCTGCAAGGAAATAGCAAGTAGTGGTCAAAATTTCAATCAACACATAATTACATCAATGAGAACAGAAAAGCATACACTCGTAGCATCATTATCTGAGTATTTTCATTATAAACAAAGTCCTCTAGCTCTCACCTCTTTTTCAAATGATTTAATTTCTTCTTACCCTCTCTAACTTCTTTTTCTGCCACAGCATCAGCTAAACTTAAAACGTAATATTTAACAATCATGGATACTGCTTGGGCTCGAGGTAATCGGAAGTTAAGTAGAATCAATCTTAGAAATGCATTATTGTGTTATATGATTATATAACACAATAATGCACAATAATAATTTCTAGGGTTGATTCTACCTGGTTCTTCTTCATGCTCAATGCAATTGAAAAGAATTGAAAACTAGGCAACATATTCTACAATATCCTTCTAAATCCATTCTGTGGACTACAGCAGGGACAGACCCCTAAACATTATAAAAACTATCAAGACAACTTACCTCATTCACAAAGAGAAACTTGCTGTCACACTTTTCGTTGTACTGGCGGGGGAAGGCGTAGCCATAACTCTTGATAAATGCATCAGCATGGTAAATACCCTGCAACCAACAGAAGCAGGTATGGGTTAAATGTGGCATTGTCTTGTTTTGTTATTGTATCAATATTTTTTAATATTTCTTTTTGTAGCAGTAATTTGTGTTGTGTAAAACTGACAATTACTTATTCAATATTGTATCATGGACGGCATGCTCATGTTAAATTGTTTCATATCCAAACATACACTTGATTTCAATGGCAATTTTTTTTTCCTGGCATTCCAGCGTACAGTTAAAAAGCTTTTAAAACTCCTGACCAGGGAATTACAAAGTGTTCTGGCAAAATATCACAATAATTAAAAGGAAAATCATGCAATACTATTTTTCAAATTCACATTATCATTTTCGTAGTGTGAAAATCATTCGCAAAATTCTTTGTGTGCCACAAATGACCCTTTCCCATAATCCACACAAACAATTCCCATAGGAGGGCAGTTTATCAGGCACACTAGGGGTTAAAACACTGAGAAATGTACCATGTTTTACAGTTCTACTCACATGTCCGAATCTGAATCCCGTCCAAGCAGAGCCGATGGGGGTTATGATCAGCCCCCTCTTGAAGATGCTGAGCATGTTGGCAGGCTTGGTGCCGTGCCACAGCAGCCGGTGGTTGTCCAGCGAGCACCCTTGCAGTCGGTCCTCCTCCCCCTTTCTCCGCAGACGGTAGATCCGCTGCACCTTCACGTTCACTTGCTGGCCTACAGAGCGTGCGTGGGAATGGCAAAGGGTGTCAGAGAGATGTACAGGGTGTTAGACCCAATAAAGTGTACTGGGCTCTTAAATGATCCACGTTTGGATTTATTAATGATTAAATAACAAATCTTCAAATTGTCTGGGCTGAACATTTTGAGGATTTGTGATTTAATCACCAAGTACTCCAAATGTGGATCATTTGAGAGCAAATAACTTTCAGAAAGTTTGTAAAGTGGACAATTCATGAATTTAAGACCACTGGTAAGAAGATTGCTCACAATCACCCTTTGATTGATATGATTGGTATTCAATTCTAGTAACATAAAAACAAAGCATTGGTTTTGTAATGCCCGGTGGTCCCCTTTAATAGTTATTAAGACGATAGTAAAGGAGTATGAATTTCTATTGATACAATATGGCATAAAGGTAAAAGCTTATTAGGGGGAGTATCTTGAAAGTGCTTTGACCTTCATTTCACAACTTACGTCTCCTACGATCTAGAATTATGCTTATCACTTATGGGCACAGTTTTTGATTGAAGTCAGTTGTCAGCATACCAACTGACAAAGCTAACACAGAATACCACCCCAGGCTAAGATAAAAATAAAATGTATCTTCTATGAAAATCCATGAATGCCATACATGCCTAAACTCTTCTTTATCAGAAGAGTGTAAAGTGTATTTTAGTTTGGAAAGTACAATCAATTTATTCTTTGCATTTCTCTCTTTTTTAAAATTTTGAATCTTACATGATGTGAAGAGATATGTATTGACATGGTCTGTAATACATGTATGTGCTAATTTTCAATATGTTTCATCACTCTGCAGCTGAGATTAGCCTCCCCCCCCCCCCCTCCCCACCCCCACCTATTCCCATCCTCATTCCCAGGCTTTGAGATCTGCCCTTCTCTGGTTAAAGCATTTCCCTTTGCTGAGGGTGGAAGGGTGGTGACAGCACTTCTTTTTCTCCATTTTTTACAAAAATATTTGAATCTTACATTATGTGAAGATGTTTTGACATGTCACTCTGCCACCCATGCCCCCCCCCCCCCCCCATTCCCCCCCTCCCCCATTCCCCCTTTGCTGTGGGTGGAGCACCACAAACTCACCAGTGTTATGGAGCTGCTTCAAGATGAGTTGTGCCATGACGTCGTCTTCGGCTAGGGCCTCGATCTCACAATCAAGGCTTCGGTAGATGTAGTCCATAGGGTGCATATCTGCAGTGGTGAATGGAAACAACAAAATGGTCAACTCAGAATTCATACTACAGGGAAACCCGCTTTACAGACCACCGGTCTATGCAGACCACATTTTTTTTTTCATTTCCCTTGTTGCAAATGTTGCACAATGTTGCAAACCGCACACTCAAAACATATCAAGAAAATCAATTACAACACAAATAGATGAATCAGTAGGGTACAGTGGCGATAGTTTGCGTAAACTACAAGAAGGTTATGAATAGTTTAGCCATGCAATGTGGGTGGGTGTGCTTTTGTGTCTGATAACATTGCAGTTCAAATTTGAATATGAGCAGGTAACCAAAATGTGTGTTTCACGCATGTGTGTGTGCATATGCATGTGCATGTGTGTGCATGTGCATGTGTGTGTGTGTATGTCTATTCGCTATTCGTTCAGTTTATTTGATTAAACATCGTTACATGATTATAACAATTGAGTAATTATTTTTAATATTTTCAGCTATTTTATTGTAATTAATTTGTACTTACAAATGCATATATATATAATTTGCATGATTGTTTTGTTTGATTTGTGTTAATATATTTAAACTGATTGTATGAATTTAAAAAAAAAAAAAAATGTCTGATAACATTGCAGTTCAACTTGTGTGTTTGTGCGTATGTATAGGTGGATGGGTTGGCGAGGGGACCTACCTTTGACCCGCTGCTGGGCTCCCATCATGAGGTTTGCCGTGATAGCCAAATCATACATATCTGAGAGATGCTGCTTAAGGCTCTCTACTTCCTCCAAACGCTCAATCGGCGTGATAGCCCGATAGCTGAAGGTATCATTGGGCACCGTCATGTAGAACTCAGAACTCTTATCCCAAATCTGCACACAATGACAACCATGTCATTTTATGAAAAAAAAACACAAAATGCCATTTTCCTCTCCCAACTTCTTCATTTCTTCTCAACTTCTTCAACTTCCACTTTGTCAAATTCCTTTTGAACTTCCTTCTTAACTCCAAGTCTGACAGGAGGGGAGGGGAGGGGGATCAAAACGATTTTTATGATGGAAAATGGTAAATTGGAATGTCCTTTTATGACTCTTTCGCTGAAATCCTGCACAACTTTCGTTACCAAATTTGCCAATATTGAACAAAGTGTTTTCAGGTCACAAGACAAATAAAGGTCAAAGGGCATCTTGAAACAGAAGTATGTTGTGTACAAGTGAATGCAGGTTTTATGCACATTTTTTATATACAAGTCAGTCTTTTAACAGTAAGCCATTTACCATCAGTCTCATTATGAATGTCATACTCATGAAAAGATCATGAAATAAGCACTTGGAATACTCTATAAAGAAAAAATCTATTAATGAGCTCATTCCAAGTTACTTGAGTTCTTTCTACTATGAGATCATTGTGAAAATTTAAACAAACAAAAATATTGCCAACTTCCATACCTTGGTAAGCATAGTATGCTTCTCATTTGTCTTCATGTTACTATCGTCATCCATCTCCTTCAGCAAGCCCCTGGAAGATATAAGATGTTGGAACAATATATCTCATCTTCTTCACTGCATTAATAATACCACTTCACGAGATTATTCAACAAATTATGCATGGAATATAATCATTTACTTAGAAAATATTTCATGCACGCATAGACAAATGATAAGTGTATCAGCTAAAGCAACAAAAGCATATATTCTTCTCTGGCACATATTTTGTTCACAAACAGAACATGAAGTTTACATAAATTACATATTGATATATCAGGCAACCCCCACAATAGCTTGATAAGCACCAAGGTCAGCCAAATATACTCAGAGGAGAATGAAATGGCTGAAATCCTACAAAATCATACAAATCCTACAAAATGGCTGTAAATCAATAATCTATAATTGTCAACATATAAATCTATATTTCAGGCATATCCTCTACACAAGGAGCTTCACAGCTCTATTTGCTTGCAGTGTTTGACCACTCGTCTTGACAACGTGATCACAAGACGTCACACTTACGTTGTCTATTTCTGTCACCTTTCTGCATCCAGGGTCCCTTCTTATACTGAGTTACGATCAATCTGGATCGATCACAAGTCCCAACTCCTATCTCTAATGTGCATAGTTATGATGAATATCAATCACAAGTCGAGTTGCAATGAATCACAATTCTTTGTCAGACAGGGTCTAAGGACATGCTAAATGAACTCAAGCAGTCAACAAGCCTAGACCCACTTACTGGATTTCGTCCAGGATTTTGAGTGCTTGATCCAGGGCGTCTTGCTGGATGTGGCCGAATGGAAGGAACTTCTCCGAGGCGCCACACTGCTTCATTGCATGGCGCAGCATATTTGGTGAGGTCTGGCAGAAAAGAAGTATGGGAACAGAAAAAACAAAAATAATCAGCTTTTTGGATGTCACTTTTTATGGTTGCAACACTGGTAGCATTTGACTATTAGCATGGCTCTAGCCAGCTGGTAGAACAAGTTAATTTACAATGATGTGCATTTTTTGTGAATGCTGTCACTCCCTGCTATATCACCATCAATACTTAATCAATACTCCTGAGCATAAAATGGCAACAAGGACACATTGCCTTGTTCAAGAATTACACATTGTAGATCATGAAGTCTGAAGCCTCAAACTCTCAAAACATCTTGTAAGTTCAAAACTGTTGATGTCTCAAAGCATTTAAGTCACAAACCATACCCACCAGCCCTGCCCTTCCAGCATCAAAGTAACAGGGTCTTCCAATAAACCATCAATACGCCACTGTACATGAAAAGACAATTTTTTTTGCTTGCACCACAACAAGAACTGCCCGTTTACCAACAAACGCTTGAAATATGGGGGAAGGGAGAAATATTAGGTAGCATCCCTGATATAAATGACTACGTCCCTGTTTACACACAAAAGCCTGATAAATGGCTGGGGGGGGGGGGGGGACAATATCATGAGCTGAAGGGAACCTAGATGACCAAGTCTCACCAGAGTCTTGAGGAGGTCGTAGGTCGCCTGCGGCAGTTTGGACGGCATATCTGTCTGGAAGTCAAACTCCACCTGCTTGATGGTCTTCTTGTCGAAGTAGGGGTCAGTCCTCACCAGGTTGTACTTGCCTGGATACTTGGTGAACCTAGCAACAAACAACATAGGCCTCTGTAACGCATAGTAAAATACGCATCTCAACAAACAACAGTCTCTTACAGAACTACAGACATCTTGAAGTCTGGAAGCTTGAGTCTTCATTTCCTTTTTTTTTTCTTGAGATATCAAGGATGTACAGTTATAAAAATTATGTTTGGTATTATTTAATGGTTCAAAAGCACTTCAGCTTTGTGTTATACATAAGTTATTGGTGTCTTTAAATGTCTATTGAACATACAGCTGGTCAACAACACAAGCTGAAAGGGATACCTTACAAAACAATACAAGTCATTACACTGACATGTGAACCAAAACAGAATTAACCAAATTATCACAAGTCACATATTTTTTATTATTTTTTTTATTCAGCGTTGCTCCTTAGAGGGAGTATACTATACTGGGAAGACAAAAATTGTTCACAAGGGTGATTATGAGCAAGCATCTTGCCACTTGTCTTAAATTCATGTATTGTCCATTTTAGAAACTTGCTGAAAGTGATATGCCCTCAAATGATCCACATTTGGAGTAATTATTGAATAAATCACAAATCCTCAAAATGTTTGGCCTGAACACGTAACAGATTTGTGATTTAATCACCAATTACTCCAAATGTGGATCATTTGAGGGCACATCTCTTTCAGCAAGTTTCTAAAATGGACAATATATGAATTTAAGACAATTGGCAAGATGATTGCTCATGATCACCCTTGTGAACAATTTCTGTCTTCCCAGTACAGTATACTCCCTTTAAGGAGCAACACTGAATGATAAAAAAACAAAAATATGTGACTTATGATGATTTGGTTAGTTCTGTTTTGATTTATATTATCTAATTCTGTTCAGGTGAGCCCTAAATTCACGTATAGCTAAGCCAAATGTCAGGTTTTCCGAGTGGAAACCCCAAACAGTGCCTGACTGCAGACTACAAGTGGCTTGATATAAAACAGCAAGGGGACTTACTGCTCGACTGCAGACCAGGAGTTGCCACTCTTTGCCTTGAAGATCTTGCAGAACTCCACCACGGCCTCGTCCTTGGTGGCGAAGGGGGTGCGCTGGTACTGGCCCCTGTCCCCGACACGCCCCCATCTCGTCAACAGCACATACAGGTCCTTGCCCTTGGCATGCACCACCTGGCAGCAGCACCACAAGCAAACAGGTTTTTCAATTCACTTCAGTTTTATTCTCACGCCTCTTTAAAATAACATGCAACAGATGAACAATTGCAATATGCAATTAACATTTAACACAAAATGACAGAAATGAAAGATATCTACAATAACAAATATTGAGAACTTTTTAAAAAAGAGCCCAATCTGAACACTGATTTGCAGGGTTTTTATTTCAAGCCTGACGTCATAATAGTCACAGCCTGAAACGTGCCTTGCGTTATACCCTATGAGGACAACTCAGTTTTCACAAATGCTTTTTTGTCATTTACAGAGGCTATTTTTCACTTTTTTTCTGGCCTCCATGTATGTTTTCACTACCAGGGAGGGGTTACACAGAAGGGAGGTATACAAAGAGGGGGCTATTTAAAATTGGAATTATGGCTGTTTTGTGAACTGATATTTTCTATCCATCTCACTACATTACTTTCCCTATTGTGCTTGGGGAAATTTTAGTTTTTAATTTTCACATACAGTACAGGAGACATGTTCCATCTGGTTCAAAATAAATGGCATGCATGTTTGGTTTAATTTAAGCTGGCACAGACAAGTGTACGGTATAAATTACATTTTTCAGTTTTCAACTCATGGCATTGTAAAGTTCTTATTTCTTTTAAATCAATGGACAATTAGAAAAGCAGATACCGTAACAATACAAAAAACTTGTCATTTTAATCAAATGATACATATAAGTTATAATTTCATACTATTGTAATCATACAAAGCCAAACAGAAATTGCAATCACACCGACAAGAGCGGTTTCACAACATACCTGCATTTTGTAGAAGTTGTTCATGCCATGGTGGCCATATTTGATATCAACTTTGGTCATCAGTAGATCATATGGAATGTCTTGGTCTTCATCCATCAACACTTCCCTGCATGCCAACAAAACATGAAAGGGTAGAGAGATAAATAACACTCAAATCAGGATATAGTCCAGCTACTCACATGCAGGTGAAATCTACTGATTTTGCTTATTGCAAGTCAAGCAATAACATATCAAACAGAAACATTAATTCTTTATCTGCCAGATAGATTGCTCAATGAAAACTGTGTATATTGATCGTGAAGAAGTCATGTTTAGCACACAAAGAGTTAAATCAATCGGCACAAACTATGAGCTGCTCGTGTGCAATTAAAATAGCGTGATATGGCTTGTTTTGAGTCAAACAATAACATGTCAAAAAGAATCACTAACTATGAGCTGCTCGTGTGCAGTTAAAATAGCGTGATATGGCTTGATTTGAGTCAAACAATAACATGTCAAACAGAATCACTAACTATGAGCTGCCCATGTGCAGTTAAAATAGTGTGATATGGCTTGTTAAGAGTCGAACAATAACATGTCAAACAGAATTACTAACTATGAGCTGCCCATGTTAAAATAGTGTGATATGGCTTGTTAAGAGTCGAACAATAACATGTCAAACAGAATCACTAACTATGAGCTGCTCGTGTGCAGTTAAAATAGTGTGAAATGGCTTGTGTTGAGTCAAACAATAACATGTCAAACAGAATCACTAACTATGAGCAGCTCGTGTGCAGTTAAAATAGTGTGAAATGGCTTGTGTTGAGTCAAAGAATAACATGTCAAACAGAATCACTAACTATGAGCTGCTCGTGTGCAGTTAAAATAGTATGATATGGCTTATTAAGAGTCAAACAATAACATGTCAAACAGAATCACTAACTATGAGCTGCCCATGTGCAGTTAAAACAGTGTGATATGGCTTGTTACAAGTCAAACAATAACATGTCAAACAGAATCACTAACTATGAGCAGCCCATGAGAGGATAAAGCACTATGATCTGGCTTGTTACGCATGATGGCAGCTTACCCAGCCTCCTTCAGCTCCGCAGCGGTATCCACCTTGGGTCGGGGATACTTGGGAACCTCTTCAAGGTCCTTCTCATTCTCAGCTTTGATCTTGGCCAACAGGGCTGCCGAGTCCTCCTTGATGTCAATGCTGGGGGCTCCTGACCAGTCACAACCGTCTGTCCATGTGCTCTTCTTTATGACTGCACGCTTCTGTTTCAACAAAATGGCGTCAGAAAAAAATCTTAATATAATTATTACAGCCACCATGAGAAGGTCAAATTCAACTAGGTATATCACAGAATAAATACCATTGAATTGTTTCACAATCTGAACATGATTGACCGTTCTACCAGTCTCTCACCTGAGTAACCTTATGTCAAATCTGAAAACCTGCATACAAACTGATGTGATGATACCGTTCTACACACCAATCCAAAATCATTGCCCATAACCCTGTGTGGGGCATTGCTACATTCTTGCCCCAAGGCATACATAGAAATCCCATGGAGCAGCAGTTTGTCTCATAAACCAAGGATAGCCAATCAACTCACCACATATTTCACTCACCTAGGCTATTGAAAGGGTCAACTCTTTGTGTGAGCCACATGTGAATATAAACACAAGAAAAACACACAATTTGAATAAAGCTACATTATGTATGGCCCTGACAGGATGTAAGTCTCACCATCTGCGGAGCCTTGACTCCCTGTAGCTGCTGGATCTCCTTTGCCATGCGGTTGGAGCCGGCCTGGAGGGCGTAGTCCAGGGGGGTGCGCCCTTCTTTGTCCCTGACCTCCAGCCCTGCTCCCAGGTGGTGCAGGAGCTGCAGCAGCTCCACGTTCTCATAGGTGCCATAGTCACATGTCTGCACCACGTGGTGAAGCACTGTGCGCCCCTTGGAGTCCCGGGCAGACAGGTCCACCGCACTCGTCTTCACAAATTCAGGCTTGGCATTCTCTGGAAGCAACACGAGTACACACAAAGCGGGGATGATTACAGAACCTCTAGTGGCAATGATTAACCTAACTCTGACCTTTTGACTGGGAGGAGAATCATTTTGACCCCACCCACCTGATATTGATATTTGGGGATTTTTAACAATTTTTATTCTTTATTTTTATTACTTCTTATGCTTCAGGAATGTATTTTGAAAGTTTCAAATAAAGTTATATCAAGCAAATGCCTCAAATGCACAATTTGTACTATTATGGTGCAATTTAGGAATGGTATTATTTTCTACACGAAGTTAACAAATGTCAAATGTTGTCGGATTTTGGCCTAACATGCAACTGGAAACATCGGAGCAGAGTGTTTGATCTTTCAAAACTTGGGTCTCAAAAGTTGCAAGACATTCATTCATTCATTCCATGATAAACACTCAGACCGTACTCACTCTTGGCCCCTTTGCCTGTTGCTTTCTTCTTTTTCTGATCAGCTGCGTCATCCCCATTCTCCTGACTGTCTTCATCATCTACATCCATCTCCTCATCCTCTCCATTTTCATCCATGGCCTCCTCGTCTTCCTCCTCGGGCTCCTCCTCTTCTTCGTCCTCGGGCTCGTCCTCAGGCTCGTCCTCGGGCTCCTCCTCCTCAGGCTCCTCCTCCTCTTCCTCGTCATAGTTGTCCTCATCTTCGTCATCCATATCGTCTTCATCCTCCCGGTCGCTGTCATCGTCATCCCCGTTTGGCAGCTGAGTGCGCTTAGCTGGATTTCAGATATCAACAGCAAATCAAAATGTAAAAATTCAGTGTGTTCCTATTCACGCTATATCCCATTATGCCAGTCTTATAAGTACCTATTTTTTATGTTTACAGCTGAACTTTGATATCTATAGGCACCTAATTTCATGTAAAACACAAAACACCAGCAGATGATTCACAGTGGAGCTATGTAGAGGTCAATATACGATATACCAAGGGTGGTCACCAGAAAATCTTTTACACATGGCTTTGAATGGGCAGAATGTCACTTTTTATCAGATATTTGTGCTGGACATGTGGTACACAAATATGGAATGCGTGGCTCAAACAAAGCAAAAACAATAAGAATAATAAGACTGATGCTGATTTTATGGGTGGAACAGCAAATTAACGCGTGGCTCACAATCACACAAGTGGTGTGTGCGCCGCACGTTTTCTACACTGGGAACCATCCTTGATATACCATTAGGTAATGACTAATTTTACTGCATATTGGTGTCATATCATAGTCTCATAGAAACTTCTCATTGAGCAACACAGAGCTGAGCCACACAGTGGCATATAAACAAATATCACTTGCTATTATGGGGCACAATATGATTTCAAATAGCATGCTATATAGATCACAATGGGTCTACAGATAAACCATTTACTGAATATCAGGGCAGTTAATACTTTGTTTTATATATATTGAACAATAAAAAATAACTGAAATATTTTGAGCCTATAAACTCTCTCTCTCTTTAAACCATTTACGTTTCACTCCTTTGTTACACCAAACCTTGTCACACCCAATAGATGAAGAAATCACAATGCCGACATGAAACTTATATTAACACAGGCATGAGAATGACTTTCTTTAAAAATATCTGAAAGTAAATTAAACCCACGGCGGGGGTCCAGGGGCAGCGCCCTGGCGGGGGTTCAGGGGGCAGCGCCCCCTGAAGCTCCTGGGTTTTAGCATTTTAAGGGGGTATAGGAAGCCATTCTGGAGTACCAATGTGATAGAAAAAGGAACCCATAGTGGTGTACCTATTTGGCGGGGGGGGGCACGTGCACCCTGGCCTGGGCCCCAGTCTAGACTATGCCCTTGGGTACCCATCAATCATTCATGCCCTTACAGACCACCCGATGGCTTGGTAGTCTGGCTCACCCCTGGGGCTTGTGTCACTCCATACCTCGGACCATCGTGACTTGCCCCAAGGGTGGTGGCAAAACAATGATAAACTTAAAACATAGACCAGTCATTGTCATTGATGAAGCCCAACATCAAATTAATAAGATCAAGATCTAGACTTATCATTCAATCATAATCATCAATAAAGATAAAGTTCACGAAGTTAGTAAGCTTAACTTTAAAATGAATGTCATGTACAGTAATTATTCACAAACAAAGTATTCAAATTACCAAAGTTTAGGCAGTAGTTGGTCCTTCTTTCACGGTATCTCTTCTTGTGTTTGTCTCCAGTGGCATGCTGACGCAGTGTTTTAAGACCTCCGTTGCCATACCTTAATCCTTATGCCGTCATTGCACCATAAGCACCAAGCTTCACCGGGATTGTACAGCTTACGAAAACAATCCCCAACTAAATGTTGATCAGGAGTGCCTTCCAAAAATACACGGTCACACCACGACCAGTTCCATCTATTTTTGACGGATTTATCTATCTCTTTCGGGTCCGCTTCTCCCCCATCGCGATCAACGAACTTCGGCTTGGATGCCGCCATTTTGATACTGCATAGTCTGAAAGACCAGCCGTTACGATGCTGTCAATTTCTCTCCAAGATGCGAACATTGTGGAGTGTAACGAAACAGCATCATTACGGCTGTTTATGAGACTGAAAGCCACCGCACACATGCTACACGATTTTCGGTCGCGCTCGCGCGCGCACCACTGAATCAGTTCAGTGGCTCGCACGATCAGTGCAGCAGTGGTGCGACCGAAGCTCGTGTGGTGTGCATCTGCGGTGCGATCTCGCGCTCCGTGCGAACAAATCGATCAGTGAGGCGCGTTCCCGGGGCGCGGCCCGGTAAGGATTCAGCCTCGCGGTGACTCGCTACGCAATGATTTCACTCGAAATGGTGAAGTACTTTTATAGTTTCTGAGTGTAAAAATGACTTGACCCCCCAGACCCTACCCCCCAAATATTATTTCAAATTCACATCGAACTCGGCGACCACAGATTTTGATGTAAAAAAATCGGAATTCCGATAAAAATCGGAAAATTCTCATGCCTGTTAACATGATTCATGGATAGGAAATAAGTCAGTAATGCATGGATGGCTGACCTTGCCACTTTCTCACGCCAAACATGCCCAGTGTCTTGAGTACTTCTGCTCCAGATTTTTGGGCCTTGACTCCGTCCTCTTTGGGATCGTAGTCATGGTTGAGAAGAAGCTTCACCACAGTCATTTGATTCTGCAGAAATACAAGAATAAGAACTCATTGCAGTGATGCACCATCAGTGAATAAGAAATAACTTTCATCAACATCAAATATAAATATTATAAAGATGTTGAAAAGTACATTTATACCCGGAAATACAAATTTGTTATGTATACAGACAGATGGAGTGTTCTTCATTTATTTTAAGATTACATGCAAATTCTTCTCCAGAATATTTTGAATAAAATTGATTTGCAAAAAAAACATCAAATAGGTCCTAATTTACATATTAATATTTTGGGAATTGTATCAGAATCTCACCTGAAATCCTGTTAAACTATGCTGTGGGAACAGGAGTACCTGTTTAAACCATGTTACCATCAATAAAATCTGAGAAATAATGTTGAGAAACATATTTCCCTCAGAAAATGTATTTACAACTTTCCCCCTAACGGAACAGAAATGCGTGATTACATTCAGCTGTATTTTGTGATTCAGTTTTAATAGGCGGAATGCACTCTGTACCTCGGATAAGCTTTGGGCTTAACATTAGTGACACATTGATAGAACGACATGCATACATACCGGAACTGGTCTATGCAAACATCAATATGTGACCGTTGTGTGCAGACAATATAAAGAACTGGCGTGATATCATAACAATGCCCAGCCCTTACCTTCCGCACAGCATACATGAGAGGGGTGAGGCCATCCTTGCCAGGGCAATTGGGGTCGGCACCCTTGCCCAGGAGGTACTTAATCCGTTTGAAGTCCCCCATCCGCAGGGAGGCGATGAGGGGCGTCATGGGGGCGGAGGGGTGCTCTGTGCCGTGGTACCAGGTGGCCAGCTCGCTGGGGGACACCTTTTTGGGCCCGTGGCCCTCCACCTCCCATACTGGCATGGGGAAGGAAACGTTGAGGGGGGCCCCGATGTCAATGAGCCAGCTGCAAAAGGGAGCACAGAGTAAGATTTCTCATCATTCAACCTTCTGCTTTTCATAATTGCATTGTAGTCATTCTCATAAAATTAAAATATGTATAGTACTAGTCTGTACTAGTTTCATAAGTAACTATCTAGATATCTCCTCATTCAAAACTCTGCTTTTCATTTGTTTTTCATTTTTGTCTTCATGCTCACATTTACAACTTGTTTTCATTTCTCTTCACAAAAACTAAACCAACATTTGATTGGATTGCAGTAATTGTTCTAGTAAAATCAAATTGTGATTTCCAGTTTCATAAATAGTTTGACTACCTATCTCAGTGCCTGTAACATAGATCATCATGGAGTACCACAACGCCCTGTCCTGAGCTTTCTTTTACAATGATCATCACTGATATCATCTCCCACCTGACAAGGTCCTCGTTGAAGTTTGGTTTTTGCCAGAAAGCTGCAGCAAGGAGTGGGCGCCCTCTGACATCCAGACTGGTGAGTGTCTGCTTGCCGTCTTGCTGCTTTATGTGGTCTAAAATATGCATGAAACAAGGACAGGATTATAATCAGGGCAAAAATACACAAGGCAATTTTGCCCCCAAAACACTTAAAGATTGTCCGTCCCTTTTGCAAGCTTAGAATTTGAAATCGTCTATCACGATCGTAAATTGAAGAAAGTGTGATTCAAGACCATTTCTAAGAATAGCATGTTGAAGCTTTCTGTATATGTAAAAAATTTCAGCCGTTAAATTTCAAACCGACTTTTTTCGTACTACGAAAAAAGTATTAGTCTTTGTTACAGTATCTATGTGGTTATTATGCGTGTGTGAAATCCTAATTTTATGAGTAACTACCAAACTTTGGAGATGATTCCTTCCATAGAACAATTTTTTTCATAATGCGTTTTATAATTTAATAAACAGATTAATCAATAAAGCAGATATTTCAACACAAACTGCTAAGAGCCTGAGGTAAAGACTATTAATCAGACGTTGTTTACGTGCATTATTTGAATTTTACACTACGTATCAGTTTCAAATTGTGAATATAGAGCTTGCTAACACTTCTCTATATGTTTTGCCCATGTTTCGATGGTTTTGTGGTGATGTGAAAAAGGGACTGGCTATCTTTAAAAGAGCCCTGGAAAATGAATTCTTTAATTCTAAAGCTTAATATTACAAAAAAAAAGTTGTGACCTGAAGACAGGACTAATTGCATGTAATTCAGAATAATTTTCATTTGCTCTCCTACTACATTATGAAAAACTTTTGTTGCACAAACAACTCACCCCAGAATTGCTTGCAGAGTGGCAGGTTATCTGCAAGGATGGCATAGGTGAGTGGAGTACATCTGTACTGGTCACAGCCCAGCCCAACACTCTTGGCCAGAAGCTTCTCTGCAACCTGCGTAAGAAAAGTAATTATTCATCATAAATTCACAAATGCTCAAGTTTGCCTTCTCCAAAAAAAAAGAAATTGAAAATAAATAAATAAAAGTAGTAGTGTAAAATGCTGGGCACAGAAGAACTATCTTAAGCTCAATGGTGACAAATCAGAAGTACTTCACATCACATCTCAGTTTCGTAAATCCTTGCCCTTGCCAGATTTTATTGTGGATGACAAGGCGTTAAATACCTCTGAATCTGCAAAAAACCTGGGTGTTACCATAGACTCTGCTCTTAATATGAAGAATCACATAAAGAAAGTGTGTAAGGCTGCATCGTATGGTATACACAGAATTGGTAAAATTAGGAAATTTCTAGATAAACCCACTACGGAACGACTCATACATGCTTTTGTCACTTCCCATTTAGACTACTGCAACAGCCTCCTTGTTAATCTACCACCCTCCCATCTTGTTCCTCTTCAGCGCATCCAAAATGCTGCAGCTCGTATAGTCACCCGCTCTAAGCCTTATGAACATATCACTCCAATTCTCTCCAATCTCCATTGGCTTCCAATAATTCAACGTATTCAGTTCAAAATTCTTCTCCTTGCCTTCAAAATTCGTAATGGTGATTGCCCCATGTATCTTTCCAGTCTTGTAAAATCCAAACTCCCCTCCTCCAGGTTGAGAGCTTCAACTTCCTCTCACTTTCAGTTAATGCCTGGTCCCCGTGTGAAAACAAGATACGGCGATAGAGCTCTTTCTGTCGCTGCTCCCCAATTGTGGAATAGCCTTCCTGCCTTCATTCAAAACGCCCCATCGCTACATACTTTCAAAACAGTGTTAAAGTCCCACTTATTTAAATCTGTATAGGTCGAATTGATTTGCCTCTCGTACTTTGAATTTAATCGTGGTGCTGCTGTCCCAGCTTTCCATTTGGTATAAGGATGGAACTTCACTTAATGACTGCGGGGACAGCAGCAACACAGCGCCTAGAAACATAGTATTAGGCGCGTTATAAATGTGCTCTATTATTATTATTATTATAAATTGTTGTCCAAATGGGAGAGACTTTTCATTTTAAATATAAACATAACAAAAACATAATCGTTGACAATGTTAGAATTTGAAACAAAAATAAGATATAAATTATGCATTTAATATATCTTTTTAAAGAGAAGAGGTGAAAGTGTTGGTAATCACTTCTGCAGCAATGGTATATCAACATGCAAGAAACAGAATTGTTTTGATCAGAAAAATCATATAATTTTTTATCTGATTGGCAGCTCTGCGATGCTGGATTTGCATCAGTGTTTACCTTGCCACACTGCTGGCCAGCGGACTCCAGAGCTAAGATGTGTAGGAGGTTCTGCTGCTTGGCTGCTACCCCATCAATCCGATGGCCTCGGGACTTGGAGATCAGACTCAACGTCATCTGCAGCCTGTGTTCCTTGATCGCTGCCTGCAGGAACATGATGATAATGAACATTGTTGCAGTGACAATGGGAGATATCTGTCCTTGTTCTCAGTTCAGTTGATGCCAACACAATGAAAATAACTAATTCTTGTAAGAATTCAAGCAGGAGGACTTGTTCCCATAGTTAGAACACAAAGATCAGTGATGGTAGTGACATAAAAACCAGTATGTGGGGACATCAGCTAGAGAACTAGTAAGTTCAAGCTTTTAATTCATGATTACTCTATATCAATTTAATTCACTATAGTTCCATCATGTACGTGGTTGTCAGCCTCCATTCCTATACGATCATTTATTCTCAAATGCTCAAATTCTCAAATTCTAGAGATGCAGTTAAATAAGATTTCTCCAAGGCTGTTGCTACTGCTGTTGCTACTGCAGTTACTTCTATTGTAAGTTGCCACTTATCAATATCAACAGAGTCCCACAATTTTAACCCTTACACAACCAAGCATTGAATGCCTCACTGATCGAGATTAGACACACAACCAATTCTCATTTATATTTGTAGATTTTGTTTTTACAAATTGTTTGGTAATATGACATCATTGTAATTACTTTATGTCACTGCAATTGCACCGTTCTCTTGTGCATATCCTAGTGCAACTCTTACTAACGTTACGCAACAATGAGGGCGGTAAACAGGGGAAAATATTTTCAAAACTGCTGGGAAAGTGTACTCCTTACGATCCTCACAATCATTATAATGTAGCCAGCCGTGGACCAATCACAGCGTTGCATCGGTATTGACCCCTCTAATATTGTTAATATGAACTAGAAGCCCCTCCTTACCATGATGGGGGTGATGTAGGGCACGTTGAACTTCTCCAGCCGATCCATGAGCAGGAAGAGGATCCCCTGCCACCCGCTCTTCACCACCCCTCGGAACAACGACTCGGTGTTGCTCGCCGCAGCAGCCATCTTCTGGTCTTTCCTCAGCGGCTTCCACAGCCAGAAGTGCTCCTTCTTCGCCTCCTCCTCTTCCCGCTTCTTCTTCTGTTCAGGAGTCTCGACTTCTTTTACGACATGCTCCGTGACGTTGACAGAGATATTGGCACCTCTCTGCAGCAGGAAGATGACCACGCTGTAAAAGAGAGGTTCAGAAACAAACACCATGACAATTAAAGTTTTAAAGATGTCAAATAACAACTTTCAAGGGGAAGCTCACACTGAAATGAAAGGTTGCTTTGAAAAGACGCAGACAAGTCGAAGAAGCAGATTTGTGAAAGCTTGTACAAAATCAGACAAGTAATAAAGAAGTTATGGCCATTTGAATTTTCGCCCCTCCTTTACTTGGCATCACATGCCATAGGCAAAAAACAAAAACCATGACATAGAAATTTTTGATGACATTAAACTATAAACAAGAACTACATAAATTTGACAGCATGCAGTTGACTGGTTTGCCACTGCCCTCCTGCGCAGACACTGAAGTATTGTCATAATCTCTTATGGTAAAATTTGATCCTCTAATGCCTGGAAAACTTGCTATTTAGCTATGACGTACGACTTTATTGGCATAGACCTGTCATATATCATAATTTTACTTCATTTAGTGATATTTGGTCAAATATTTCACATGTCGTCATATAAACAGCAAACCCAGACAACTCAGAAGCATAATGTCATACTGCCACTATGTGGTAAAGGCATAAAAAGAAGATAGAGAAGAGTAATACTGATGTCTCACCTGATATGTCGCCCCAATGTGGCCATGGAGAGAGGAGTATTTCCTAGGCAATCCTTCATGTCAACAGTGGACACACACTGAATGTTTATACAGAGAGAAAAGTGGCAAGTGTTATTTCAATCAGTATCACAATGAACTCACGTATGATTACAATACTAACTGTAACCACTCTCGGAACACCTGGGGGAGAAAAATAATTAGGATTGCATAATCTATTACTCTGGATAATGCTGTCTCATATCAGTTTATAATTCAATAACTTGAGATAAAAAGGTGAGCTATAAGTCAGTCTTACCTCCAGAAAAATATTAGAATGTATGTGGAGGGGCAACTTTTTAAGCCTGATGTCATGAAATGGGCACTATCAGCCATTCAATGCATTTTACTCTATAGACCAGTACGTAATTACACCATGGTTGGACAGTCCTCTGAAAAAATACTACTAGACTACTAACTGGGATTTCTTCATAAAACTGACTTAGATGTTGGATGTAAAGACAGTTTACGGTGTGCCTGATTCGGCCCTGGAACAACAAAAAGAGAAGCAGGTTCTTTGACGTGCCTATGGTGTGACTCTCCTTTACATGGGACCGACGGCTTAAAGTCTCCTCATAAAGACTAGTGATAATTGAAATGTGGTTAACCATCTATTGAATTTCCATTTTACTCTATGAGTTGTGCCATTGACCTGAGGTCATTTTCTAATAACTATAATCTGCTCATGCGCACATTGCAATTACGAGGTGGTATCAATGCTTTATTCGAGGGGCTCTCTTTTGGGATCTGCGGGGGCTAAATCGCCCAGAGTCCCACTGGTCATTGATTTTACCTCAGAGATGTCCATGAGTGAGATGATGGCTCCTCGGAGTGCTGCAGCGTGGATAGGGGTCACACCCTGCTTGTCTGCATGGTCAAGCTGCTTGTTCTTCATCCCCCCTCTCAGCAGACTCACTGCCTCGATCGGGTCAATGTGAGATGTGGTGTTCACACTGGAAGATAACCATAGACGCGATTGAGAACGTGCTGTATGATACTACTAGATGTTAGATGGTTCATTCACACTCTAGCAAAATTAGCATTAAAAAGTGAGAAAGTGCTATATGATACTGTTAGATATTAGATGTGACGTTCACACTGGATGGAAGATAACCATACTCAGATTGAGTTAAAACAAGACTGATAACATGATTATGACACTGTCAAATGTGTCATTCACACTGTAATATAACCATGTAGATAGAAGTTGAGATGATAGTGGACAATTCTTGAGATGTATGCTTCTCAACATGGAAGATAACCATAGCCAGATTGGCATTCATACAAGAGTTATAATGTGTTATATGACATTGATTCCATTAGATTAATTTTATACTTGTCGTTCATTTCATGGTGTAGATGGTCTATCCCATTTTGCTGAATTGAAATAGTTGCGCAATAGAGTACCGACGTGGTGTCGTCATTTGAGCATGTTGTCGAGACAATTGGCTCTAAACAAACTCACTCCAGGGAGAGCTTAAGCGGTCCAATATTGTCTAACATGGTAGTGTCGGGTATTCCCAATTACAGAGCCCGCTGTGATAACCACTGCTTGCTCTACCCGCATTGTTTAGAACCCGTTGTCTTGACAATTATGCTCAAATGACGTCACACCTCAGTACTCTAATACATACTCATTCATGTCGAGGAAGAGGTAGTGTAGCGGTAGTCTCTTTTGGTCGTCTTGTGCGAACACGTCTGCACTGCTATCCAGCAGCAACTCGAGGGAGTCTGGGCTAGGGTCCTTGTCAGCGATGTACGTCGTGCAGGCATAGTGCAGAGGAGTTTTCTGCTTGACGTCTCGCGCGTTGACCTTTGCCCCCTTGTCCAGGAGCTTCCGCATGATCTGGGTGGCGCTCATGTTCGATGTACCTGATGAATGGACGAATTGGAATTGGACAGTTATGTTTACAGCACGTTTTAGATGTTACTCATATCTGAAAAGAGATTTCTTACAGGGACTTCTACGTCAACTGATATGACATACAAATGTAGAGAGATGGGGAAGATAGGAATTTGACAGTCATGTTCACTGCACATGTGAGTCATATTTGAACAAAAATTTTCCTGGAGGATGGATTGGACAGGAATTTGACAGGATGTTAACAGCAATTTTCAAATGTTAAAAAGAAATGTATTACAGGGTCTTCCATGTCAGTTTTGTAATAAGACGTGATTATGCATATAGACAGATGGAAGATACTGTAAATTAAAAATGTAATGTCTATAGGAAGAAGAAGGTGAGTTTGAGAGGCAAACTAAATAATTCTTTTCATACCCAATTTAAATCATTTGTCACTGTTAGGTTTCATATTTCACAAACATTTCACGTTAATGCAAATATTTTGAATTTCTGTCAGGTTTGCATGAGGTATATATCACCCTTTACCCATTCAGTCCCATAGACAATGAATTGTGTCATCAGGGCAAGGGACTATCAAAAGTCAGTACTGACAGGCTTAAAGCAGTACGGAATTATGTCCTGACTTACTGTGGCTTGTCATGGCCGCATAGTGCATAGCAGTCCTGAGTTCTGGTTCGGTTCTGGTATTCACAGTAGAGGTAGTCAGGAGTGTGTCTACCAGTTCAAACAGATTCAGCCTACAGGGAGTAGACACAAAGGACACACATGAAGAAAATAAATTCTTGTCTACAAAATAAATGATGACATATGTCCAAAATGCAGCTTTTTTCTTAAATTACACTTCAGATAAGAATGAAATAGTAGTATTTGCATTAAAAAACTTGTGGAACAGATTTCAGTCCAGCATTTCAGGAGATATATTTTGTCTGCCACTTATCCTTTCATGTTCTTCACATGTTTCAAAAATTGTTCAATCACCTACAGATTAATAGCTTTTTTTTAGCAACCTTGTATGATGGTTTTCCTTGTGATTGGCAATCCTAAGGGTAATAGGTGTCATAATTCTAAGAAAAGCAAGAGACACTGCTGACTGCTGAATTTTTCCAATAGAATGGCTGGATTTCTCAACCAAAAACAAAAAAAAAAAATCATACTGCAGCCCAATTGGCATCATACTTAAAACACACTATCATAAATCTCAGAAAGAACACTTCCATATAAAGAACTTCCACATGAATTAAAGAAATATGATATAAGTTGTCATTATCAAGAGTGCTAGCTCGCCATACAAATACGACTTACTTGATGGCAAGAATGAGTGGAGTAGCCTTTCTGTCATTATTTTCATTTTGGGACTTCAGCGTAACATCTGCTCCCGCTTGTATCTACCAATGAAAAAAAAGGAAACATAGAAATCAGCCAACGAAACCCCATACAGGACAATGGGTGCAAATCATCTAAATTAGAATATCACAGAGAAAGAAACTGAATGACCTAATAATGTAAAATAATACTGATCACACTTTTTGTATGAATTTATTAATTACAGAAAATACAACAATCAACTGATCAGCAGCACATGATAAAGAACCTACAAAATAATTTCCACACCCAAACAATTTTTTTTTTCACTTACAGCAGTGTAGCATACCATCAACAATATCGGTTGTAAAGCATTTTCCTGATGACACAATTCTTGCAAAGTGAGAAACGTACCAAACGCTGCACCATCTTTACTTTCCGCCGAGTGATAGCAACGATGAGAGGCGTGCGTCCCTCTTTGTCCTTGACGAGCAGATTGGGTTTGTATGCTAAGAGCGCCTCCAGTGCTGGGAATTCGGATTCAGCGTCCGCCTTCTCCGTCAGGTTGCACAGCATGTGGATCACCGTGTGTCTTTCAGCTGATGGACAACCAAATAGGAAGGTTTATTGCCATTTTGTCCAATGCCATTTCGTATAATAGCCATTTGGTCTAATGTCATTTCGTCTACCATCAGTTGGTCCACTACCCACATAGTCCAATTACCATTTCGTCCAATAACCATTTCGTCTAATAGCCATTTAGTCCAATAGCCATTTCGTCTATTATCATTTGGTCTAATAGCCATTTGGTCTAATAGTATTTTTGTGCCAATTGGTCCAATAGCCACTTCGTCCACTATCATTTCATCTATCCCCATTTGGTCCAATAGCCAACTGGTCTAAAGGCAAATGGTCTAATAGCCACTTGGTCTACTTTCATTTCGTCCATTTTCCATTTGGTCTATCTGCATTTGGTCCATTATCACTTGGTCTAAACCCATTTCGGCTAACAATCATTTGGTCTAATTGCCATTTGGTCTAATCACCAATTGGTCCAATTGCCATTTCGTCTAATCACCATTTCGTCTAATATTCATTTCGTCTAATTAAGCATATTGGTCTAATAGACATTACAGTGCCCTCTCTGGTACACATGTAGTGCATGCTGACTTGACTCTTTTCCTGATTTGTGGTCCCCCCCCCCCCCCCCAAAAAAAAAGGGGGGGGGGGAGAGGTGACGAAATTAAGACGGAAATGAATTAAAATATAAAGAAAAGGAAGGGGGAACAAGAAGGAAGAACAGTGAGAGAAAGAGAATTGGTAAATAGCAGGTTCCTTACAGTAAATTAAATCATTTCAGCTCACGCTCCGCGCTCGCAGATATTATTTATTGAGATACGTACATACCTAGTTCTTTATTGACAATGTGCTTATAGTTTGTAGTGTCGGAAATTCTTCATTTTAAGTTTGCGCTTCGCGTTCGCATTAGTTATTTCAGTAGATACCATCCTGCCATATTGTGTTCATACACACATTTCATTCTTTACCAACTATCCTCCCATTCCATCCCTCTATCACTTTCATCCGCTCGTATCTCCACGAACCCCCCACGACCATTACCCCCCATTATTGACCTCCATTCCCAGTATACTCTAATCCACGTCTCCATCCCCCAGACTTCATATAAACAATGACCACCTGCTTGACCACCAACATGCACTGTCATTCCTATATATATCCAGGGATACTACCCTGGGACAGATATTATGCTGATATAGAGAATTTGCTGAATAAAGAATGCTCTTGATCTGGACTCCAAAGCGTGTCCACGTGTTTTCAGAGTCCTTCTACAAGCTAGAAGTACACAATACATACATACCTTGTTCTTTATTGAAAATGTGCTTAAACTGTCCAGTTTATTTTTTTAGTGTGTTTGTGTGTGTGTGTGTGTGTGTGTGTGTGTGTGTGTGTGTGTGTGTGTGAGAGAGAGAGAGAGAGAGTGAGGGGGGGGGGAGCCAATCATATTTTTTGTAACCATTATCATCAATAATTTCAAGGTATAAAAGTCATTTCGCACCATTCCTATTTGTATCAGTAGAAGAACTGGCTAATGGACGGAATGGCTATTAGACGAAATGGCTATTGGACGATTTGGGAATTGGACGAAATGGTTATTAGACGATTTGGTTGTTAGACGAACTGATCAGTAGACGAAATGGGAATTGGACGAGTTGATAATTAGACGATGTGGATATTGGACCAACTGAAATTAGCCGACATGGGTATTGGACCAAGTGAAGTTGGACGAACTGATTAATGGACGATTTGGCATTAGACGAAATGGATTTAGACAAAATGGTTGGTAGACGAAATGGTTGTAGACGAATTGGTTATAGACCAACTGGTGATTAGACGAAATGGCTATTGGACGAAATGATGACTGGACGAAATGGGTGGTAGACGAAATATTGATGGACAAAATGGCATTAGACGAAATGAATGTAGACCGAATGGCTATTAGACGAAATGGCATTGGACGAAATGGCAATTTACCAATAGGAAATGGCTGCTGTATTTCTATTTTCCTTCATGGGTTTCATCCACTTCTCTGTACAAAATCTCCCCCCCCCCCCCCCCACCATGACTGTCAGTCATCTTCATTTTATTTACATAGTGCAGACCACACGATTTGGCCACGATCCAGCAATCGTAAGGGCCAACCACTGCCGTCATCTTCTTGCGCAAGTCCAATACCTGGGTCTCACGATTCAGGAAGTTGCAGATTTGTACGACTGATTAAGGCCCCGTAACATAAAGATTTGCAATCAATTCCAAATTTGAAAGACAAATTCTGATTGGCTACTGGTCAGACTTTGGAACAAAATGCACATGCAACAATGACGTTGATTGGCCATTGCCACTTTGCGATTGATCGCAAACCTTTCTGTTACGGGGCCCAGATCGTGTTTTCTGCAGTGGCCTTTACACATGCAGATTTCTTCATAATATGCTACGAAACTTGTGGTTAGATGCAAAACTAGCATTAGTGTTACCATCTCAAATCAACAACAGGCAAAAGAAAAAGGCTAGGGAATTCAAATTTTGAGTTTAAAGACAGGACAGAAATAAAGAAAGTCTTCATAATGCAATTCACAGCGACGTCCAGATTTTCTTTCTTTTTTTTTTATTTATGTCATGTCTGCTTCCGGTCTCACACACAAGCACACAAGACCTGACTGCAAGCAAAATCTGAATGTGGCTGCGTGGTGCATTATGGGATGAATTTTCCTTACATATGGTAAGGAGAATTGAAATAATTAATTTGGCAGTTAGCTTACCATTCTCTTTGGTTGTTTGTTGTACTGCATTCACATCAGAGTCTGCTTCGTCAAGCAAGCACTGTGAACAAAAATTTGTTTTAGAAACTTTACTTTTAAAGAGAGGGTAGAACTAAAGAGAGTTGATAATCACTGTTGCAGTCATTGTACGCAAATCTGTATTGTCCCTCTTTAACGTTAAATTTGTATCTATTTGTTATTTGTATATTTTATGTACTGAATACAACATAATCAGACTGGTTGGCAGTGGATTTTAGTGGATCATGGTAAGAACTAATTTTTACAAATTTAGCAAATATTACTCACTGAAGACTTCACTTTATTACAAAACAAATCAATCATCCTTCATTACATTTACACCTTGGTAGAGTTCAATACGCCCGATCATTCCGTTTTGTCACATAAGTGACAGTAAACCCCAGTAACATATTTAGTCTCTTACCTTGAGAAATGTTGTGGCTTTTTTGAGCTGCTCTTGATTCTAAAATGGAAAAAAAGGGGGAGAACATTACTACCAGGCACATGAACACGATTACATGCAGCAAGCATTATTTTTAACCTTAATCAGAGCTACCAAGACTCACGCATTCAGGGTCTGTCTCACGATCTCACACATGACACCCATTTTTCTCACTCATCGGGACCCGACAGAAAAAAAAAAGTAGCATCATTTGCTTTAGACTCGCACTGGCCAACCGTCTACACACAAGCCATCTACCGGCCCGGCACACATACAAATCGAGAGTGCAGTCGGCAAACAGAGCAGCATGTACATACATGATATACGATAGATCACATGGTTCTTGTAACGATATGGTACATCGATATTGGGATGAAGCCCATCACGTCATGTGCGCACGCACCGAGATGAAGAGACTTGAAAATCTCACAAATAATTTTTTTTTTTAATTTGGCATCTCTGCCATAATGAAGCCAGGGTGATGAGCATAGTCCCCCTTACCCTTTCACATTTTGCACAACCATTCTAAAACATGCAAATATATCAGTTGAAGTCTCACACAACTTTTGAGACCACATTTGTAACGACTAGGTAAACCATTGCAATACCGCAAGTTCTTTTATGAGACTAAGTCATTTGAGATTTTCATCATCATTGCATTACAAGCCACTGTGGGAAAGCTGAAATTCAATACGTTTGTTTTCTCTTTTAATTTCTCTGACAATTTCTTGCATGTTTTGTTTCTTTATTTTGATTGTTTATATTAACATGTTATTTTGATATTGTATATGTTCAAATGTATTATGTGTCATGTTGGAGTTTTATAATGCACAGCCACCCCCCAAAAAACAGCCTTTGGCTGAAGTGGGCCACTGTGCCAAAAAAAAAAATGTGCCCCTTAGACTTTGGGAAGATAAAGGCCAATATAGCCAGTTTGACTTGACCCACTGGGAAGGTGGGCTGTACAATCAGTATGTTCATATGAAAAATTGTTTGATGAAAATAAGAGAATTTCGACATCTGTATTAAAAGCAGGGCTGTGCGTGGGTGCAACTTCGAACATTTAAGGCGTCACTGCACAATCACACAGAAATTGTTTCTTTCAGTCTCTCAAAATTCATCAATTTGGTATACCTTGAACTCTACAGTTTCTTTTAAGACAAATGCAAAGACAGTTGAAATATTTGTATGCATTTTGGGAATAAAGGGAAAAGTATATTTGAACAATGAAGCTCCTGCGAAAAAACATGCCCTTTACAGCAGCAAACAAAAAGATAGCATTAGCTCTGGTGAATGCTCACCCTGTTCTGGTTTGCCGTGTAGACCTGCGCCCATCTGAGGAGAGGGGTGTAGCCCTCCTTGTCCCTGGCCCGGGCCAGCTCCTTGAGGTCGATCCTGCCTCCTCCTGACGAGGCGGCTGGGGCAGCGTCCTTGTCATTGGGCAGGGCCGCTGCCTTGGCTTTCTCCTTCTTGATCTGAGATAGTAGAATCACATGTACAGATCACTCCAAGGCCTCAACATCAATTAATCTGTCGTTTACTGAGCCTGCCAATATGCAGGCTAGCTTTTTTTCAACTCAGATACTCAGTAGAATGACTCCTACACAATCAGCTGTACAGATAATAGCTAACATGGTATTAACAAACTTCAAATACCTTATAGGACACAATTAAGCCACACCCCTTTGGTTACTCCATGGCAAATGTTGACACCCTATCTGGATCTAACCATGAGGAACATTTTAAAACTAGGCCATCTACACACAAGCATGCCTTTAACTGTAAAAGTCCCTTGGCAATAAATTGTGTTATAATTGACAAGGGATTTATTATTGATGGGTACAGAGGAACCTGTGATCAACTCCCCAACATGTCTGTAATTGATTGCACTCAGCCCCTTGCATTTGTTTAGTGATTGACTGCAATATAACACAATAACTTGTGGTAAGAAACAAATCAAATGCAACCCTATGTATGCTTTACAGCTCTTGAAAGTGAAAAAAAAATGGAATGCAATGTATAAATCTTAAAGACGGTGAATCCTGTCATCAACTTCCCATCACAACTGCAATAGATTGCAGTCAGTTCCTTGCATTTGTTCAGTGATTGACTGCAATAGATTGCAGCTCCTTGCATTTGTTTAGTGATCGACTGCAATATGGTGCAATAAATTGCATGAAGATACAACCTGACTTTAAACAAGTTTCAGGTTTACTAACTGCAAAAATTGAAATGTAATGCTTTTCAGAAATTATACAGAAGTGTCTGGTACCATCCATTAGCACTCTCATTACCATTGGCATGAATATGTGCATTGAGCCAATGGGGTTTAGAAGGCATTGTGACGTAAGGGTTACACTCCTATTACAGGCGACATGCTGCTCTATAGGATTTGTATGTATTACTAGTGCTGCCAACATGTCCTGGGACCTGTTGCATAAAACTTACCATTAATGGTAACTCTGCCATCAATGGTATCTACCATGGTAACGATGCTTTACAGCCAATCAAATTCAAGGAGTCCATAGAAGTTGCTATTGGAAGCAAATTTACCATCAATGGGAAGTTTTTATCCAACAGGGCTCAGGTGGGATACAAAGAGGTTAATGCTCTCATTACTAGTGGCATGGATAGGAGTACTAGATCAATTTAGTTATCAGGGGTTCATATTGAAAAAGTTAACATGTGGAGACTTACGTTGTCCACTACGATGTTGAAGAGCTCAGTCTGGTCACTGTTCAAGCAGCGTTTGGCCATCAGATGGAGCAGGTTTTCGTCCTGTTTGTTGGTTGAGTTGGTCAGCTGGCAGCCCTTCTCCAGCAAGAACTTGACCAGGTCAGCATTGCAAGGAACCTGAAGAAAGGTTGTTATAACAGACAGGGTATTATAGTCTAAGGTGCTAATCTTTGCCCTAAAGTATCATACTGGTACTTCAAAAGGGAAAAACATATTCTACACACAAGATCATATTTTGTGGGGGGGGGGGGGGGGGGCACCAATGCCAATGCCAATGCCAATGGAAGATTTTCTTTCCTTTTAAAATTCAACAAAATATTTCTTTCAAGGAAAGAGCAGAAAATAATTAACTTTTGGAGCTGTTTGTATTTAATTATGTTTTGATGAAAGGTTTATATTTTTTTATTTCATTGTGTAGTAGTAGTAGTAATAGTAGTAGTAGTAGTAATAGTAGTAGTAATAGTAGTAGTAGTAGTAGTAATAGTAGTAGTAGTAATAGTAGTAGTAGTAGTAATAGTAGTAGTAGTGGTAGTAGCAGAAGTAGGAGTAGTAAAAGTAGTAGTAATAGTAGCAGTAGTAGTAGTAGTAGTAGTAGTAATAGTAGTAGTAGTAGTAGTAGTAGTAGTAGTAGTAGTAATAGTAGTAGTAGTAGTAGTAGTAGTAGTAGTAGTCGTAGAAGTAGTAGTAGTAGCAGCAGCAGTAGTAGCATTAGTAGTAGTAGTAGCAGTAGAAGTAGTAGTAGTGGTAGTAGTAGTAGTAATAGTAGTAGTAGTAGTAGTAACAGTAGTAGTAGTAGTAGTAGTAGTAGTAGTAGCAGAAGTAGTAGTAGTAAAAGTAGTAGTAATAGTAGCAGTAGTAGTAGTAGTAGTAGTAGTGGTAGTAGTAGTAATAGTAGTAGTAGTAGTAGTAGTAGTAGTAGTAGTAGTAGTAGTAGTAGTAGTGATGATAGTAATGAAACTGAAATTATTCCACAATAACAAGAACATAAGACATGGTAGTCTAGGGGGTTGAAATTGTTTTTAAATGGTTTATCTTAACACACACATACGCCTAAACCTCGCTACAATATCCTGTGCTTAGGCCTCTGTATCTCCAAGCACAATGACAGAACTATGCATCAATCAGTCTACAACAAGCAATACTCACTGAAAATACCAGAATCTGTGTAAATTACAGGAACTAGCGACCTACTTTCAAACCACCAGTAAACAAAATCCAGGAAGTGTTGATTTCACACTAAGAAATTTGTAAATGGAACTTGATTGACAGCTCTGTGTACAATTCAGATTCTTGCTCCATAACTGAACCTGAAATGTACTGATAAGCATTTTATGACTATAGCTTGTAACAGAAGCTTGTATTTTGATTGACAAGTTATATCCTGAAATTGACACTAAATCTGTAAACAAGAAGGAATGCGCCTCTGACTACAGAAACAGCAGGTTTCAAATCCACCATGATCCTAAATATTGTTTTGTCACGGTCCCCTTCTATACAAGTGTCATAGAGATTTATTATTCACTACTCTGAAATACCAAAGTATCTCCTTACTTGTTGAACAATAAACATTTGATTTATTTAATTTGATTTGCTTCATTTATTTTCTGCTTGATTACTAATACATTACCAATACAATACCAAATACATTGTATCAACCAATATATCGTACGGATATTTGAGGACATTAATGGAGCTAAAATTAATGAAATACAAATAAAGGGCTAATTATAAACTGTCCATAATTCTCTAAGTTCTGGTACTTTTTTCCTTTGGGAAGGGGGAGGGGGCAGGTCTCTGGATCAACAAAATAACATAAAACAATGCAATCTTGGATTTCACATTTGCTTCACTTTTTGATTCTCAATCATCTCAGTACCAGAAGTGCTCAACATGTGTAACAAGTCAATAGGCCTTTCCTGTCGTAGTACTATGACAATTAACATGCAGTATCAGATAATCACCACAACAATCAAGTCAAGAAAAGAACCGTTTTAGAAATCTCTGCCCTACCTTTTGGATAGCAATGTCCAGAGCTGTTTCACCATCCATTGACTTGCCACGAGGGTCACAGCCCTTCTTGATCAGCAGGTCCGCCATGTCCAGACTGATCTGACACTTCTCTGCTCGCTTATCAACTGGGCCCTGGATTCAAACAGAAAACATTTATCAGTTTACCACAACCAGCACTACATCCCCATTAACATGCACTAATATCACTAATACATCATAAGCCTTTATGTAATACAGACATAGTAAAAGGGAAATTTGTAAGAAAGATTATTATTTCTGAACATAAGAACTATTAATGATTTCATTCTTATGAAAGGACATTCTCATTTTCTGAAAATTAGTCTTGTATGTAATGCTGTATTTTGCATAATGCTAGAAAGTATAATTTTATATATAATTTTATATAAAGGAAGCTATTCTTAAGGTTTTGGATATTCATGGCTCTGCAGCCATACATTTTTTGTCAGTTCATTCTCACTTTTTAGTGGTTGAATAACAAAAAATCAATTAATACACACAGTAATTTAATGTTAAACTGAGTTCACTCACCTCAAATGCATTAGAAGCTGCCAAATGGTGAAGCTGTGTGGTGATAGAAAAAGGAGAATTCAATTATTTAAGCTGGTCAGTACTTTTAGGAACTGTAGTTTGATTAAAGTCTCTGAGCCCTAGTCAAATGACCAATCCCCAGCAAACATCATTATTAGGCTATGTTAAGTCCACCAAAATATATTTGTACACATTCAAACAAACTTGAACTAAACTTACAGAAATACGCAACATGGAGAAACAAATTTTTATCAAAATCATTTTAGAGATTTCATTTCTATGTGTAATTGTGTAAAAATCTTCAATTGAAGATTTTCTTTTGGATGATTTTAATTTCATTCAAATGAATTTTCTAGGGATATTTATGTTAATTTTATTCATATTTCCACATTTTCAATCGAATATCACACTATACAACTTTGAGTTTCCAAATTGTCTTGAAATTTGACATTTTATTGTAGTTTGGAAGGAGGCATCCTCGCTATGACTTACTGCATTCCAGTCATTTGCGTCCTTTAGAGACACATCAGCGCCCTTCTCGTCCACCAGGTACTTGAGTTGTTCCAGCATCTCAGGCGTGAGCATGCCCACGCTCAGCATCACCATGGTCCAGCCGTCCTGGTCACGGAAGTTGACGTCCACCGAAGGGTCTTCCAGAAGGAGGTCTGCGCACCCCACATGGCCCTTCATGAAGGCCACAGCCAGGGGGGGCACCTGCAGGGAGGGGGCAGGAGTAAAAGGGGGTGTGGTCATTTTGTTGAAACTGGGATTTGTGTCCAACAGCACCTTTGTGCTTGTCCTACTGGAGATTGACTTTTTTGTCATGGGATTGATGAACAACATGTCTGGATACTGCTCGTTATAGTCATAATTAGCCAGAGATGACATCCACCTCCCAGAAAGAAAAAAAAGTTCAATTGTATTGTCATTTTGTTTACTTCTGACTCTGTAGTTATTGTTGCTTCTGTTTTGTCAGCAGAACAATATAAAATATGAAAGTAAACAAAGTCATGTAAATTCACCTCTTCCAGACACAAAATGGGACAAGGCCTCAAACTTGGGACCTCTCTGATAAAGAATTGTGATTGATGGCAATTTGCTTTGCAATTGACATAAGTCATAGCTGTATATAAGAGACAGGGGGTTGGACTTGTGATCGAATCAAATCAATCAGAACTCTCTACAAGATGCAGACTTGCTCACCTTCCAGTCTGTGAGGGCGTTAGGATCTGCGCCTGCCGACAGCAGCAGTCTGAGGACGAACCACCAACCGTAGGCGGCGGCATAGTGGAGAGGGGCGTTGCCTGAGGAGTCCTTGGCGTTGGGGTCACAGCCCTTGCGCAGCAGGAAGGCAGCAACTGGGACGTGGCCGTTCATCACCGCCAGCATAAGGGGTGTCCTCTTGATCTTATCTGAGGAGATATGCAGTTACAGAGGTGTGGAACTAACCATCCTTGGCCTACATTGAGCTTATATATTAATAACATGATTACTAGACCTGATTCCTGAGTGCTGACCTTCATGGGCGACTTTATTCATCTAAAATAACACACAGTATGGAATTGTCATTGGTCATATATACCACACAGAAACAGGGGAACAGAGCATCACTTTTCTACCTATCTTTCCTAACTTTTCCTATCTTACAGTGGTTGTGAGTAAGATTTTTCAACACAAGTAATCTCTTTTGCTAAAGGAATGTCCTCACTTTTCTATTCTTATTGAAGTCAAAATATTATAGGGGTTTAATTCCCTTTTAAGGTTGGAATCTCCTGATGACCTATGTCCTTACCTTTCTGGTCCAGAACGGCACCGGCCTCAGCCATGATCTTGACCGTCTGGAGGTGGCCATGCTCACAGGCCACCATGAAGGGGGTCAGCTTGTTCTTGCCTGCAGAGAGGGGGGCAGTCAGACTGGCGCCGTGCTTCAGGAGGGTGCGCACAGCATCCTACAATAAAAGTCGCATACATGTATTTAGTGGGATTTGGGGGAATGGGAACAGTGCCTTCTTTCATTCTACTGCTTCAGGAGGGTGCGCACAGCATCCTACAATACAAGTCGCATACATGTATTTAGTGGGATTTGGGGGAATGGGAACAGTGCCTTCTTTCATTCTACTGCTTCAGGAGGGTGCGCACAGCATCCTACAATAAAAGTCGCATACATGTATTTAGTGGGATCTAGGGGAATGGGAACAGTGCCTTCTTTCATTCTACTGCTTCAGGAGGGTGCGCACAGCATCCTATAATACAAGTCACATACACGTATTAAGTGGGATTAGGGGGAATGGGAACAGTGCCTTCTTTCATTCTACTGCTTCAGGAGGGTGCGCACAGCATCCTACAATACAAGTCACATACATGTATTAAGTGGTATTTGGGGGAATGGGAACAGTGCCTTCTTATATTCTACTGCATTAGGAGGGCGCACACAAAATCCTATCATATAGCTCATAAACATGTATTCAGTAAGAGTTGGGGCAATGGGACAATGCTATGTCATTTTCATCACCCTTCATATTGTTGTCATCACTGCATGTTGCACTATAAAGAATATCAGATATAATTGGGATCTTTGACATGGGAAAATGTACGTTGTTCATCTCAACATTCTTTAAGCAAAAAACGAAACACACTCTGCAAGACATGAATATCAGAGTGGCCTTCTTTAACATACCTTATTTCGCAAGCTATGGCTAGTCCTGTTTGAGTACTCACAAAGGAATTACTTTGCATGAAATATATTGCAGCAAAAGTTAAAAGATTTAGACACAGAAGGTAATAAAATAAAGGATTTTCCCAATCACTGAGGTTTGACAGGTGTACTTACATTATGACCATTTTTAGCAGCATAGTGGAGAGCAGTGAAGCCAAATGTGTTTCTTCTAAAAACTCCTCCTTTTTCCTCTGTAGAAGGAAATAAGGTAAGTATCACATGGAATGAAAATTGGGCATTAAATATGTTATGTAAATACAGACACTGCTTGTAAAAATGTAAAACACATGCCACCAGTTAGCAGAACTCAGAGTAAAATTTCAAAACAATATTTTTTCTTTAAGTGTTAATGTCTTGTTGTTGCGAAAATGTTATGTTATTTTGATACAACCCAAGAGAGAGAGAGAGATCACATGAGCACTATATTATAAAAGAGTGATTTACATGAGAAAAAACTTTCACACAGCTCCATGAGCTACTCTTTCATTTTCTAATAAACAATACATATTCAACTTACAATAATACAAATACATTAAAATGGTTGACACATGTTTTTCCTGTGCCTTACCTGATTTGAGCTTCTTTGCGAGGATTTCGATGTTCTGGCACCTGTTGAGAGAGGCTGCAATCATCAGCGGTGTGTTCCCCTGGTTGTCTGTTTCATCTCCGTACACTGACCTGATGGCAGCAACAACAAAAACAAAATCTGTGATATTTCTAGCAGGTTTCTATGGTGATCAAATGTTATACAGTACTTTAGTAGCACAGTGCGAGTTTATTCATTCGTGATGATTGACACACTTATTTAAGAGCGCAAAAGGAAGTAAAAACGAAAAGTAAGGAATATTACATATTATTGCGGCATCACTGACACTGACACATCTTCTGTGCTAAAATGTAATTTGTGTGATACCACATAATGCGATGTCGACCAGATGATGCAGAAGAAACGTCTCGTCTGAACACTGCTCAAGATGATAGCTTCGTTCAATTTTACAGTAACATATGTTCATGAGTGTTTTTGCATCTTAGAGGTCCTCACCACTATTCTATCTGTTTAGATGTTAAGTATTCCTGAGTGCTTTATAATGGTTGGAAAAAATTGGATTAAATAAAAATATCCTTGCCATGTATGAATACATTTTGACTTATTATTGTATGTACAATTATATTTTTTTTTCTAATATTTGTTAAAGTTAATCAAAAGAATTTAAAATATCATTAACATGTGAATCACCTGGGACACATGGGATAGCTTATTTTTATGGGGCAAGAGCACAAACCTGTTGAGGAGAAGTTCAAGCGGGCCAGAGCCAGTGCAGGCAGCTGCATAGTGAGAGATTTTCTTGCCCTTCACGTCCGCCACACTCCTCTCAGGGACAATGCTGAGCAGTTTGTCCAGGATCTTGGGATTCGGGTTGATGGCTGCACAGTGTAGGGGCATGAGCTGGAGGATGGCAAGGCAGAAACTTATCAATATGGGACCTGCTTTACCAAAACCAGAAACTTGAAGATGTTTGCTTAACTCTTTGCCCGCCACGCACACTATCTCCCCTGCGCCACATTAATTTCAGGGTGCCACATTCAGAGGGGTTTTGCATGTACTATCTTATTCAACTTGCAATAACTTTTTATTGGTTTGTAGTGATGAAAAAAAATGTGTAGCAAAGTCTAAAAGAAATTAATACTCTTGCCAATGGTATCATTTTTGTCATGTATAATATCATAAATTCTGAGAATTATAACTTTACATTCTGTCTCCAAATTATCGTTTTGGAGGCTATTTATTCAATTCAATTCAATTCAATTCAGTTTATTCCAACGCAACTTTAAAAACAATAACATTGAAATACATACATCGAGAAAAAAAAAACGTGACATAAATAGATTGAAACATAAACAGATTGAAACATTTATCAAACACAAATGAACAAAATTAAAGAAGTGTTGAGGAGTAGGCAGGAAGGCAATGCCTTATTTAAAGCCCACCCCTTAGGGAAATACTCCATCTAGAAATATACAAGAACACACACCCACACGCACACACACATACAAACACTTAGCCTATATACTGATGAAATTAACAATTTGAGGGTTATAATTAGAGGATTCCAAAATAAAATGTTTACATTTCCTTTTAAATATGTTAATAGATGGGCTTTCTCTTATATTGTTAGGTATATTGTTCCAGACAACAGGACCTAAAACGAAAATAGACTTCTTAAAACTTGTCGTTCGGATTATTGGAAAGTGGTAGTTTAAAGCATTCCTTGTTTGATAATTATGTACAGAGTTGTTAAGATGAAAATGTTCTTGCATGGAGGTAGGGAGGAATTTGTTAAAACATAAATACATAAAAATAGCAGTTTGAAATAAATTTGTATCATGCACATTTAAAATACCCAAGTCAGAAAAATATCGGTGCAGTATGGGAATAGTAGCTTAAATGTGAAATATTTCGTACTGCTCGTTTTTGTAGTTTGAATATTCTATCAATATTTTGCTTGCTAGTATTAAACCAAGATGTTATGCAATATTGTATATGAGGAGCGCAAAGTGTATTATATAATAGTAGTAAAACATCTGATGGTAAAAACTTCAACTTGTGTAATATACCGACGTTCTTAGCTAATCTATTGCACATAACACCAACATGTTCATTCCATGATAACTTTTCATCAATAATTACACCTAAAAATTTTAGATTTGTCGCTCTTTGAATTGTATTATTATTTAATGTTACTTTGATGGCATTGCGGTTTACATGGTTATTTGTGAAAACGATAAAGTTAGTTTTTTTAATATTTAATACAAGTTTATTATTGCATAGCCATTCATCTACTTTTATTATTTCTGAATTAAGCCTAGTATTGAGGGTATCAATGTTACTATTGGACATAAACATGCTGGTGTCATCGGCAAATTGTATGATATTCAAATGTTTTGAAATATTGCACATATCATTTACGTATAGAAGAAACAATAGTGGCCCTAGAATTGAACCCTGGGGCACTCCACATATAACCGACGATACACGTGAATCACAATTGTTCATACAAACATATTGCATACGGTTGCTTAAATAACTTTCGAACCAATTCAACAGAATACCCCGTATACCGTATTTGTATAGTTTATCAATCAAAATTGTATGACTTAAGGTATCAAATGCTTTACTTAAATCTAAGAATATACCAACCATAACTTCTTTACTTTCCAACACATTCAGCACACGGTACAAGAACTCACTTAAAGCAGTAGATGTGGAGTGTCCCCTACGAAAGCCATACTGATGTTTACTCAGAATATTGCATTTATCTAAAAACTTAAACAATCTGTTGTATATACACTTTTCTAAAATCTTTGAAAAAACAGGCAACAGAGATATAGGACGATAATTGGAAACATCATCATGAGATCCAGACTTATATATCGGAATAACTTTAGCGAGTTTTAACTTGTCTGGTACAATGCCGCTAGTAATTGATAAGTTAAATATTGCACACAAGGGATAACATATTACATGAATTACCTTTTTGACTATATCAATTGTCACTCCATCGAAACCCGGACTTTTACCATTTCTAAAGTTACACACAATATCAATAATTTCGTTTACAGTAATTGGATTAAAAAAAGCTGTAGATGTATTGTATGAAGTAAATCGGGTATAACTCGTGTTACTCGATGCGAAAGGAATATCACATTCAGAGGCAAGTTTTGGTCCAATATTAATAAAATAATCGTTAAAATAGTTACAGATTGTAGGAGTATCGGAAATGGTCTCATTATTGCACTGTATTTTATCAGGCACGATGTTCACCTTAGATTTATTACCCATGAAACCATTAATTATTTTCCAGGTTTTTTTTGTATTTCCCACTGCAGCTTTAACTTTTTGTTTATAATACATATTTTTGGCAATTTTAATCTCATTGGTAACCATATTTCTAAACTTCTTGTAGGCTTCATGTCTATATTGCGTAGGTTTATTCAAATACTTTTTGTATAAGTTATACTTTTTCCGGCAAAGCTTTGACATTCGTTTGCTAAACCAAGGTTTGTTCTTTTTTTTAATCTTATTTTTTTTGGATACACAAGGAAAACAACAATTATATATCGACAGAAATTTGGTTAAAAACAAAGTATAGGCTGTATCTACATTACTACTTTCCACATCCCAACACGTGTTAGAGATTTGGGTAATGAATTTTCTGATGTTGCCATCTGTAAATTCACGTTTGGCATACGATTTGTCCTTAGATTCATTATTTGTTTTAAATATGGAGAATATAGGAAGGTGATCACTAACATCGGCTAACAGAACGCCTGAAAGAGTACTCTGATTATCATTTGTAAATATATTGTCTAGGAGTGTGGCAGAGTTGTTTGTAACACGTGTTGGGAAGTGGATCAAAGGATACATACAACTTGACATAAATAAATCAAGAAACTCATTTGCATTTCGGCAAGAGGGGGCTTGGAGAAGGTCAATGTTAAAATCACCAACAAAATATATTAACTTGTTCTCTTTATTTACAGAGTTAATAATATCTGATAGGGATTCTAAGAATAACTGCATATGCTGATTCGGTGGCCTATATATAACTGCATAAATAATATTTTTCTTAGAGTTACAAATTTCTAAAAAGATTGACTCCATAAACGCTGTATTTACTGATAGATCATGCCTCATCTTGTAACTTAGATCATTTCTAACAAAAACACCAACACCTCCTCCTCTTTTATCTTGTCGACCAGTATTCAGAAAATCATAGTTCTCTATATTAAATAGTGTATCACTTTCTCTTAGCCAAGTTTCAGTTATGCCTATTGTAGAAAATTCAATGTCCAGAGTATTAAGTAGTGAAATAATACTGTCAAAATTTTTATTTATACTTCTAGCATTAAAGTGAATACTTGAAAATTTAGACTTATTAAATGATTGAATATTATTTTTGGCAAGATCATTGAATTCATCTACGGTATAAAAGTTCTGATTAGCTCCATATATCCCATCCTCACCATAATCAGGGGAAAGTATATTAGATATAAGTGGCAAGTTTACGGAATCGATTATTCGGGAATTCAAATCATGTTGAGGCATTTTCATACATACACACACACACACACATGCACTGCATACACACAAACAACTATATAGAAAAGCAACAGATGAAACAGAAATTACACCTAAAACAACAAACTAAAAGTTATCAGAGTTATACATGAGATTGACCAGAAAAAACTAGATATATTGTATACTTATAATTAACATTTAACTAAGCCGTATTCAGTCTTACTGCCAAAGTGGCAAGAGTGTGCAAAATAAATTACTCTAACGAACTTAAGTCGGAGAGAGAATTGATTTTCTTTTTCGTTTCACGTCCGTTTGTCTTGACTAGTGCAAAAATTCTGCCGTCAATTGTCCAGGAGGCGCTCACGTTGTTTAGTCTGGAGGTTTGAAACAAGAGTTCCCCGTTTTTCTTTGTGAGGTCTTCCACTACAACCGTTCCCGATCCCTTCAGCTTCCGTCTATTTTTCATGAAATCATACTTGAATTTGTAGGATGTAAATTTGACAATGATTGGGGGTGGGGCGACCTTTTTCGCAGGCTTGCCTGACTGAGCAGCGTTCGCGTACGTTGTATCTCCGTGCGACTGCTGCTCCCTGCGCCTGCCAATACGATGAGATCGGTCTATGTCTTGCGGGGAGATAGAGACACCAATCTTCGCTGCTACCTCACACACGATTCGATCTGTGTCTTCGTTAGGTGTTTCGGTCACTCCCATGATACGTATGTTGTTTCGTCGCGAGTATTGCTCGAGGTAGTCCAAACGCTGGGAAAGGTCGTTGACCTTTTCTGTTGCACTATTAACATGTCGCTCCATGGTTTGTATAGCCTTCATTTTGCTGTCAATGGATACTTCCAACTCATGTAACGATGCCAGCTTCTCGTCTAGGATCTCTCTGAATTTATTCTCTCTCCTCTCCATGTCTTCATTCATCTTTCTTCGTTCTCTCTCCATCACCTTTGCCACCGCCGTCTCAACCACCTGCTCAATTCTCTCCAGAAAGAATGTATCTTGTAAAAGCTCATCTGAGGTCGTTAAAATTCCAGTAGCCCCTGTCTCCTTGCGCGTTCTACGGGTAGACATTGCGCTATGGTGTTACGTAATATATCAATAGATGAATAGATGAATAGCAGTACGTAGCAGGCTGAAACAGCTATGGCCAAGTGCAGAAGTTACTGTAGGTCAAGCGCCGACAAGAAAATATTCAAGTGGGACTGAATGTCAATCATGTTACCTTCTCCACTGATGCCGAAACAAATCTTGATCCATATAACAGCTTTTCACTCAATCCAACATATCCAGTCTCTGGTTACTCACACTGGTAGGAGCATGACGATTACATCTTTATTACAGTCCACAGGAAAAAACAGCCAAAAAAAGGGTAAAATTGATGATAAGATCGTCACCAAGACCTAGATTGCTGGCGTCTCTCTTCGTAAAAAAAAAAAATACCTCTTATATTCAATATGTCCTAATGAAAGTTATTCTCTAAGTTAGTTCATAAAAAAGATGTGTTCTTCAGCTTTCATTACATACCAAACCCATGTCTTTATGGGATAATGAGCCAAACAATTTAGGATTTAAATTGGGCATTCAAAAAGAGTAAGCTAACAATGAAGTAAACTCCACTATTGAAATTGACCGTGGGTACTTCTCAATAGACTTCCTGTCCTGAAAGACTTCCTGCCTATTGATACTTTGATCCCCTTGTGCAATACACGCGTCGCTATTGTATGTGTGTGCGCACAATACAATTAAATGCGTTCCGTATGCATTGTGCGCGAAATGTGACTTGAGTCGAACTTGGCAGCCCGCTGTATGTGCCGCAAGTCGAACAAAGCGGGCAAAGAGTTAAAAAAATAAGCTACACCACTTTTACATAATTATCTCCATTGTTTTAGTGAATTAAAACATATGTGAGACATATTATTATTTAATTTTCATTTTTGTCGACAAACTTATTGCAAATCTGGTATCAAGTGGAAGTAAAAAATTTAGATAATCAAATTGTATCAAACTCTACTTTCGCTCAATTTTCAATAAAATCTCTTTTATATTGTAATTTTCGAAGAGTAATATAAAAAAAAAACTAACCAATGTGCTGCTATGAACAGGTAAATCTATTACCTTGGTGGGATCAAAATGACCATTACCCTTGGCTAAAGCCTTGAGTAATTGTAATTTCGTCCCACCTCGTTAATAGACTTACCAGGTCATAGCAGCACATAGGTTGGTTGTGTAATATCTTAAAAATGTCTCAATACACTTGTTATTATCACAAAAGATTAGACAGAGGATGGGACATAAACAACAAATGGGAGCAAGGCACAAAAACAATGGAAAGATGTGAGAATAACAAATAAAAGGGGATTCTAGCTTACTCTGTCACATGAATAGGGCTTCTTCTTGATTGAAGCAGGCTTGAGCATGGTGAGTTCTTCTGGTTTATCACACAGCAGAACCTGAACAGAGATGAGAATGTTACATTAAAATTGTAATTTTTTTAGAAATGTTACAAAATTTAAACATAAGTCTAGCAGTTAGTGAGCTGATGCAGTTTTGTGTCCATCAAATTCAAACAAATAATTGAAAAATTTAGGTAGAATAACATAAACATTCAGAAATAAGAAATTACATACATTACAAAATTATGCTGATGATACATCGCAGCTCAAGTACAGTGAAGTAGTATTGCAGAATGCCTAATTCATTTGTTCACTAAAAATATGAATGAAGATTTGAAATAAAAAGGGTCCAAGTATCATAGGCACATATGCATAGGTAAAGCAAGTTACAGTGCTTTACAATTCAACAACTACAAACAAAATATCTGATTTTTAGGTTGGCATTTAAAACCTGAAATAGTCTTTGGATTAAATGTTAAAATATGATAGGCTGATTCTTTTAGCTCACAAATTCAGAATCTTATTTGAAACGCAGTAGTTAATTATTTTTTCCCTTTGTGTTTTTACTGGTAAAGGGGTCAGTCCCATCGCAATCTGAACACTGCATTGAGGAAGGATGGCACAATCATAGCACTGGTCACACGGACACAGGAACATTGTTTTTGTGCATAGTATGGACACCATCTGCACTTCATGGGCACTAATCCTTCCCTTGTACAGTTACTGGAGCTGGGTCAAGATCATTCAAATACTTGTTCAAATCCAATCAGGTTTAAATAACAATAATAATGCTTAATTTCTTGCAAACATCAGCTTGCTTTTCAGAGAAGTGAAAGCAAGAGATAGAAATGAAGGAAGAAAGAGATTGCATTCATCCTAAACTTAAATCATGATTCAAGCACATTGTAAAATACCACTGAGCTGATCTGACCAAGTATTGAACATTCTTTGAGAAACCCAGGGAGACTGTTCCACACTTCTTTTATTATATACTGAAAGGCTTGATGCCCATATGAAGGTATAGAGGTGGGAGAAGGTGCAAAACATACAGCGATATGAAGCGATGTCGCCTCGTGATACCGATATCTGATCGATTGCTCTTGGGACGTATACTTCCGGTAAGAGTCTGTCGTCGGCAGAAAGTGACCTAGAAATCACCTTTTTTTATGAATTGAGCAACGAACATTTTGTCTAGGGTTATGGTTAGGGTCAGGGTTAGGTTTAGAATTAGGTTTAGGGTTAGTGTTAGGTTTAGAATTAGGTTTATGGTTAGTGTTAGGGTCAGGGTTAAAATTCATAAAATTAGTTGGATACCCTGCACCCTATTGTACGGGATTAATGGTCGTGGACCGGAAGTTCATATCCCAAGAATTCAAGGTAGAAAAATAGAGCGCCACATGCATACAGATTTGGAGAGCTACATGCGATAGGGAGAATTAAGCATCAATCATCACTCATTCATACTCCTGGGTGGAGAGCAGCAATGTGAATAAAGTATCTTGCTGAAGGGACACAAGTGCCATTGTGGGGTTTGCAGCAGTAACTTTTACGTTTTCAGTCAAAGTTCACAAAACAGTATCATGAAACCTCCACATCCCTTCCTGTTTGGACGTACCTGTTCATGGAGTTTGTTGAAGTTGTATCCCCCATCAATATTTGACCGCTTGACCAGCTCTCCAGCCAGCTTGCGATGACCAGCACGTACTGCTAAATGTATTTTATCATATATCTGGGACTGTACAGAAAAAAGATGTACCCATTGATTAAACTCTGAAGACATGGTGATTCAAGATTCAATATTAATTGATCATGCACACCCTAAAAAACAACTTTGGCATACAATTCCTATTCTGGCATTTCAGATACATTAATATGTGAACTTATTCATAAGTACAAAATAATAATGAATTCTTTTCTTTTCCTCTCCTTACTTCACATAACAAGCATTTTTGCATATCAGCTACAAAGGACTTGATAAAATGTATCAATAATTTAAGATCACAATGTCATGAATATCTTCACTCATAATAGCTTAGGCTCCCCTAATTCAATAGCTTTACTTGCCTGTGCCAGAAAAATCCACGGGGTTATCACGATAATTATGACTGCAATCTTGGGTTTGCGTACATTGTTTCCTCTGGTCATAACTCTTTATGCCCGATAGATGCCCTTCTGCCCAAGAAATACACAGAAGACCCATGCAGCAAAATTCTGTTTGGCACTCTCAGGGTTAATGCTCTGTGTCAATAAAAACATCACTGAGGGTGGAAGAAGACAATGAAAAGCTTACCTCCAAGCTTGGATACTCCTTTGCAATCAAATCAACCGTCTGTAGTGTGGACCCCGACTCAGCCAACTTCTGGGCCATGTAATCTACTGCCACATCTCCATGATAGTTATCCTGAAGGAAGCAAGAGAGAGCAGAGAAGGCATATATATTGACAGCTTGTACACATGCTGACAAGGAATGTGTCATTTGGCTTACTGTATACGCCATATATTTCGCAGGGCTTTTATTTTCGTGAATTTTGCGAGTCGGGTGCTATGCGCAATTTTTAGCAAATCGCAGAAATATGAATACGACGTGCGCACACACATGTAATCCTAGTGCTAGTACCCCATGTTCGCGAATTTAACCACCCGTGATATCCTGATTCCCAAAATTTTAGACCTGCTAAATATATGGCGTATACAGTAACTCTCTCGGTACTCAGGCAGGAAAAGCCCATTGACATATCACACAATTCATGTATGTATGGTAGTGAAAGGGTTAAAAAATAGACATAACAAGCTATACTCCATATTTCATCAAACAAATGGAATAATTGCATCAAAGCATGTTTATTTGAATGTTGAGAACAAATTACCTTGTAGTTTGTGGGATTTTAAATATTGTTATTGGTATTAAAACAAGCAACTCCTTAACACATCGGTCGTAGGGTTTACCGTCATAATCAAGCACAGTTTAATGATGAGCTCACACTGGGTAAGCAATTCTTTTCATCAAAACATATTTTCAGAAAGACCGTTTATACCAAGCATCACTGAATCACACATATTCATCAATGTTTCATTAATACATGCCCCTTTCTTTCATCAAAACAGATATTCAATACGACCAATTTAAACCAAACATATTTTGAAAATACATTCTTACCTTAACAAAGTTCCTTTTTATTTTTATCAAAACGGATATTCAAATGGACCAATTTTACCAATAAAAATTTCTTCACCTTGAATTACTGAATCACACATGTTTAAAAGATAGATGTCTGTTGACGCATTCTTACCTTTATAAAGGCATCTTGACCCTCTTTCCCACCTCTGGAGACTCCGATGGCCCTCACTGCATGCCCAAGGCTCAAGAAATTGTAGCTACGAGAAAACATAAAACATTGCATTATTACCTTACCCTCTCAACACCAACTGATGGTGGTCGCACAGCACAGTTTTTCACCTATGGGACTGAGAGGGTTTAAAGTCTTGAGGCACCTTCCTATAACTAAGAGCCAATGGATGTTAGAAATACAGGTTTATTTTCACCTGTTCACACGGCGGTCCCCAGTGTAGAAAATGTGCAGAGCAAACCCCATGCATAGGGTCCAGCAAGTGATTGTGAACCGTGCATAAATTTACTGTGCCACTTGTAAAATCAGTATTAGCCTTATCATTCTTGCTTCTGCTTTCTTTGAGCCATGCGTTCTATAGTTGGGTACCACGCAGCCAACACAGATATCTGACAAAGTGACATTTGGCCCTTATGTGCCGCGCATACAAGAGTATCTGGTAACCACCCTGCCTGTTCAATTAAAATGGAAAATGAAATACGCTAGCTGATGGTATGGCAGACATACCTAGCTCAAAACACAGGCCTTGTACTGCTGTTGATCAGGCAGCTGGTATCCACTAGACTTTATAACTACAGTGAAAAGCTCCTTAAAACTTGAATATCATGACAACATATCAGTTTACCAACTAATGTGTATGTATCAAACAAACTGAAAGAGGTGCTTCGATGCTGATAACAATGGGATCTCCTGTTCATGAGCAAAGCATGCAGTTTGCAAAACCCATTGGTGTCAATTGCAGAATAGAGTGGGAAATCAAACTTAAGACCTCCTCAAATGTGCACAGAACAGATCTGATTGGCGCAGAATGGTCGCCTATGTCACTAGAAGAACAAAATATATATCATAATCATCTTGGATCAAGCACCTAAATGGGGGATGGTAAGAAGACAACGCTGATGTGTAATTTGACACCCTGCTAGTCTTACCTGCCAGTTCGTTCCTTTGTGAGGCTCTGAACAGGCATGGCACAGCGCTTCGTTCTGCCCTTCATCTCTCCAAGGAGAGCCTTAATAAATGCCTGGCTGTTGTTCTAGATTAGGAATAAATGAATGAATGAAACAGTGATCACATGGAAATTTGCCTTCCACCAACATCTCACAGTATTGATGAACATTACAAGACAGTGTAAATTGACATTGACAAGTGTAGATTAACAGAAACAAAAGCAATGACTTAGACGTACATAAATAACACTGACATAAATTACATCATAATTTCCTCAGCAACATAGGATATACCATAATCACTAGTTCAAGTGTTATTCACAAAAAGATACACACATTGTAAACAGAAATTAGCACTCCTCGCCCAAATCGACCAGCAATAAAATGATATCAAAACGGACAGAGGGCCATAAAGAAACGTGTGCATGATCCCATGAAGAACTCATTAAAAAACAGTAAACTGCACACTGAATTCATAAATAGCCATACCTTGGGAGATGACGTTATGTGAATTTGTAATTCTAGGTATTATTAAACATGCCCTTGAGAGCAGTGGTTCAGCCCATTTGATATTTTAACTATAAATGTGAAGACATATAGCACAATCAATCACTTATGATGCAGTTGACTAGGTACTACAGGCAATAACCCTTGAGAAGCAAAAAAATAATGACAATAAAGCGAGCATTTACCTTGATTGCATAAGAGAGGGCATTGTCTTCATTCGCAACACTTCGAGCCATGAATAACGAAGGCACTCGTTTGGTGTCGGCTATGAGTTGTTTGAGAAGGGGCATGTCATTGGTCAGAACAGCGCGGATGGCACGCTTACACTGGACGACCTTGGAGACTTCTGGCATGGAGTTCTCATTCCTGTAATTTAAAACACAGGTGATCGTGTTAGTGCAGTTATCAAATAAAATAATCTCAACAAATCAGGAAAGAAAAACATTCTGAAAACAGAAAAATGTCCAAAGTATAGGCAATAGGCAATAGCTTACAAGTATAAAATTTGTTCAATTTTCAATTTGTATCTTTTCCATTCATAATAAATAGTTCATTGCGTAAACATGACTAAGCAATATACACATGATATAAATACAATGAATTTCTACAAAAGGACATAACAATCATAAAATGGATGGGTCATGAGTGCATAATTATACTTCTTTTTTTAGTTCCAATTTGGATCTATTCCATTCATAAGAAATAGTTCATTCCATTAACGCGACTAATCAATATAAACATTACATGAATACACTTAATTTCTGCACGAGGACATGACAATCATAACATGGATGGGTCATGAGTTCAACGCTATATATATAAACATATTTTTTTGTTAAAGGACAAAATTGGATCTATTCAATTCATAAATAAACAGTACACTCAACAAATTACTTAGCAATCATGAATATAAACATTTCAACAGAGACCTGGGCCATGTTGCATATAATTTTCAATTATAGTAAATGACCATCAATGGTAACTACCATTGCAATAGGTGCAATAATGAGAGCTCATTGGCTGTTGTCATGGTAGTTCCCATTGATGGTAAGTTACAATATTTAAAAACCTTTATGCAACATGGCCCAGAGGGTAAGATTCATCATGAATGCTGACCTGACAGCCCCTGTAAGGTCAACCACATGACACATGACATCTTAAGTCCATCACCCTTTCTTAAATTACTGGAGCAACTCACTTGACTTCAAACATGGGGTCCTTGGCGACTAGTTCTATCTTGGGGTTAGGAACCAGCTTCCTGTTGGGGTCCAGCTTTCCTCCTGCCTTCTTGCCCACAGCCTCCTTCTTCTTGGCACCCTTGCCTCCCTTCTCCTTCTTGGTAAGGGCTTTTTTCTTGGCTGTACAATTAAAAGCAAAGTTAAATTTCTTTTAAGAATAATCACAGAACATAAATATATTAAGTTATTCCTTTACCTCACACCACCCTTTAAATGACCAGGGCCCTGTTGCATAAAACTTCCCATTGATGGTAACTTCTAATGAAACCTTGAATTTGATTGGCTGTCGAGTACTGTAACCTTGGTAGTTACCATTGATGGGGCCAATAAGATATAAGCAGCAAATAAACTTAAATTCAAAAGGAGAAGTGGCAAATACTAAAGAAACCATTTATGAATGAAGTGCCATTCTGCCATAACTTAAATCTAAAAAAATATATAGATATTGAATAAACTCCAGAGGAGGTGATGACAACAGAACTGTTCTGTCTATGCTTTTGCATGCAACACTATACTTTCCCCATTATCACTGTTATTTTTGTATTGCATTATGGTATTAATTGTATAGTGAGTGGAAAAATAATTAAATAAGATTTTCAATTCAATACATATGCAATTCAATTATCAATTTTTAATCATCAATTATCAATCATCATTATCAATTATTAATCATCAATTATCAATCATCATTATCAATTATCAATTATCAATTATTAATCATCAATTATCAATCATCCTTATCAATTATCAATTATCAATTATTAATCATCAATTATCAATCATCATTATCAATTATCAATTATCAATCATCATTATCAAATATCAATTATCAATCCAATCCAATTCAATTCAGGCCCATAATATCATGTGCCACATGCATATGCATGCACACAGCCCAACCAACCGACCTCTTGTGGGGGCTTTCCTGCGTCCAGTGCTCCTCTCCTTGGCCTCTTTGAGGATCCTGGAGGCGACTGCGCGGGCCTTGTTGGGCACCTTCCTCCGCCTGTTGGGGGTCTGTTTGATGGGTGTGGTCGAGGGAGACTTCTGGCTGCGGGCCCTGCCCCCCTTGGCGGTGGCAAGCTGCTCAGAGAGCTGGTCCAGAGAGGCGCGGCCTGCAGGGTGGGAGCATTGCATTCAAAACAATTATCATTATTACATGAGGCACTCTTAATGCCTATTTGATACTGTTTGCAGGCTACATAGTATTAGGTGGGTATCTCACTTGTTTTCTAGTAGGACATTTCAATTCACTCCATCGGGTTTTCACCATGCTCTCAAATCAGGAAGTGAAGTGGGGATTTCAATGTGCATAGAGTGTGGTTCATCTTCATGTAACTTCTTGTCTGATGGATGGAGTTCAAAACAATGATACCTGGGCCCCTTAACGTAAAAGTTTGTGATCATTTTTCAAATTCTGATTGGTTACTGGTCAGTCTTTTGATCAAAAAGCAAATGTAACAATGGTGATGATTGACCATTGCCATTTTGCGATTGATGGCAAACCTTTATGTTACGGGGCCCACGGCCCTGTTGCATACAACTTACCATTGATGGTAACTTTGCTATCAATGGCATTTCTGTGGAAACCTTGCATTTGATTGTCTGTCTAGCGATGTTACCATTGTAGCTACTATTGATGACAGCGTTACCATTAATGGTAAATTGTATATAACAGGACCCAGATCATTCCTTTGGACAAGTCATTCATCATAGTATTGCTACATCAAGGATCCATTACATACTAAATTATGCTCAAACCTGTCTATGAAGACCAAGGCCCTGTTGCATAAAACTAACCATTAATGGTATCTCTACCATCAATAGCAACTACCATGTAACCTCACTCAACAGCCAATCAAATTCAAGGTTTCCATAGAAGTTGCCATTGATAGCAAAGATACCATCAATGGTAAGTTTTATGCAACAGGACCCAGGCCTAGTCATCCAGAATACGCATTCCTGATGGACAGATGGTCTTTCAGGACAGGTTCAATTACATTCAAACTACTCTCTTTGGCCTTTATAGACAGTGGCTTCTGAACACATATTTGACACTCAAATTCTTAGTATCATATACACAAAATCACCTGACCTGAAGTCATGTTGTTTTTTTTTCAGAAAATTAAGCTTTCCTCTAAGTGTAGCCTGCCATAAAGTAAGTCTATACAATCTTCTAACACAGGTGTTGTCTACACTTTCTGTCCTGTACTTTCATGTCATTAATAATGAAGGTTCCATTAAATCAAGTTGTTACGTATGACAGTCAAGTGACCCATATGTTAAACCCATGGAGGTATAATACTAAACATATTTCAGAACTTACCATCTGCATCACTGAGTTGTCCCTTCTCTTTCTTGACCGATAGGTTGACAATCTTCTCAATCCTTGAGATCTCACCATCTGGCAGCTTCTTCAAACCCTTCTCACCAGCAGGACGAAGTTGGACCTGATTTTAGTGGGAGAGCCACAAAGATATGATAAAGACACACTTTGAAATTCTGGAAAATGGTCCCTTCTTTCCACCACGAAAAAGAGCTATTTTGGGGTGAAATACATTTCACAAGGAGTGACACAAACATAACCTCATTAAAAAAAAAAGCTGCTTATAAAACAAAAATAATATTTTTGTGGCTTACTTGTTCAAAAATGTGCCCAAGATCCTTAAAGATTTAAAGAAATATTCATATATTCATAAGTGCTTAATGCTAGTACATGTATCAATATGGACTACCTCAATGTTCACTATATGATTCTTTCTCAAGATCAATCATTTTTTTTCCATGGAATAACAAAAATGGGTGATTTCAAGCACACATTATAGTTATTCCATCAACAAACTAGCTCATCTTACTTGATTGTGGGACAGAATCGCACAGTATGCATTTCACGCCCTAAACGATTTGTCAAGGCTTTCAGCCCCCTTTACCTGAGTAAGGACGCTGTCTCGGTCCACAAAGTCCAAGAAGGACATCTTGTAGACGGATGGCTTGGTCTCCTCCAGCCATTGGATGCTGAGTGTTCGGCTGTTGTCATACACATACTTCAGAGTCTGGCAGAGGTAGTACCCTCCTGTCATGTGCAGATACACATCACAAAATAACACATTATATCCTTTCTTTCATATTTCATGTATTGACCTATCATGCTTTTTCAGAAGAGAGTGATCAGCGTTCCTCCATGGGGCTCTACTCAAAACAGAATTTGCAGAGAAGTAGAAACAAAACATGATACATTAATCACATTCCAGAAATTCACAGATACCCGACAAAATATTCTTATGATTATTCTTGTACTGATGGCTTCAAGTACCCTGTGCTTCATGCTTACACCTAGCCCATGGATATAATATGGGAAAATTATTGCTTTTAACAATTAACTTTTGAACACAAATGTAATCCTTATTCAACAAATATCTTTACATGATAAGTTTTTCATGGAAACATTTCCTAGTGCTTATCTGTTTGGTGCATGCACACTTCTTGTCCAACCTACAAACATTCTTAACACTTAGGTGTCTCAAGGCCTTGTACTAAATCATGCCAATGTCACTTCAAATGCACTGAATTATTTAAAAATCGCTCTCCAAGATTATGATAACATAGAAAGAAAGTCCCTTACCTTCACTCCTGACCGCCAGATAGGCTCCCTTCCCGAAGAACACCTCCTTCTTGGCCGAGGCGGGTGTGCGGGACTTGGACGTCTTGGAGAATGCCTCCACCACATCGGACTGGTAGCGATCTGCCTGGGTGCGTTTGCGCTTCACGTTGGGGCTGCGCTGCGGACTCTCGGACTTGGATGGGGACGAACGTTTCTAGAAAGAAAACAACAAGGGTTAATATCAATGTGAAATTTATCAGTGTTTATAGACAACATTTTCAGTTTCTCTCCACTATGTAATCTTAAGATGTGCACATTCTACAGGTTTAATCGTTGTAGTGTACTTCTAACATTTCGTATACATTCATAATCTCAATTGGATCTGTGTTCGAACATTAATCTAAACATTATGAAAGCATTTGAACATCATGAAGATATTTCATTAATTGCATCACCAAAATTCAATGAATAATTCCATCAATAAATGATCTAATATCCACATTAATGCTCTCATCAAGAACATTATCAACAATGTAACAATGGATCAAATCATTATAAGCAGTGTGTTCATGATGCAAATATCATGAAATTCAGCAAAGGATGATGTCTATCCAAAAGTCACACTGTAGTTTTAATAACCATTTCATGAAAAGAATAAATGCCTCTTATTTCTTAGTAAAAACACATGGACAGGTAGAACATATCCTATTTGCAGCATAATAAAAGACAGCAAGGGCACCTACGTTTGTAGATTTTGTCTGCCCCAGAAAAAAAAATGAATGTGTCCTTGTGTTCTATTTTCACAATTTTCATGAAACTGTGAATGGGTGTTGTTGATTATATTGTCTGTTTTTACCACCCTCACCACACACACATTGTAAGCATTGGTGGCATTGGAACAACCCCAGTGGGTGGGCATGCCAACTGTTCCACATAACAGTCTCATTTTTCTGATCAGATAAAAGTCTTTAGTGACTTGAGGCTACAGAAACCTGTGAATTTTGGAAGATGTGTGGAAAAGATCAATTCAGCATCTAACTGTCTACATACACAACAGCTCAAAGGAAATGGCATAGGGAAAGGGAAAGGGAAGGACCTGCAGTTTTAAACCACGGTATATTTTGTCCCGTTCAGCATGAAACACGATAAGCATCATGTCTCATGCTGAACTGGACAAAATATACCGCGGTTTAAAACTGCGGGTCCTTCCCTTTCTTCCCTTTCCCTTTCCCTATGCCAATTCCTTTGAGCTGTAGTGTAAGTCATAAAGTTCTGAAACTGTACTTTTCGTCTACAAAACCTATCTACTTTAGTTTTTGCATGAGAAGGACCTTATGCTCCCAGTCATGATGTAATGGTCATAGCCAGAGAACAATATAATATAATCTTAAACTGAATGAATGGCTATTTAGAAGAATCTTGGACATCTTACCTTTGGAGGAGCACTACTTGTGCTGGGTTCTTGATCATCCGCCATCTTCCTCTTCTGTCAAATAAAACAAAAATAAACATGACAGCAAAAACAGTCACCTCATAATTTCTGCACTAATCGTGAATTCATTAAATGCATTTCATCTGTGCAAATCTCACAGCAATACAGTGTATGTGAGGAGTGTTTTTGTGCTTTTTTACGTTTTCAAGAAACCTCTTCAGCAAAAGACACTACCCAGCACAAACATGCTTTTATACATGAAAGTTACACTGAGAATGAAACTCACAATATTGAATTACATACCCACACTATTGCTTTCATCAAAAATATTTTGTGGAAAATCAGGTTTAAACATGGAATTAATACCCACAATAAATGAATTAATACCTACAAAAAATGCTCTCATCAAGAGCATTAACAAATAATACGTGGGTATCTTTTTCAAAGGATTGTTAGTACATTGTACATTTTACAATGTACATGCATACAGTATTGTCAGTGTTCTGAAGCCAATTATAATCAATGTATTAAGTTACAATGTATGCTTAGCCTTCAAAGTACATGTACACTACATGCACAATATTAGAAGTAACTGGGTGTACATGAACAAGTTTCATTTTACATGTACACTGTACAGTACATTAAGTATGTTTTTCACATACATGTATTCATTAAATTTTGTGACACTGTATCATATCACAAACTTGGTCTATATGCGGTACCAGTTCATCCAAAATATTCAAAGACTTTGGTTGTCTGCCAAAGGAATGCACTTCCTTAAAAAGACAGTGTGTCCCTTTTGCAGGTCAAAAAAATAAAATGTTGTAAAAACTGTGGAAAATGGAAGAATACACTGAATTAGAACTCCCCTCCTAATAACAGAGCTGGAACTGATGTTAGGCTGAATTAACGTGATTAACGGTTGTAGATTTTGAGGAGGTTTGGGTTTGACCAAAACGTATAGCCTAGAGACCGGAGACCGCTGTGCGCTATGGTCCACTCCATTGTGCATGAGTTCAATGGAAGCAATTGTTCACATCGTGCTGTGAGAGGGACAATACCATTTCAAATGTGGACTACATGTATGCTTGCTGTGGTTCAAACGTAAAGAAGGAGAGGTTTTCGCTTTTCCTGAAAAGTGAATCTATGGGCGTGTTTATCCACTCTTTTTTGGGTAGAATTAAGGTTTCCAAACGAGTTTAAATCTTTTTTAAACGCGTTTGAATGAGTTGATAAACGCAAAGGTGTTTTGATTGGGGGTTTGGAAAGCTGTTTTGAAACACGCAAATTCCTAAACGCGTTTAAAGAAGCGAGATAAATGCAAAGCTGTTTTGAAATGCGTTTAAACCACGTGTTTTCGGTGACAAGGCCGGTTTTCGTCTTGGGCGATCGAGTTGATAAACGCACCAAAATTTAAACGCGTTCGTACAGGCCTTTGGAGTTAATAAACGCACCATTTTTTTAAACGCGTTTGGAAACGCGTTCGTAAAGGCCTTTGGAAACGCGTTTAAATTTCTGAAAAATTGATAAACACGTCCTATATTTCTAACCATGGCCTCTCACATACACTGTATGCACATATGGTAAATTTCTTCCTTTTTAAAAATTTGTTGAGGAAATTGTAAAGCTACGATGTACTTATGTACTTATGTACTTATAATGTACTTATCAAAAATAGACTGGCATGCATATTTTGAAATTGATGGTTGTTCACCCTTCAAACAAATATAAATACTGCATAGTATGACAAATCAAATATTCTCCAAAACTGTGCATTCTCATTTGCAGAAATAAGAAGGATCATTCTGCAAAAGCTACATCATCTACCCATTTTAAATGATTTACTTTCTTGAAAAAAAATGCATTCAAAACAAAGAGAGGAAAAGAAGTGGATGAAAATGTACATGTACACCCTACACAGCCAAACCATGCCATAAACAAAATCTATATTTAGCGCAAAAAAACTCTTTTTATCAAAGGCCCACGGGAATGCACTGGTCATGTACTGGTACACGATACGATACAGCTACAGCACACATACTCGCATGCATAGCCTACACCATGTACAGCTTGTACACGTATGCACATGTACTCATGTGACAAGCATGTGTGTACATCGCAGACTACAATGTATGGTCTGGTGAGACTTCAATGTCCAGACTAGTGAGACTATTGCAGAAGAGTGTTTGCTTTCGATATACCGGGTACCTGGGAAAACAATACACACTTGTCAACTCAATCAAAAAATATATACACACATCATGTACAGTACAATGTACATATATCTCATCTATGTACAAACACTTCATTCATTATTACTGTACTTTGATATCGTGTGAACACATAATGTGATCACATAAAACAACATGTAAGGAAGGCATCTGATAGACATACATTATATAGTATGTACATGTGGTAGGTTCTTATCTTCATGTACAACGTACATGCATGCATCAATGCTATGCAGTTTTTCTATGCACAAACCCAATGACAAAACGAAAGCGCATTATCTCACTTAAACAGTGTACAACTGTACATACAGATAAAAGGTGTATATTAAAGTTGATATTCATTGATTTTAAATACGGTTGAATTTGATATCATTGTAAAGTTTATGACTTGATGATCATTATAACGCTAATACCAAATTTTAAAACAAACCAGGAGCGCAGAAATATCCAAACAAAAACTACTCAAATTCCCTCTCAAAATCTGCCCAATTTACGTCCCGTAAAATAGGCCACTATGCATGACGTAACTGAATGTCCATGATTTCATTTGACTATCGGTCACGTGCAGCTTTCGTGTAAATACCGAACAGCAAATTACGTTTCGCGAACTGAACTATTTTTTAGACTTCAACAATGGATGAGTTGGACCTCGATTTAGATTTTCAAATCGACAATTTTGAAGAAGAACTTGAAGACGAGAGTATTAGCTCTAGTAGTGGACCAGATAGTGTAATTGATGAAGGTGAAGTGGGAGATTTTGATGATGAATCAAACGCTCCTCAGGCTCAAGCTGCGAGTATATACGAATGGTGTTGTTACGGACGCTGTAGATATTGCTTACCGGCAAGAACCAGAACCTGAACTTCAAGAAGATCTAGATCTACAAATGGAAAACTACGGGGATGCTAGGCCAAGGGGCAACCAGGCCTGCCAGACTTGATCCAAACAGCACCGAAAATTGGTATGTAGTTGAAATGATTTAGACTAGAGGGTATTTATTTTTTCCAAACCTTAGTGCGCGAGTTTGCAATAACCGTGGGCCCGATCCGTGCAGTACTAGCTTAGCGTAGCCGTAGCAGTAGCGCTAATAGGGAGCTTTCGTTATAGCCCCACGGACGGTAAAGAGCAATCTGGTCTAGCCGTCCGTCCGCGGGAGTCACAGGCGCTTTCGCAAAATAAGACAGAGAACGCTAACGGCGGTCCGTGGGACGTCATCTGACCCCCTGACACCCCCCGACCCGGGCGCACGTGCGATTTGCAATGACATCATCTGTACGGGCGCTGATTTCCTGCTCTCCGCAACTCGTCGTGAACGAAAAATTTCAAAATTCACGTCCGCGCGGATAGCGAGGCCGAGGGTGGCGCATGCCCAGATCGATCTTCGTATCGGATTACCGTACTGGAGCCCGTCCGTCCTCAAAACGAAAGCTCGCTAAAGTCAAGCTAGCTACCCGGTCGGCCGGGACGAAACAGAAAAAAGAACAGGACTCGATTGTTCTGACAACAATCCTGATGAAATTGTATAAGATTAAAACTACGATGCAGACATGTACATGTACATGTACTATGATACCGTTCATGTTGACAAACCAGTTTATATTTCGCGCAATAAGAGACCACAAATGCACATACATACATGCAAGTTGTTGTCAGTCGAAGGTTGCGAGCAGAAATATCAACGATGAGCAGAGTGTTGATGAATTAAAGGAAAATGCGCAATACCCATTCATGTGTACGTACGTGTGCGATCGCGAGCATGCATTGTAATCATGGAATGCGAATGCACCAGTAAGGCTATACCATGCGATATGCAGTCGCGATATGCATGGGCTATAATGACGTACGCGCGCGTGCATAATCGTACTGCAGTATGTATGACGTTGAACGTCAACAAATCTTTCGAGAAAAATATAAATGGGTCCATATAGTGTTTGACATCTAGATTATATTATCTCAAGTCTTCTATCAACATTATTTGAGATATCTGTAAGCCTTAATTGAAAGGTCGTTAGATCTATGGCATGACCTCTACAAAACGTACAAGTGCAAGAAAACTAACTTTTCCGAACGACAGCTCGTATTAAATTCAGTAGACTCGACTTCGTGTTTCAATGTAAAACCTCCCGATAAAGGTCAGAATATTTTCATTTTTCTTACTTTATTATTGCTGAGATTATTTTTCTTAGATTTGTGCAAGACTTACTCAAATGCTACTAACAAGAAAAATCTAAAAGACAGTGAAATATAGCCTTAAATGGTATATTTAGTTAGGACGATATACTAGAGCTTTATGTATAGAACACGTAATGTAGCGGCTGGAGATGGCTTACGTGCCCATTTACCTTACGTCACAAAAAATCGCTCTTTTCGCGGACGGCAAACGGCACGGTTCGTAGCATTATGAGATGCGTTATAAAAACTGTTTTTATTTCTTTTGTGTTATTTTATAAGCGAAATAATGAATAAATTTGACTTCTACACACTTTCAGCTTTCCATTGATATATGGATCGCTATATTTTTGGATTTTCTATGAATATCAACTTTAAAAGAAAAGTGTACATCACACAACTGTTATTCTATCAAGTACAGTGTGTATCGAAAAACTGAAGAGGTCTTTGATGCATGTTCATGATATCAAATATACATGTACATGAAGGGGCTTTATTAAAAGACTGATACCAGCAACCATTCTTAAATTACAATTTACAATTAACTCATAATTTCTCAATTAAAGGACAATACAACCTTCGTAACCAATTGCATTGAGTAGAACTACAAATTTCAAAGAAACAGATTGGAAAACATTTAATTTTCAGGAAATTTTTTATTTGTGATGAAAAATCTTGAATTATTTTGAGCCCTGTTTACATGTTTTTATGGTGAATAAATGATGATCTTGATATTGAATACATATAGTACACAAGAATAACAAAAAATGCATGTAATTGCGGCCCAATCAAGTTGCTAATAAAGAATATTGATTAGAATTCAGTGAAAGTATATAAACACACAAATAACTTCCTCAGGAAATGTTTGCTGATCTGTTCTTCTAAATTTTTAATTAATCTTATCAGGGTAAGCAAATTGCATTGCCTTTTAAATATCTTACATGGTAACAAATACCCTCATGTGCATGACCATGATATTAACATAAGTACCTTCCTTCTTTAACACTTACTTCTGAACTCACCTCCTTACCATACAGCCCCACGCTACTTAAGCCTTGCATATGGACTTGATCTCAAATATTTGAAGGCCAATAGGTCACAGTCAATTTGATGAAATGTGTATAGTGTGTGTGTGTACATGTACAAACTTCTAGTGCACAGTGTTTGAGTGCATTGGGGACAAGTCTGGCTGGACACACATATTGCCTGTTTTTTACATTGGTGTCAAGGTCACTAAGCTCATTGTATTAAGTTCAAACCATGGCTTACAGATAACACACTACGCATCACGCCCCTTCTACCACTTTCAAGTTCATTCATATAGAGTGGTTCAATGAATCTGTAGTTGTAAATTTCAAACTCTCTCTCTCTCTCTCTCTCTCTCTCTCTCTCTCTCTCTCTCTCTCTCTCTCTCTGTCCTCTATTACCATGTCCTACCTATTATATGATTAGTTGAAAGGACATACAATAAATGTACACTTAAATTTTGACCATAATTCTTGTAATACCAGTAGTCACATTCATGAATGCTGTCACAATATTTTGCAGAATGTAAAAAAGAACAAACAAGCAAGGTACACTCCAAAAGTCAAAATTGCTATGACAAAAAGTTGTCCAAGATGTTTCATGTATATAGACTCAATACTTAAAATGTATCGTACATGTACAAGTATGACCATATTTACCATATTGATATTGTCATTAACAACATCTAGCAACTATTGACTCATTTGAGTTTGTATCGTAAAGTGTACTTTGGCATTCAGTAATATTGGCTCGATCACTATTCGTAGGGACCGATATTCAGAACATGTAACTGAATCATCCTAATGCTTCATGAATAACAATTCCTATTATAAATCCCTCAGGTATGGAAGTTGCACATCAGCACATGTATAGCAAGCTTGCCCTATAATGATAAATGTAGCTCGACAATACATGTACATGTACCAGTATCATAGCATACATAAAACATGAAGATGTTGGTAAACATGCACATTGTACATGTACTGTACATTGTACTGTACATTGTACATACACTGTACATGTATGTAGTCAACAACAATTACAGTGTACCTCTAGTTCCCTGTAATTCAACTTCCCTTTTCCTGGGGAAAACAGCAGGTGCTAATGCCATTTTCAAGTTCCTTCAAGTATCCAAAAACTTATCAGCTATAAACGAATGATTAATTTTCGATACACATGCAGTGTATGTTCATATTCACTTTGGGCTACATTAAAGGTGATATTCACATGAAATAAAATACAGTTTATTTTACAATTGAGTGAGTTATTAAAGCAATTTATGCAACTAACATGCCATGAAAGTGTTCAGTTTTGTGTTTAATGAAAGTCAAATTTTACTAAATTGACTCTCTTCCTGACCTACGAAATCGCCTCAGGGAAAGTGGTGTTGTGTGTACGTCACAGCCGGGATACACTTCACAATGACCATTGTGTATCACACCTGTTAATCCACTAGCAACTGCCATCACAGTTTCATTAACAATGCATGATGTTTCTGGCGGAAAAGAAGCTGCGGATTGGCATGTTTGATGCACAATAACGCATCCCTTTTCTTACGTCAGACCTAAAGGCCGTTTCGGATGACAGTAGGGCAAATTTGTCCCCGAGAATACGATGATTGTTTTCACCCTAATTTCGCTTTTTGGAAAGTGATATATTGTTTGAATGTCATCCGAGCTCATTGTATGGCTTATAAGCTTTCTGTAGATTAATATCTTCATATTTTTGGATTTTCTATGAATATCACCTTTAAGAATTGTTAACACATGCGGATGCAAAACACAGATTCTGGCAGAGAGATGTGCAGTTTCTATACAAAGAAATCTATGTATAATGCACATGTACATTGAGCATAGTGGGTCTGCAGGGGATGACTGACCGGTGCCTGTGGAAGTCATCTGAATGTGTGAATGTACAGGCATGCTGTGGGGATAGCGTGGGGCTTTTTCTATTTTACTAGACCAAAAATGTCTTGTACCCTTCTTATGCCAGATAAAATACTTCAATAAGGGATTTGTGTGAATTACTGGCTGCAAAATGCTGAACTAACTCAGGAGAGGTGAATGCATCTTGAAGTAGCTGTTATATTTTAAATGCTAATTCTACCTATATAAGGTAAATGTACAGGACAAATGTATGTACATGACAAATGTACATTGTGTAATCACATTTGAAAATGCTCAATTGCATATTATTTTGCATTTTGAATCACTCTTTTAAATCATTCTGCCTTTATACCCACTAAAATTTAACTGCTCACATACAACTGATTGTGGCTCAGAAAAAGTGGATCCATGTAAACATGCTTCTCAACACTTGGCTACTGTAATGGCTACTTCTACCCTAATCAACGGTAAAGTTTAGCAGTTTGATTGACATTCACAAAGATACAATGTGTATGCATTGTCAGGCAAATACAAATCCATATACCGTACAGGTACCTGAAGGTGTTGTGAGATTTCATCAATGTAAATTCTAGTAAACTGGGTGTGTCACACAAATATACATTATAAAGACAGTGTATATACATGTACTGGGTATATTGTCTACCTGTAAAAGGACATCTAAGAAAGTGAATAGCAGACTTTTGTCTTTCAAAGTCTGGTTTATTTTCATTTTTCCACTCACTTCAGAGACAGTCTAGTTGTATTTTCAAGTCACTCACTGATGCCCTTTCTCTTACATGTAACTTCTTCCCCGTCTTCCCTTCCTGTCTTACCCTTTCTTCTCCTTCTCTTCTTTTATTTTTCCCTCCCTTCTCTATTTCCTGTTACACGTATGTTCTGCATAAGCAAGCATTTGAATAATGTTACAGTGCTTGTTCTGATAAACATACAGAGATGATATAGGCCTTCATTGCTTATGTAGAAAATGCAAATTATATGCACTTTCTCAAACAACATTTCATGTACAGTACCAGATGTGAAATGTAGTAAATACTGTGTGTAAATCTCCTTAGACCACATAAAAATCCACTTTGCATCTCAATACTTGGGACAATTTTTTCAGCTTTCGGACAATACATACCCGCATTCTGCTCGTAGAGCGACGTAACCACATTCCTCGAGGCATAGTGCTTTTTAAAATAAAAAATTATTTCTGTCTGCAAAAATCAATGCAAGATATCACTCAAGCACCAATCTGCAATTTCCCCTGCGATAAAATCTAGCGAGTCTCCAATCTGCATAAATGTTGAGGCTGCAGGCAGCCAAGCCCTCATCAGAAGCTTGCTAGGTACTACAGCAGAGACTTTAAGAGTCGTTGCTGCAAGCGGTATTCATGCTCCGTACACTGCATACAGACAGGCTGCTCTCGCACTCACACCATTCTCCTTTTATACATGCCTAACACACATGGCAAATTTCAAAGTTCAATATATTCCTCACTGAACGTGTGTGTGCGTGCAGCCGAGAGGTAGGCAGAGCTGGAGAGACTGCCTGCTTGTCTCGACCTGAAAGCTATGACGTGACTCCTGGGCTGTTGCCAATTTCAAGGTTGATTTTCATACATCGGGAAATAGTGGGTCACAGCATAGACTGCTGTGAGATCCACAGTGGATGAACAAATATAATCGTGACATGTGTTTCATTGTATGATAATCACAGTGACAGTGGATCTCTCTCTAAAAATAGTCGCTGGCATCATTACAGCAACATGCAGATACATGTATGTACTGTACATGTATCTAATCACTGACAGTATACATGAATCTTCAAATAGGCACCTTCAAATCCAGGGACTTGATAGAACAAGTTCTATACTTCATACTTATTTAACTGTGTTAATATTTACATGGAGATATCATTGAAACACATTGATCAAACAACATTCATTTTTTTTTATCAAAGCCTTAGAACGCCCATTTCCGGACAATTGAGTCTCTCAGTCTCCTTTATTCTTGGAGGAATGTTGCAAACTTACATGTGTAATAAAGGCTTTTAGAAACTTCCAATTTGAGTGATTTGTACAGCGTAATGTTTATGTTTCTACCTGTTACATTCATACAGTGTATGTATGTGTGTGGAGATATGACAAGAGCATTGCGCATGTATGTTGTAGATAGAAATTCACATGACTGAAGCTTAAGATCTTGTGAATGTGAATGCGCATGTGATGCTACTTTTTGATTCCCAAATACTTGTCTGCATTGGATAATGTTCATGTACTTGCATGAGACCTGGTGGAAGATATCTGGTGGAAAACATGTTTTTTGGAGAGGTTAAATTGAAATCATGAACTAAATGTATATTTTATTGTACACATACAGTATAACTGTACATGTAGTTAAATTCTGACCTGATTGTTTATTTTTAAACATCAAATTTTCAGTCATATTTTGATTATTTTCACAGGAAAACTATTACTCATAAAATCATGATTAATATAATCTTTAATTGGCTGAATCATAATTCTCTTTACATGGCAAAACTTTACATTTGGCATACATGTAGTACTCTTCATAATACATACATATATGTGGATCTGTCAATCAGCTAAATATCATAATTCAGAATCATAGTAATCATTCAAATTAGAAAGTCATCCATGCACATGTTACATTGCATTTCATTCATGTACATGTAGCATCTACATTTACACTACAGCTCAAAGAAATTGGCATAGGGAAAGGGAAGAAAGGAAAGGAGCCGCAGTTTTAAACCGCGCTATATTTTGTCCAGTTCAGCATGAAACATGATGCTTTAGCCTAAAAAACATCATGTTTCATACTGAACTGGACAAAATATACCACGGTTTAAAACTGTGGGTCCTTCCCTTTCTTCCCTTTCCCTTTCCCTATGCCAATTCCTTTGAGCTGTTGTGTACATGTACAGTTGCATGCATTTTTAATCATTTTTATATGCAAACACAAACATGTGCATAGGCATTTGTATGTTAAATTCAACCAATAGCTTTAAAAGGTTATCAACAGCAGTGAAATGATTGATGAATTACATATGTACATGTACATGTGCATGTACACAAACCAAATTATCTAGTCAGGTACCACATAATTTGAAGCAACATAACATTTCTTTAGAAATTGCTGAAAGTATAAAAATATGTGTACACGTCTTCCACACATAATCATAATCAATTGCTACATGTACGTGCCATCCATGAATAACATTCATGAATACAGAATAAACTGACAATACACACTTTGCAACTACTACTGTAGTATGTGTACATGTTTGTGCACATCATTTCACATACTGAACAGTGCACACGTACCGTACCGAGATGATGAACATGCACACATGTACCAGTGCATGTACGTAAATGTATTGCATGTCGTTCAAGCAGCACACACACAAAACAGCTCATGAACATGGCCTTGAATGTGGTTTATGAAGAGTGTGTGTATGTGTGTGTGTGTGTGTGTGTGTGTGTGTGTTGGTGTGTGTGTGTGCGTGAGTGTGTAGGAGGAGGGGTGGGTGTATGAATGTGCATGTGTCTGTGGTTGCGCATGTGCGAGATTACATGAAAATGACCATGTGGTGGGGCTATTTCAAAATGGCATGACAAGATATTCAATGCCATCATCACTGAGTTTGTTCCACAAAACAGCAACTGTAATCATTTTAAAGTGAAACATGTACACATTTTATGTGTACAATGGAAGTGGAATTTGGGGCAAAATCATGAATGTGTGTGGGCGTCTCATTTATTTAAAGGCAAATATTTTCCTCATCTGTGTGTTGCCGTGGGGGGGGGGAATGGGATATCAAAATTACTGGTTTCATTTTTAAACCTCATGTCTATACAATAGGAGCATTCACACACAATTAGTGAGATCCTGACTGCATTAGCACAAAATCTATGAATGTATGAATTCATTGAAATCTCCACGAGCCGGGGAGCACCTCAATCATTATACGCACATTGTGCAAGTTTTGGCTCAAAAATCGCGGCTTTTCACAAAGGGAGATCACACTATTTGTGAGATTTTGACCTACGTCAAGATCTTGCGAATTAGTGAGATTTTTACATTCACACAAAAAATAATACTGAGATTTTGACCTCAGTCAAGATCTGTCTGTTGAGTGCGCTCTTTTTGCATTTGATATATACACTCCAGCTCAAAGGAATTGGCATAGGGAAAGGAAAGGAACCACAGTTTTAAACCACAGTATATTTTGTCCAGTTCAGCATGAACACGATGCTTTAGCCTAAAAAACATCATGTTTCATGCTGAACTGGACAAAATATACTGCGGTTTAAAACTGCAGCTCCTTCCCTTTCCCTATGCCAATTCCTTTGAGCTGAAGTTTACATGTACGGTTAGTGTTAGGGTAGGGTACAATACAGTCAGTAAAATGGGGGAAATGGGTTTTGTAAAGATGTTGTGACCAGATTTTCACAAACATTTGTCAGAGATGAGATTTTCGCTTATTGGGTATGGAATGCCAAGACTAGTTCTTGTTCTGGTTTAGGAATCTAGAAATCTTTTCAACCTCTTGGTTGTTAATTTCACCTGGTTCACAGGCTGATCGTTTCATGGAAACAATAAGCAATTCAAAGTTATTGATGCTATCTGTGATTCGCTCTGTGGACTGAACATTGTCTCACATACATGCACCTCAATGTACATGTATTTGACAATATGTGCAGTAAGCTAGCGCATGATAGAGACATGTTACACATCGGTGTCTATACGCTCTATTAGGTCCAAGAAGTTGAAATTCTTGTAGGATAAACTATAAGGGGTTTTGGTTATCGTTTGAGAAGTCTTGTGTTAGCATTAGATTTAATTTGAGGTTGCTTTGCATAAGAATAAGGGGCGGACTCATCTCTATGCTCTGCATAGTATAGTATAGTCATGTAGTTTTGAGACAAGGGCCAAGTGATTCAACATTTCAGCTGCCATTAGGTGTGGTAGACACTGGCATCTCTCTCCTCTGGTCTGAGACTAAATCATGTTCCTGCAGTTTATTAGGTTTGTAGAGTATGCTTTATATTGAAATATTAATTGACACTGTAACAACCTGCTAGGGTATTTTCTGTAGGCATTTACCCAGTACTGTAAATGCAATGTATGTCATGTACACTACAGCTCAAAGGAATTGTCACAGGGAAAGGGAGAGGGAAGAAGGGGAAGGAGCCGCAGTTTTAAACCGCGGTATATTTTGTCCAGTTCAGCATGAAACATGATACTTTTTAGGCTAAAGTGTCGTGTTTCATGCTGAACTGGACAAAATATAGCCAGTTTAAAACTGCAGCTCTTTCATTTTCTTCCCTTTCCCTTTACCCGTGCCAATTCCTTTGAGCTGGAGTGTAGGTTGTCAGTTCTTCATGAGCCTCATGATTAGGAGTGTTGAACCTGGGTGAGCATTTACTTTTTTTTAATGTGTTATTGTACTTGTAAATATTACATGTAGCTGTTCCCTGTGGGTTCACTGGTAAAAGTAACTGTTTGGAAATGATATCTCTGAGTCATGTAATAATGCAAAAGCTTTTGCTTCAGACTAAAAGATAAATTTAAATCTTTATTTAAATACAACAAAAAGAGGAAGCCCCCCCCCCCCCCCCCCCCCCCCCTAAGCAAAATAGCATAACTTTTTATTGTAGAGGTTTTGGGCAAAATAATTTGTCAGGATTGTTCCTTAACTTATTAACTAACTTCTGTGTGAAAATCACCTTAATCCAATTAGTAATGCATGATTGGGTAAATTTTAAAGGCAAAAATGTCACTTTTCAAAAGTTACAGGGGTAATTGTTTATGTCGTTTAAACAATACATTATGTTAGTTAGTCAATAAGTTACAATCCTGCCAAATTATTTTGCCCAAAAATTTTGCCTAAAGGTGTAAAAATGTAAAAGTTCAACCAAGTTGGAACTGGTTTAGGAAATATCTCTGAGTTGTGTTATAATGCAAAAGTTTCTGCTTTGGACTAAGAGATACATTGAAACTTTGTTTATATTTTTAACATTCCAAGTTGGATGTAAAATACAAAGTACAGGTATATAAAAAGTGCAACCAACCTTAAGGATATTTTGTAGTGTTCTGAGATAGGAAATTATGATCAAACATAGCACGTTGTAATTAGAGGCATTGATACATACACAAACACACAGGCTCTTATACTATACGGACATCCACCCACTTAACTTTGTCAGATTCATCATGTACTTATAACCACCTATTACCAGCTGGGGTTTATAATAAGAATAAGAGAAAGTAATTTATTCTTTGAAATTAATTTCTCTCTAGCGTTGCAAGAGGAAGAATGTTATTGGGGATAACAAAGAGGTAGTTCTTTTTGAGAAACAAATCAAGGGATTTGCATGTCACATGAGACTGATGGTGTTCTCATCGTATGCAGTTATTTCGTATTTTATCTGGGATTGGATATACAGATGCTTTTGAATAACTTGTATTGTTCGTTGGACATTATATACTCTGTTGCATGTTTATTTTGGGGAAATTGGTGATAGATTATCTTTATTTTTGTCAGTGAAACTTTAACGCGATTACAACATTTAACCCATAATACAATATTGTGAACTATATGTATGTAATTGTACAATGCTTCTATTGATGTTTTTTTCCTATATTTGCAGGGTTTTGTTTTTGTCGAGTTAAGCTGGAATAAATGATCGATCTCAAATGCATAATTTGCCTCTCTGACTACCTGTGTACCCTGTCCTACCATTTATATCAATTTAAAAATATAACTCGTAGACACTCAATGCACATTGCAAATGTACAACACATGCTACATTAACCTTTTCAAAAAGGAGTATGGTAAGGGGTCCATTACCAGAGCGAGCCCTCAAATACATTTTATCATCTTTTTGTTTTTCACAGTAAAATTTAAATTACAATTCAGATTAGGCCTACTGAACATTTTGTAAGTCTAATTTAGAACAAAAACAAATGCAAATAATTAAGGGCTACACAATGACAAATTGCTAATAACAAAATTATTGCATACTGTGCCAGAATGTGTATGGTGGATAAAACCTCAGTACTTTTCTGCCACAGATATTGACAAGCTGACACTTTTGCCCATAAAATATGACTTTTACTCTCTTCACTAACAATATCTTACTCCTATAATTTAAAAAAAAATGTAGCATAAAAATTTGAATTAATTCATTTCTATGTTTAAGTGCAGTGCAATGCAACACATCAATCGAGAAGTAGAGCAAAGCCCAACCTCCCACCCCACCCCTTCTTATTGTTCCCTTTCTCCCTTCAACACGCACACACACAACATTTAACATGCTATTGAAAGCTGTGATCTACTTCCTTTTAATAAAGACATACATTTTCAATATATATGATATGCAATGATGCATGCACACAAAGCCATATGCACTTATAATATAATATCGCACCATGATAACCATTCACAAACGAATCTTCTGTACACATTCCAGCTTTCCAGGGGCCTCCCTCACCTAAACACTGCACTGCTTATGAGAAAAAGAAAGGCACAATTGTACACACATGTACGCGTGCTATGCATGAAAGCGACGCTTTGGTTTAGCGTTATTACACACGTGAAAACAATCACAGCACAGCAAGACAATTTGATCACTGGTACTCGTACAATCCGCCCAGAATTTACCTTCTTTTTTATCTTTTCGAGTTCCAGATTTCACACTCAACATAATAAAGTAACACTCGTTTCACGATAATACTTTGATTGCAGCAAACAGTCATTTACATACCTTATTGTCCAATTTTTCGATGAATTTTATGGGTACCGCTCGCGATCGCTTGACCAACAACGCGAAAGCATTGACGATGAGCGAACGCTAGCTGGCGGCAATTCATTAGAGGAAGATAGATAGCGAGAAAACATTAAAATGATAGAGCAAATTAAAATACATGTATAATGATTTCACACTTAACATAATACAGTAACACTGTTTCACGATAACAGTTTGATTACAGCAAACAGTCATTTACATACCTTATTGTCCAATTTTTCGATGACCTAGAGTAAAAAAAAAATGGTACAGGCTGCAGTGTGATGCGTGTTACTGGAGTAGACTTAGATCTAGTTTGTTATTCAATAAAAAAATATATATATATACACATGTACTTGCAAAAATCATATTAGGATTTCAAAATCTGCTGACTAAATGGTTTAAACTTATTGAGCAACATTCAGTGACATTGTAGGTTTACTAAGTTAGAAAAATAAGTTCCCACTAATCTATCTAAAATGATCCACTAAAAACGAATTTCACATTTGTTTGCCGCAATTAAGTCTCATTTTGACGAAAATTTGAAGAAGAAAAAAAACACGCCTCCAGTGACGTCAGAGAAGTCAAAATGCCATAGATTGTATACGGAAGTCAACAATAGACCATTTTCGTAATGTATTCACAACTTTTCCCCTAACTGCCTGGTAACGCGTTATTGCATTCACCTGTATTTTGTCATTCAGATTCAATGGGTGGAATGCACTTTGAATCTATCAGTTGTTGCTACTCGGACAAACCTCGGACAAGCTTTGGGGTTCCCATTGGTTACGCATTGTTTGAACAGCGTGAATAACATATCTTAATCACACCGTTGGCATTTATGGCATTTTGACTTCTCTGACGTCACTGGAGGCGTGCGTTTGTTTTTTTGTTTTCAAATGATCGTCAAAATGAGACTTTATTGCGGCAAAAGAATGCGAAATTCGTTTTTAGTGGATAATTTTACATAGATTAGAGGGAACTTATTTTTCTAATTTAGTAACCCTTTATTCGTTGTCCAATATAAATCTGTTTTAAATTGTCAATTGGTGCCAATTTCTTATGTAAGCACTCCCAACAGCCTTGAAATCTTATGGGAATATGGTGACTTTTGAAATCAAACAAAGAATTGATGTAGTACTAATATAAATACTTTGTGATCCTTCGATCCCATTTCTTCCTTCTTTCTTTATTTTCTTGCTTCATAACCATCTCTCAAAATGCTCGCTTTGATTTTTAGGTTCATCCATTGCAAACAAAAATGTAATTTCTACATAACCTAGCTCGTATACAAGACCTATAGTAACATTGCTTAAGAATGTTTTAAGAATGGTCAGCAACTCAAAGGGATAGTTCATGATGAAATTATTTTGGTTTCAAACGAGGCACATGAAAATATATATAAGTGAAGGTTTTACGAAAATTGGTCAAAGGAAAAGAAAGTTATTTGATTTTAAAGTGTTGATGTTGTGACGTCACGTGCGAGATGTTCTCCCATATATGTTGTGTACAATTTTTTTTTCTCGAAAATGTGCATTTTCTCAAAAAGATATGCATCCTTTTACTTGTGCCCTTTATACATCATTAGAAGTACGTTTTTACACACATACCTGGCCGGAAAAAAATATTCCGTTGTCAAAAAGATACACACCGGCCATTATGGGAGAGCACCTCGCACGTGAAATTTGTTTGAAATTTCAAAAAGATCATAACTTTCTTATCCTTTGCCGGGTTTTCGTCGAAACTTCACTAATATGTTTCCTTCATGCGTGTCTCCTTTTACTGAAATCAAAATAATTTCATGGTGACCTATCCCTTTAAGCCTAAATAACAATCCCTTCCCCCTAAACATTTGAGCTAAACCATAAGTCTAAACAGTGTTGATCAATACGTAAATGCGTGGAATTTGGATCAATATCGCATTGCAATAATTTCCGTTTGATTGGATTTGATCGTAATTCTTGAAGATATGGGGAAAAACACATTTAGCCAAATGATCGTCATCTTTTTCGCCGTCTTAATAATTATGATTGTCTCATCACCATTACCATCATCACAACGATCATCATGAGCACCAAATTTATCCTCATCATCTTCGGTGATGATTACAAAAATTGTCATCGCCATCACCATGGTCATCACCGTCACCGTTATTGATTCAGGAATAATCCTAGCGTGCACAACGGCAGAGGGCTATGAAAACATAACATGTGAAATTATTATTGGGATTCTTCTCTTCTACCTCATCTGTAGTAGCCACCCTCCTCGATCCCCTTCAACGCCATCTCCATCATTATGAATGACCATTATTAATATTGTCATCGTCATCATCGTCGTTAATATCTTCGCGCCGCCACCACCACCACTACATTATCATCACATCATCGTCATCATCTTAACCACCCTCATAGTCGTCTTCATCACCACCACCATCATTACCATTGTCATCATCGTCATCATGGTCACCAACATGATCACTACCACCACGAAAGAATTTTCTCCATCATGATCACCATCATCTTTATCATAAAGAAAAAATATGTTTTTTTTTCTAATCCTCAATTTCCCAGCCCCCTATAGCTTCTATTACTGAATGTGGTCATCCAGAATTATTATGAATTAATATTATGCGCCAGCCATTGAGTCATTTGTGTACAATTTATTAATCCACACAAATCCCATAGAACTGCGTTAAGTTTGACACATAAAGGGTTAAAAGAAGCCCAACTTAAATTCGATGCTCCCGTGGTTGTCGCGACGGAGCTTCTTACAGGTTACATAACGTACGCCCCATCCTTGGAACCAAGAGGCCCACACCACCCTACCACTTGTGACCATAACATTATGCGCAAACCAAGAGAAGTTGGCATCAGCTAAAATAATGTCGGTGCTGAGCATAGGACATCCAAGATTTTTTTTTTACATTCATTAGCACGCTTTATAACCCGTATATTATAGTCATGTATCATGTTCGAGTTTTCTCTTCTGAAACCGTCCTGTATACATTTTCAAAATTACACATACAACAAATTATTTTAATAAATAAAAATAAGTACTAATCGGACTAAATAGAAGACAGAAATAAGAATAGAAAAAATGTAATGGATTATGGCAAGTGAAGAGATCTCCGATGACTTGACACTGCATAGCTGCCCGTCTAAAAAGATATGCTTGTAGGTGCATGCTTTGCCTGAAGCGTGGAAAAAAAGAATCTCAAATTATGAGTTTAATTGAGCAACAAATTGTCATAATTGAAAACCTAAAAAACAGAAGCATTCGTAACACATTGGCTCAATAGGAGGAGAGTTAACGATATAGGCCTACATGTCTTCGTTTCATACTTTGGTTTGAATGTGTTTTAGTTTTAACCTGTAGAATGTTTCTTTCTTTTTTACAGAATGGCTATCAAGCCTGATCGATGGCGAGGCACTGATCGAACATTTTAAATGAAATCGAGGAGAAGAAATTATTAGCAGTCCGCTTTGAGCAGTCAGATTACAGGATTGGCACCGGCGAGGTCCAAACTGGTTCCCGCGTGCTTGTACCAAGAGTCTATATGCTTCGACCTCGTTTTCGTCGGCTCTGACGTCCAGGTTTATCCGGTGGATGATCCAGATGACGAGTCAGAGATCGATTATGTTGATGGCATCTATTACCCACTCTTGGTCACATTCACGGTGCTACCTTAATTGGCTATAAAGCGCACGGGACGGGTTCTGATGGAACCAAAACGGAATGGCCAACTTGCAGCCGACTACCCACGAGTGATGGCCCGCAGACAACTAGAGAAGCTGAAGGGTATGGGACTGTCTCTCTTCACCGCTCATGAGTATGAGTTCTACCTGGCAGATAAAGACACTATGAAGCCAGTGAATACTGATATCAATGCCAATGCAACTGTGCGATATACCACCGATCTATGATTTTCTCCAGGAGCTGATGGAATACCTTCCACAGGCTGGGATCAAAAAAAATATATAGATATATTATCAGCATTGTTGTAATAATAACCATTACAGTATTGTTATCAAGTTTTGATTTGATGGTTTTACTTTGTGGGAGCTTGCATTTGAATTTGAAGTTTCTAAACTACTACTTTTTGTGTTCACCCAGTAGTAAGTATAGGCTAATGTTAGATATTGCACCTAGGCCTATGTCATATAAGCAAACAAACACTGATAGTGGCAAATGGAAATATAGATCGAACATAGTAGGAGACCAATATTCATCTACTTGGTAGATTTTTTTCTCCTGATAGTTCCCCTTCTTTCTACATTTGGTAAGAAAGAACTGTCAGATTGCACAGGCTTACTTCGTACTAAACATGTTGAAGAAAGCATTGATTGATACATCACAGAGCGGCTTTGTTCTATATATATTAGACTTATCAGGCATTATCTAATGTGTCGACTTGTTAAAAGCATTTAATTCAGTAGCACAGTAGTTTATAACTTCAGGGTTTGGATTTTTTTTTTAATATTGGAGATTCAATTCAGCGCTGGGTTCACAACTTTATGATGATCAATTTTCATTTTCATAACATGGGGCTATAGACTGGAAGGTTACAGATCGATATTCCGAAGGTTCGTAATTCCGAAACACGTAAATTACCTATATATACCTCGATGCTCGTTAGTCCGAAAACGAAAAGGGGTTCATTATTCCGAGCATCTGCCACGTTCGGAATAACGAACCTTCGGAATAACGAATGCTTCCCGACTGGAAATATATTAATAATACAAATCATCCAAAAATTTTCAATATGTAGATGATACTATCAATGTCGTTTAAATGGTACACTGAGAGAAAGGAATCAGATAATCCTTAATATTAATTTTCATGATTGTGTTGATAAACCGGTTTAAAGACCAATTGTAAGGGGAAAACGTGAACAATAATATGATGAAAAGTTACGATAATAAAATGAATAGCATTTGGCACTGGACTTTCACTGGCTTCTTATGGCTTTTTATTTTTCAAGCATTCTTTCAATCAATGTTTGGGCGACCAGACCATTAGCAGTTTTTAAAAACAGAATTATATAGCAGTTATCAGGCCTGTGTGCTGATTCATGAAGTTAATCCTTTATTTCCGTTATTATACCTGAATTGTTCTACATTATTTCATTATTAAATGGTAGAAACTGACAGAGCATTCATATACAATGGAAAAACCGACAAGGCGAGCAGAAAAAACAACTCTACTCTGAAGGAGTAAGTATGACAGATCTGATGACATCATTTTACACGGCAAGGCGTTGAAAATGTCACACTCGACCCTATATAGTTGAAGGGTTTCGAGTGGGACATCATGTTTCTGTATTGAATTATTAATTTGTAAATTAATTGGAAAGTAAAGTTTCTTGATATTCTCCGAATAAAAGAACTACACAATCGGCGTCTCTTTGATATATTAATGTACATTCTGATATCTGATGTTTTTTCCAAAACATCATAATTGGGAATGGGGCGCAAAGCAATAAGTTCGCGCTCCAGGAATGGAGGGAAAGAAAGTGAGGGGGGGGGGGGGGGGATAAAAGTTGGAGGCTGAATTTAAGGGACGAAGAAAACGAGGGGGAATGGGACGAGGTCGGCCGGGTGGAAGGAAAAAGGAGACGGAGGAGGTAGATGTTGAAATGAGTAGGCAAGTGGAAGAGGGGAAAGAAAGAACATGAGAGGGTGGAACTAGGAAGGAGTATGAGGGGGAGAGAAGGAGGAAGAGAGGGTATAGAGACGGCTTAGACGAAGAAGGGCGAAGGGACTGATCTGCTTCATACACAACTTTTTACACAATGCGAAACTAACATTGACTTTGTTTGATTCTCCCCCAAAGTTTATTGTTCTTGGGTCATACGGGAAATTGGTTATGCAAGAGAGACGTTTCAAATAAAAACTGAGGAACATATACCAATTGCAAAGAAGTCTTGGAAATTATTAACGCTTGACCTGTGATTACCCCATCTTTAGGGAACACCCTGCTTGTACATATACTATTGTACAAATATGCCTTCGTTCAAATTACGTTTTTGTTCCTGACTGAGGAATAATATTATTATCAGCTTCATTTCAAGCGTAAAAATTGATAGTTTTTCACTTGTCCTGAAAACATTCGTGATGCCATGACAGCACTGTAAGATTTCACATACGATATTTTTATACTGTTGATTCCTGCCGACTTTCATGACTTTTTGCAATTGGGACACCCATAGGCATAATGTGAGACGCTTATGCAAAAAAACATTACGAACGGAAAATTAACACTACGCCTATAAAATATTGTAAACAGAAACAGTACTATTTCGGGGAATTGAACCACACAAACGGATAAATTTGAGAAAAATGTATGATCCATAGACACTATATGTAATATTTACTTTGAATGTATTTAATGTATTAATGTGTCTATATAATTATGAGAACAAAAGATGAGACTTTGCTTCATCTCTGAAGGGAAAAAAGAAATGTACATCGACATAAAAATGGGAGTTGTTGCACTGTCAGAATTTATTATAATGGCATGCATAGACCTATATTTTATTGTTGAAGAGGGATGATCTATCAATTCAACCACGAAGTTCAACAGTTTTGTTGTCATGATCTTTGGAAAAGTTAGAGAATATTGTTCAAGTTTGTAAAAGTTTGAAAACAAAAGTTTGCCGTTCCTGAATTCTGCACGCTGGATTATGACTTATCCTGTTATTTTTAGGTGGTCTGCCATGCCATGGCAGATCACCTCTTGTTTTTGTCCGAATTTTCTTTCTTTATTATTATTATTAGGTGGTCTGCCATGCCATGGCAGATCACCTCTTGTTTTTGTCCGAATTTTCTTTCTTTATTAGGTGGTCTGTCGCCAACGACAGATCACCTCTTAATTTCGTTAGAATTTTCTTTCTTTATTATTTATTTATTTATTTTTATTCCAAATTTTTGTGACATGGATATCTCAACAATGCATAAGCCATATTTCATGAAATGTTCATCATGTATGGACATATATGTGAACATGTTACAGCAACATTTTCAAGGTCATGACGTCATCGTGACGTCATCTACGAGCAGTTTAATGAAAAACTATTACCTCATGTAGCTCTAGAACTGGTCATCTCTGTGTAATGAAATTTAACATGCATATAATTAATGAGTAGCTAATTAATTTCTTTGAAAAAAAACGCGCGCGTACGCGTACGTTAGTGCAAAAACGCGCGCGCAAAATTTTAAAATGCTCTAAATCAACTCAAAATTGTTTTGCATATGTTTCAGGCCATTTCTAGCATTTCAAAAATTTCCGCGCGTGCGCGCGCGTTCGCGCGTTTTTTCGTGCGTAACGCGAACAAAACGTCAAAATTCTGTTTTTTTACTGGATTCATGTTACTGACACTACATACAACACATCCTGTCATTTTGAGCCATTTCCATGCAATAACAAGGTCGTGCGGGTGCGTCAAAGTTCAAAGTCTGCGCGTGCGTCAATACGTTTTTGTGTGCAAATATTGCAAAAAACATGACTACCTTCAATCGGCCATAGCTCTTCAGAATGGCCGGTGACCCCCAATTTTTTTTCAATATTCTGAAAGAGTGGGAAATGTAGATGTGATTTAATGTTCGATTTACCTTTTAAATTTATGTTGATGTCATCATATTGCCATATGAATCGAAAAAATGATTTTTCATGTATGACGTCATGAACTTTTTTACCCGCTTTTGTGTATCTCAGTAATTCATGGTCAATTTTCTCCCAAATTTCAGTATGTTGTAGCTGAGACCTCGCTCCATGGTAGGAGTTGCCTTCATTTTTCATTTTGATGACGTCTTCACGGTGTAAATTTCATTATACGCATGAATGTCAAAATCGCACTTCCGTGTTATGTCAATGGAAGTGGTATTTATGAAATGACATGACGAGCTTCTAGGAGATGTATCTCACTAATATGTCAAGCTTTCACTCTGAAATTTCAGTATGTTGTAGCTGAGTCTACGAGCTTTCCGAAACGTTGTCTCCATTTTTTAATCAGATGTCGGGATCATGGTGAAATTTCAGCTTGAATATCGATTTCTTAATCATTCTAGCCCCTGCTGGGCATTACGTGTTAAGTGAATGGGAAGATTTGTGGCTCAATAGGTAAGGCGCCGTTTTAAGATCTCGAGGCCCCCGGTTCGATTCCTGGCGTGGGTAGGGTCAACTTTTGCATTCCTTTTGCAATGTTTATTTTGCCATCTTCTTCTGTTCTATGCCTCACTTTGTCATTCTCTTTGAGATTTTCTTTCCAATTCTTTTTTCTCTCACCCCATTCTCTTACATGACTATTAATCACGTTAGCATAAACATGTTACCATTTAGGAAATTCTCTGAAATTTTAGTATAATAGGTGCCCTATGAGCTTTCTTGAGCGATGTCTCACATTGCTTATGGATAGATGGTGTTACGAATGAAGGTCTATAGTCCAGCTTATACTTGTCCACAAGTATGTCTCGTTAGGTGGTCTGTCGCCAACGACAGATCACCTCTTAATTTCGTTAGAATTTTCTTTCTTTATTATTTATTTATTTATTTTTATTCCAAATTTTTGTGACATGGATATCTCAACAATGCATAAGCCATATTTCATGAAATGTTCATCATGTATGGACATATATGTGAACATGTTACAGCAACATTTTCAAGGTCATGACGTCATCGTGACGTCATCTACGAGCAGTTTAATGAAAAACTATTACCTCATGTAGCTCTAGAACTGGTCATCTCTGTGTAATGAAATTTGACATGCATATAATTAATGAGTAGCTAATTAATTTCATTGAAAAAAAACGCGCGCGTACGCGTACGTTAGTGCAAAAACGAGCGCGCAAAATTTTTAAATGCTCCAAATCAACTCAAAATTGTTTTGCATATGTTTCAGGCCATTTCTAGCATTTCAAAAATTTCCGCGCGTGCGCGCGCGTTCGCGCGTTTTTTCGTGCGTAACGCGAACAAAACGTCAAAATTCTGTTTTTTTACTGGATTCATGTTACTGACACTACATACAACACATCCTGTCATTTTGAGCCATTTCCATGCAATAACAAGGTCGTGCGGGTGCGTCAAAGTTCAAAGTCTGCGCGTGCGTCAATACGTTTTTGTGTGCAAATATTGCAAAAAACATGACTACCTTCAATCGGCCATAGCTCTTCAGAATGGCCGGTGACCCCAATTTTTTTTCAATATTCTGAAAGAGTGGGAAATGTAGATGTGATTTAATGTTCGATTTACCTTTTAAATTTATGTTGATGTCATCATATTGCCATATGAATCGAAAAAATGATTTTTCATGTATGACGTCATGAACTTTTTTACCCGCTTTTGTGTATCTCAGTAATCCATGGTCAATTTTCTCCCAAATTTCAGTATGTTGTAGCTGAGACCTCGCTCCATAGTATAAGTTGCCTTCATTTTTTATTTTGATGACGTCTTTACGGTGTAAATTTCATTATACGCATGAATGTCAAAATCGCACTTCCGTGTTATGTCAATGGAAGTGGTATTTATGAAATGACATGACGAGCTTCTAGGAGATGTATCTCACTAATATGTCAAGCTTTCACTCTGAAATTTCAGTATGTTGTAGCTGAGTCTACGAGCTTTCCGGAACGTTGTCTCCATTTTTTAATCAGATGTCGGGATCATGGTGAAATTTCAGCTTGAATATCGATTTCTTAATCATTCTAGCCCCTGCTGGGCATTACGTGTTAAGTGAATGGGAAGATTTGTGGCTCAATAGGTAAGGCGCCGTTTTAAGATCTCGAGGCCCCCGGTTCGATTCCTGGCGTGGGTAGGGTCAACTTTTGCATTCCTTTTGCAATGTTTATTTTGCCATCTTCTTCTGTTCTATGCCTCACTTTGTCATTCTCTTTGAGATTTTCTTTCCAATTCTTTTTTCTCTCACCCCATTCTCTTACATGACTATTAATCACGTTAGCATAAACATGTTACCATTTAGGAAATTCTCTGAAATTTTAGTATAATAGGTGCCCTATGAGCTTTCTTGAGCGCTGTCTCACATTGCTTATGGATAGTTGGTGTCACGAATGAAGGTCTATAGTTCACCGTGCATTTTCCAGCCCATGTCTGTGCATGAATTTGCCAATGCAGACCACCTGATACTTGTCCACAAGTATGTCTCGTTATTATTATTATTATTATTAGGTGGTCTGTCGCCAACGACAGATCACCTCTTAATTTCGTTAGAATTTTCTTTCTTTATTATTTATTTATTTATTTTTATTCCAAATTTTTGTGACATGGATATCTCAACAATGCATGGGCCATATTTCATGAAATGTTCATCATGTATGAACATATATGTGAACATGTTACAGCAACATTTTCAAGGTCATGACGTCATCGTGACGTCATCTACGAGCAGTTTAATGAAAAACTATTACCTCATGTAGCTCTAGAACTGGTCATCTCTGTGTAATGAAATTTGACATGCACATAATTAATGAGTACCTAATTAATTTCTTTGAAAAAAAACGCGCGCGTACGCGTACGTTAGTGCAAAAACGCGCGCGCAAAATTTTAAAATGCTCCAAATCAACTCAAAATTGTTTTGCATATGTTTCAGGCCATTTCTAGCATTTCAAAAATTTCCGCGCGTGCGCGCGCGTTCGCGCGTTTTTTCGTGCGTAACGCGAACAAAACGTCAAAATTCCGTTTTTTTACTGGATTCATGTTACTGACACTACATACAACACATCCTGTCATTTTGAGCCATTTCCATGCAATAACAAGGTCGTGCGGGTGCGTCAAAGTTCAAAGTCTGCGCGTGCGTCAATACGTTTTTGTGTGCAAATATTGCAAAAAACATGACTACCTTCAATCGGCCATAGCTCTTCAGAATGGCCGGTGACTCCCAATTTTTTTTCAATACTCTGAAAGAGTGGGAAATGTAGATGTGATTTAATGTTCGATTTACCTTTTAAATTTATGTTGATGTCATCATATTGCCATATGAATCGAAAAAATGATTTTTCATGTATGACGTCATGAACTTTTTTACCCGCTTTTGTGTATCTCAGTAATTCATGGTCAATTTTCTCCCAAATTTCAGTATGTTGTAGCTGAGACCTCGCTCCATAGTAGGAGTTGCCTTCATTTTTCATTTTGATGACGTCTTCACGGTGTAAATTTCATTATACGCATGAATGTCAAAATCGCACTTCCGTGTTATGTCAATGGAAGTGGTATTTATGAAATGACATGACGAGCTTCTAGGAGATGTATCTCACTAATATGTCAAGCTTTCACTCTGAAATTTCAGTATGTTGTAGCTGAGTCTACGAGCTTTCCGGAACGTTGTCTCCATTTTTGAATCAGATGTCGGGATCATGGTGAAATTTCAGCTTGAATATCGATTTCTTAATCATTCTAGCCCCTGCTGGGCATTACGTGTTAAGTGAATGGGAAGATTTGTGGCTCAATAGGTAAGGCGCCGTTTTAAGATCTCGAGGCCCCCGGTTCGATTCCTGGCGTGGGTAGGGTCAACTTTTGCATTCCTTTTGCAATGTTTATTTTGCCATCTTCTTCTGTTCTATGCCTCACTTTGTCATTCTCTTTGAGATTTTCTTTCCAATTCTTTTTTCTCTCACCCCATTCTCTTACATGACTATTAATCACGTTAGCATAAACATGTTACCATTTAGGAAATTCTCTGAAATTTTAGTATAATAGGTGCCCTATGAGCTTTCTTGAGCGCTGTCTCACATTGCTTATGGATAGTTGGTGTCACGAATGAAGGTCTATAGTTCACCGTGCATTTTCCAGCCCATGTCTGTGCATGAATTTGCCAATGCAGACCACCTGATACTTGTCCACAAGTATGTCTCGTTATTATTATTATTTATTTTTATTCCTATTTTTTGTGACATGGATATCTCAACAATGCATGGACCATGTTTCATCAAATGTTCATCATGTATAGGTATATATGTGAACATGTCACAGGAACATTTTCAAGGTCATTACGTAATCGTGACGTCATGCACGAGCAATTTAATGAAAATCTATTATTTCATGTAGCTCTAAAACCGTTCATCTCTGTGTAATGAAATTTGGCATGTATATAATTAATGACAAGACAATTAATTTCAATGAAAAAAAACGCGCGCGTACGCGTACGTTAGTGCATTAACGCGCGCGTAAAATAAAAAAATGCTCCAAATCAACTAGAAATTGTTTTGCATATGCTTGATGCCATTTCTAGCATTTTTCAAATTTCCGCGCGTACGCGCGCGCGCACGCGTTTTTCCGTGCGTTTAGCAAACGCAACGTCGGAAAACCGTTTTTTCACTGGATTCATGTTTCTGACACTGCAAACAACACATTCTGAAATTTTGAGCCATTTCTATGGAATAATAAGGTCGTGCGGGTGCGTCAAAGTTCAAAGTCCGCGCGTGCGTCAATACGTTTTTGTGTGCAAAAACATGACCACCTTCAATCGGCCATAACTCCTCAGAATGGCTGGTGACCCCCATTTTTTTTTTCATATTTCGAAAGAGTGGGAACTGTAGATGCTATTTCATGTATCATTTGGTCGTTAAATACATCGTAACGTCATCATATTGCCATATGAATCGAAAAAATCAATTTTCATGTATGACGTCATAAACTTTTTTACCCGTTCTTGCGTATCTCAGTAATCTTTGGTCAATTTTGTTCCAAATTTCAGTATGTGATAGCTGAGACATTGCTCTATGAGAAATTAGCCCTGATATTTCAATATGATTCCATCTTCATGGTATAAATTTGATTATAGACATTAATGTCAAAATCGATCGTATGTACGTGTTATGTCAATGGAAGGGGTATTTATTAAATGACATGACGATCTTCTAGGAGCTGTATCTCGCTTATGTTCAATTCTGTTACTCTGAAATTTTAGTATGTTGTAGCTGAGTCTACTAGCTTTCGGGGACGTCATCTTTATTTTTTAATCAGATGTCGCGATCATGGCGAAATTTCATCTTGAATATCAATTTCTTAATCATTCTAGCCCCTGCTGGGCATTACGTGTTAAGTGAATGGGAAGATGTGTGGCTCAATTGGTAAGGCGCCGCGTTTTAAGATCTCGAGGCCCCCGGTTCGATCCCTGGAGTGGGTAGGGTAAATTTTTGCATTCCTTTTACAATGTTTGTTTTGCCATCTTCTTCTGTTCTATCCCTCACTTTGTCATTCTCTTTGAGATTTTCTTTCCCATTCGTTTTCTCTCGCCCCTTTATCTTACGTGGCTATTAATTACATGTTAGCACAATAAAATGTACCATTTAGGCATGTCTCTGAAATGTACGTTAGTAGACATTGTAGGTGCGCTCTGAGCTTTCTTGAGCGGAGTCTCTGATTGCTTATGAATAGATGGTGTCACGATTGAAGGTCCATATCACCGTGCATTTTCTAGCCCATGTCAGTGCATGAATTTGCCAATGCAGACCACCTTATACTTGTCCACAAGTATGTCTCGTTTATTAGGTGGTCTGCCATGCCATGGCAGATCACCTCTTGTTTTTGTCCGAATTTTCTTTCTTTATTATTATTATTATTATTATTATTATTATTATTTATTTTTATTCCTATTTTTTGTGACATGGATATCTCAACAATGCATGGACCATGTTTCATCAAATGTTCATCATGTATAGGTATATATGTGAACATGTCACAGGAACATTTTCAAGGTCATTACGTAATCGTGACGTCATGCACGAGCAATTTAATGAAAATCTATTATTTCATGTAGCTCTAAAACCGTTCATCTCTGTGTAATGAAATTTGGCATGTATATAATTAATGACAAGACAATTAATTTCAATGAAAAAAAACGCGCGCGTACGCGTACGTTAGTGCATTAACGCGCGCGTAAAATAAAAAAATGCTCCAAATCAACTAGAAATTGTTTTGCATATGTTTGATGCCATTTCTAGCATTTTTCAAATTTCCGCGCGTACGCGCGCGCGCGCGCGTTTTTCCGTGCGTTTAGCAAACGCAACGTCGGAAAACCGTTTTTTCACTGGATTCATGTTTCTGACACTGCAAACAACACATCCTGAAATTTTGAGCCATTTCTATGCAATAATAAGGTCGTGCGGGTGCGTCAAAGTTCAAAGTCCGCGCGTGCGTCAATACGTTTTTGTGTGCAAAAACATGACCACCTTCAATCGGCCATAGCTCCTCAGAATGGCTGGTGACCCCCAATTTTTTTTTCATATTTTGAAAGAGTGGCAACTGTAGATGCTATTTCATGTATCATTTGGTCGTTAAATACATCGTAACGTCATCATATTGCCATATGAATCGAAAAAATCAATTTTCATGTATTACGTCATAAACTTTTTTACCCGTTCTTGCGTATCTCAGTAATCTTTGGTCAATTTTGTTCCAAATTTCAGTATGTGATAGCTGAGACATTGCTCTATGAGAAAGTAGCCCTTATATTTATATAGGATTCTATCTTCATGGTATGAATTTGATTATAGACATTAATGTCAAAATCGATCGTAAGTACGTGTTATGTCAATGGAAGGGGTATTTATTAAATGACATGACGATCTTCTAGGAGCTCTATTTTGCTTATGTTCGATTCTGTTACTCTGAAATTTTAGTATGTTGTAGCTGAGTCTACTAGCTTTCGGGGACGTCATCTTTATTTTTCAATCAGATGTCGCGATCATGGCGAAATTTCATCTTGAATATCAATTTCTTAATCATTCTAGCCCCTGCTGGGCATTACGTGTTAAGTGAATGGGAAGATGTGTGGCTCAATTGGTAAGGCGCCGCGTTTTAAGATCTCGAGGCCCCCGGTTCGATTCCTGGAGTGGGTAGGGTAAATTTTCGCATTCCTTTTACAATGTTTCTTTTGCCATCTTCTTCTGTTCTATCCCTCACTTTGTCTTTCTCTTTGAGATTTTCTCTCCCATTCGTTTTCTCTCGCCCCTTTATCTTACGTGGCTATTAATTACATGTTAGCACAATATACATGTAACCATTTAGGCATGTCTCTGAAATGTACGTTAGTAGACATTGTAGGTGCGCTATGAGCTTTCTTGAGCGGAGTCTCTGATTGCTTATGAATAGATGGTGTCACGATTGAAGGTCCATATCACCGTGCATTTTCTAGCCCATGTCAGTGCATGAATTTGCCAATGCAGACCACCTTATACTTGTCCACAAGTATGTCTCGTTTTTATTCCTATTTTTTGTGACATGGATATCTCAACAATGCATGGACCATGTTTCATCAAATGTTCATCATGTATAGGTATATATGTGAACATGGTCCAGCAACATTTTCAAGGTCATTACGTAATCGTGACGTCATGCACGAGCAATTTAATGAAAATCGATTATCTCATGTAGCTCTAAAACCGTTCATCTCTGTGTAATGAAATTTGGCATGTATATAATTAATGACAAGACAATAAATTTCAATGAAAAAAAACGCGCGCGTACGCGTACGTTAGTGCATTAACGCGCGCGTAAAATAAAAAAATGCTCCAAATCAACTAGAAATTGTTTTGCATATGTTTGAGGCCATTTCTAGCATTTTTTAAATTTCCGCGCGTACGCGCGCGCGCGCGCGTTTTTCCGTCCGTTTAGCAAACGCAACGTCGGAAAACCGTTTTTTTACTGGATTCATGTTTCTGACACTTCAAACAACACATCCTGAAATTTTGAGCCATTTCTATGCAATAATAAGGTCGTGCGGGTGCGTCCAAGTTCAAAGTCCGCGCGTGCGTCAATACGTTTTTGTGTGCAAATATTGCAAAAAACATGACCACCTTCGATCGGCCATAGCTCCTCAGAATGGCTGGTGACCCCCATTTTTTTTTTCATATTTTGAAAGAGTGGGAACTGTAGATGCTATTTCATGTATCATTTGGTCGTTAAATACATCGTAACGTCATCATATTGCCATATGAATCGAAAAAATCAATTTTCATGTATGACGTCATAAACTTTTTTACCCGTTCTTGCGTATCTCAGTAATCTTTGGTCAATTTTGTTCCAAATTTCAGTATGTGATAGCTGAGACATTGCTCTATGAGAAATTAGCCCTAATATTTCGATAGGATTCCATCTTCATGGTATAAATTTGATTATAGACATTAATGTCAAAATCGATCGTATGTACGTGTTATGTCAATGGAAGGGGTATTTATTAAATGACATGACGATCTTCTAGGAGCTGTATCTCGCTTATGTTCAATTCTGTTACTCTGAAATTTTAGTATGTTGTAGCTGAGTCTACTAGCTTTCGGGGACGTCATCTTTATTTTTTAATCAGATGTCGCGATCATGGCGAAATTTCATCTTGAATATCAATTTCTTAATCATTCTAGCCCCTGCTGGGCATTACGTGTTAAGTGAATGGGAAGATGTGTGGCTCAATTGGTAAGGCGCCGCGTTTTAAGATCTCGAGGCCCCCGGTTCGATTCCTGGAGTGGGTAGGGTAAATTTTTGCATTCCTTTTACAATGTTTCTTTTGCCATCTTCTTCTGTTCTATCCCTCACTTTGTCTTTCTCTTTGAGATTTTCTTTCCCATTCGTTTTCTCTCGCCCCTTTATCTTACGTGGCTATTAATTACATGTTAGCACAATATACATGTACCATTTAGGCATGTCTCTGAAATGTACGTTAGTAGACATTGTAGGTGCGCTCTGAGCTTTCTTGAGCGGAGTCTCTGATTGCTTATGAATAGATGGTGTCACGATTGAAGGTCCATATCACCGTGCATTTTCTAGCCCATGTCAGTGCATGAATTTGCCAATGCAGACCACCTTATACTTGTCCACAAGTATGTCTCGTTTTCTTTGATTTTGGTTATTTTTCCTTTCTGGACACCATAACCAAGCAGACGATCTTTTGTGTTCCGAATGTGTGATATCTGCGTCGAATATATGAACTAAAATGTCGAATGAGCAACAGATAACCGAAGATGAGGCACAGCTCTATGACAGGCAAATTCGTCTTTGGGGACTAGATGCTCAGAAAAGGTGAGCAATGTCAACTTATTAGTCGATGCTTGAATTTCACGCTTTAGTTTAGCCTGACCTGCACTGCCAATCTGTATGCGCGATGTGCAGTTCCACTGTGCAATGCCATTCACTGATTCAGTGAATCATCATACCAGCTACGGTGGTAATAACCCCGGCACTGCTCCCGCTTGGTGAAGCGGGAGCGGCTGAGGTCTCGCCTTCATTTTCCCTGCGTGTCGGGTCCGACTGTACTGTGAATCGACCTGCGCGTATGAATGAATTACTCACTTGAAATACATTCATCACATATGAATGACTCACTGTATTGATGAATGTTTACCTGCACTTTAAAAATGTTCGAAAATTTTGAGCAATGTTACATATATCCTCTTCACATTTCTAACAAACACATTCCATCAAGGCTGCCATATGGCTGTTCGAAAATGTACACGAATACATGGGAACTGGCACATGCGCATAAACTTTAATCTTCACCATTGCAGCTGCCGTCGTGCAATTCTGAACCACTTTCGTTCGAAAACAATAAAAAAAATACAACATGGATTGAAATCATCTTTTAACCAACCCCAAGAATATTCAAGTATGTATTCTCCGTAAATATGTGTAATACTTGTAAGTTTTGAGCAAACAGAATTGCTCAAATTTACTGATCTTATCACGACTCTTATCACGGCTCCAAAGCTCGGTGCTACGCAGCCCGCTCACGCTGGTCGCAGTTACCCTTACTGCGACCAGCCCGCTCACGCAGTGAGCGGGCTGCGTTGCACCGAGCATTGGTGCAAGGTAGTCGAGATAAGCAGTGATGATTTTGGAAAATATCATCAAGTATATTGCGCAGAACTTAAAGCTATTGGACACACTTACGGAGAATACTTACATGAATACTTCCGTAGTTGCTTTGAAGATGAGTTTAGTCCATGATGTTTTTTTTTTCTTGAAAACGTACCATCGTACGGCGGTCGGAATTAATGCAACTGGGAAACATGTATCTGAAGATTGCCGACTTTTTGAAGTTTACGCGCATGCGCCAGTTCTCTATACGATTCGTGTGTGTTACGTTTTCAACAACAATCCATTACCGTAGCACTCTTTTCACATCGTTGTTTTTTTCTTTTTTCATTATTATTGGAACAGATTTTATATTCCAATTTTTATTTCATTATATCTAAAATTTTATTTTGGAGCATTTATTATATTTTGCATATTTATGTTTGTCCGTAATTTTTTGTTTTGTTTTGTTTTTAAGAGCCACTTTTTTCAACCCAATAACGCCATCCCGCTAAGCTAGATTTCAGTGATGGTGCAGTGGTGGACGGTATTAGGAAAGTTGGAAGATTCGGAACTATTTCTCTTACAAAATCCTTGATCCGCCACTGAAGTTTATAACATAGAATTTAATCATATTTTGGTCACTTTAAATAACACGATTAATGAAAATCAGGTTGATAATTTGCACAATCAAAACAATAAAAAATCACTTTTCTCATGCATATTCATCAATAGCGCTAAATACGGTCATCAGAGCGAAAGCGTCATCATCATGAATATTATTTTGCGCATGCCTACGAAGTTATTAAACAGATAAGATGGCAGTCTGGAAGGGACTTCGTTTTGTTAGACCATGATTAGACAGACACATGAAGGGGAAATTGGTAACGTTACTCAATATTTTCCATCATTTTCTTACTTCAGACATATGGAAGTTACATTCAACCATTCATATAATGTGATAAATATACTTGAAATGAGTAATTCATCCATGTGCACGGGTCGATTATTCATTAATCGCACCCGACATTCCGGGAAATCGGGGGCGAGCCCTCAGGACGCTCCCGCTGCGCGGGAGCAGTCCCGGGGCTACAGTTACCCATACTCTAACAGTTAGGTGTATGCTTCCTCCTTCCTCAGAACATGCAAGGACTGGAACAACTTTCATAAAGATCCAGCCAAGTTGTCTTCCTCACTGTAGGCCTTAAATGGCTTCAGCCAGGCTTCTGCTGAGGGAGGTGCACCCATAATTGTCATGCCATGGACTGGAAATCTTTTACTTGCATGTTGTACCTGCACTTGCCAACTTTGTGTCGTACGCTCCACATGTCATTAGTCACAGTGCAATTATCTTTAGCACCATTTCGAAGCAGCATTTCGAAGGAGGAAGAAGAAAGAGAAGGCTTAGCTGTGAGCCTCTGACACTGAGTCTGAGAGTTGCAGTGCATGATCAAAAAGTTTTTTGTGATGATTGGGCCACAAAATTCACTCATAAATCACAGGGAAAAAATAAACTCAAATTTTTGTTGGGCTACTTTTTGAGCACATTGGCCAATTTGTCTACAATTTTACATTGTGTCTATGGGAATTTGGGGGGGGGGGGGGGGGGCTCTTTTAAGCATCGGGGGGGGGGGGGGGGTGGGGGGGGGGCAAAATTGCCCTGAGCCCCTGTGTATGTTGTCCCCTGCATGTTTACATCATTTAGCTACACCCTATCCTACCCTAACCCTATTCTAATCCAGATCGTAAAAGTTCAATATTGTTCAAAGCAATCAAACAAATCATTTCTGTAACTGTTTCCTATACAAGCCAAAACTAGAAAAAGTAAGAACATCCAATTTTATTTGGTTCCAGAAAGTGGCCTAGAATGGACATGCTACATTTGAGTCGTGATGACAGCATTTAGTTGAGCAGGAAAAGGCTCTGTGTATGAAATGAATGGTACATCAGGCCGGTCTTATGGAGATTTGTGGTTGATTGCAACTTAATGATTTGCCATTGATACTGTACATCAGAGATTGACTTGCAATTGCTTCAGATCAATTGCAATTCTTCATAAGATGGGGCCTAGATAGTTTTTATAATGTGGTGTACAACTTCACTAAGCCTGTATGAACCTATGTTTTGGTGACAGTGTGGCTCAACCCTGTGAAATCGCCCATTTCAATGTTCCATGTTTGCTCTGTTTCATGAGAGCGTACCCATTGACATTTTTACTTCACCCCTCTTCATACCTCTTCAGGTTGAGGGCCAGCAGTATACTGGTTGTTGGTCTTGGTGGACTAGGAGCTGAGGTCTGCAAAAATGTGGTTCTGGCTGGAGTTAAGGCCATCACTCTGATGGATACGGAGAAGGTGACACTGAATGACAGCAGCTCTCAGTTTCTGGCAGCCAGAGAAGACTTGGGAAGAAATGTAATATTCAATGACCTGTCGTGAATATCAACCGTGTATTGAATTGATTCTGTACATTTAGCTCAAAGATATATTGGTATGTGTATCTGTACATTAATTAATTTTTAAAATGTATTTTTGGTTTTCTTTCTCTTTGTTTGGGAGTTCAGTCTAATTTTCATGCACATAATCCTTTTCTGTAATAGTGATTTGTTTCCATTACCAGTAAGCTTTAATTTGCAATAATTCTGGGCATCACTACTTGGCAATTTCTGAATCTCGACTAAGAATTATGAATTGTACAGATAATTTGGCTTCCTACTTTATTCATGACTTCTTGTCAATTGTTAGTAAACCAGGTCTGTTTATACTGTAAAACACATTAACTGTGATAATCTTGTGCATTTATAGCTGTCTGATTACCATTGCAGTGCATGCTACTTTCCTTTTTTATCGAAGATAATCTTGTTCATATAAATGCTTTGGTCTTTTTCATCAATGCATTAATGTGAAGGGCATCAATGCGATGTCTGAATACTTCACTACACACATATCACAGGAATCAGAAGATACTGTATGTCTCTGACAAAAAGAATCAACATAATTAATCCCCTCAGTACCAAATATGCACAGATCCATGTCAATTACAACACAATTTATTGCCCTGACCAAAGTGTGGATCTCCTGTTGAAATGTGTGTGGATCTTGTACTATCTATCCAGAGAGCAGCTGCTTCGGTGACCCGTGCCCAGAACCTCAACCCGAATGTGGTCGTCTCATCTGACGAAGGAGACGTGGCAGAGAAACCAGAGGAGTTCTTCCGTCAGTTTGACATCGTCTGCGTGACGGCCTGCAGCGTGCAAACGATGATGCAGATCAACCAGATCTGCCACGAGAATAACATCATGTTCTTCTCTGGAGACGTCTACGGGTTTTACGGGTTCTCCTTCACAGACCTAAATGAACACAGCTATGTGGAGTAAGTGCTATAATTCTTCAGGGATATCTTCAAGCAGATGTTAAACAGGGAGGTTAATCAAATTACACAATTCATTCAGTAAAAAGCAATGAGCTACAAGTTGATCAATGAATACATTTGTCTTTTGTCTCAAGTGAATTGAGAATTCAGCTGCTGTTTTGATAGGGGAACAATACTGACCTCTCATTTTACATATTGGGTGTTAAAGCAGTGTGTATATCTTTCATTGCTAGAAAGTCTAGACACAAATGGATGGATGTTATCTTGACTTTTTATTGTCTGTGAAAGTCAGAAAAAAGTGCAGAGTAAAAATGAGTTTTAGAAAGTGAATCTTCGTGTAACCAAAACTTAATATATTGTTTTTCAATGTTTGGAGAAAAGGTTTAATATATAGTATTGTAAAACACTCCAAAAAAGTCAAGTTTGGAGAAAAGAGAAAAATGCTGTGTTTATATCAGACAGATTACAGGCATGAAGCATATATTTCCTGTGTGATTTCTGTAAGCTCGCAAGAATCTGTGTCTTGGATATACTTTCTAGACTATGGTTTCTCTTTTTAAATTTAGAGAAAAACTGAAGAAGGTGAAAGGAAGCAGTGCATCATCGGGTACCCCATCCAAAAAACTGAAGGCAGATCCTACCGAGACCGTCTTTGTCAAGAATTCAAAAACATTCCATCGTCTCAAGGAAGCCTTTGATAAAGACTGGTCGACACTGACTGAGAAGGAACTCAAGAGGGCTCCATACGTGTTCTTCATCCTCCGAGGTATTTCTATTTGGTAGAACTGTAAAGTGTACAATACTGCTACTAGTAAACACTCCAACTTTAAAAAGCTCTTTCTTTGTCTTATACCATAATCTTCATTTTTTTTTCTCCGTCATGTTTTCTTTCATCTTTATTTGCTTTACTTTCTCAGTTCTTTGTCCTTCATCAGCTGTTATTTGCTACAATAAAGATGTGCTATGCTATCGTGATCGGACAGGCAGTGTAACAATATAAGTTACGTCAATTATCGGTTATTAAAACCTTCATGTGGACCAGAGTATGCAGATTAATTTCATTTACTTCATTCACTACCCACCTCTGTTCATCCCTTTATAAATGTCTCTTTTCTCTAATTTTCATGTTTTAGCTCCTAAGTCAAATGTGGTCATTTCAGGCATATTTGGGGCCTTGTACTCTTCCATTATCATTGGCATAAAGATTTCTAGTTAGTCAATTAGGTTTCCAATGCCTTGGAATATGAGAGCTAAGAGAAGGTAATTTTTATTACTGAGTCTATGATGCTCTGAAAAAATATGAGAATATTTATGTATTTGTGACTGCTCTATACTGTGAACAATTATATTGACCATTTTTATTATATATTTTTACACTGTATGTGTATGTAAACAGTTTTGTTCAAGTTCTATGACAAGTTCGGACGAAAACCCCAACCAGTGAGCTCAGAGAATGACAGGACAGAACTACAGAGGCTTCATGACGGGGTTTTCAGTGATATGGGACTGAAGGCTGATCTCATCACAACAGACTATGCTGGGTAAGATGATGGTTGTGATGATGATCATGATGAGCATGTCATTGGGATTGATGATTGTGTTGATGGCAATGATGATAGTAATGATGATATTGATGGCGCCATTGATTAGGGTGATAATTATGACAAACATGATCATGAACATGAGTGGTAATGATGGTGATGTTAATAATGGTGGTGATGATGATGATGGTGATGTTGGTATTAATAATGATGATAAACATGGTAATGAGGATTATAGTGATGATGGTGAAAATGATAATGATATACAAATTGTTTTATTATTTTGCCGAATCATTTCCATTACTTGTCCCTAATATCATTTTTTTTAATGGTAAAATATACCATATTTTTAGAAGAAAAATACTGTATGATAGTGTAATATCCTCAGAGAGTGTCCTGTTTTTCGAATTATGAAGCTTTGTTTTTGGTTTGTTTGTACTATGATAGTGCAGAGTTCTCCTGGCAACAACCTCTTTAGGAAGCCTTGGGTCCAACTCTATAGGCTACGTTTGCTGGTTGCTTTGCACCTAACATGAAAAGATGGGACATGGCATACTCTGACTCTTGACACTGTGGTCAAGTGAAGACCCACTAACATGTCCTAACCCAGTGTGCTGTGACAGGACCTTCCTGCTAACCTTGAACCTGCACTGATGATCCCGAACTGGTGACATACCTCACCAACTCACAATTTTGACTTCTTTAGTTGACATACAAGATAATAATAATTTAGAACACTAAATATAGGCAAACACTATCTTCCAAGGGGTCCTTAACACGTAATTACACTTCACCAAAAAAAATTATACAGATAAATATGATATGCTAATTGCAATGTATCATTTGCACTTTTCTAATTTAGATTCTGTGCAGGAGAGCTGGGACCAACATGTGCTATCGTAGGAGGTTTGATTGGACAAGAGATCATCAAGGTAAGACAACATTATTCTGCAAAACAGAGCAAGTTGTCAGTGAAACATCATATGTTTCGCTTACTTGTATTCAGTATGTATTCAGATAATAAAGATTAAACATGCAGATTTTACTGTGAGAAATGTTCTTCAATGTGAAGTTATGTTACATTTTACAGGCATAGTGAAGGTCATACAGGTACAGAAAGTGAAATACTGAAAATGAGAGAAGCAGAACTATGTGCACTCTTTGTCGCCAGTATTGATGTCAATTACCTTGTATAAATAAACACATTATGTCTATCGCAGAAGAGATAATAAATGCATGCGGGTATATTTCTTAAAAGGAAATTTCTTGATTTCTGAGAGAACTTGCATAGGGAATTTAGATTTTCCTTGTGAATATCTGCAGTTTTACTGCAGTTCTATTGGCTACTTCTGAAATGATTTGCATTGCAAGTGAACCTTGCTGTGATTTATTCTTGTATACTTTTTCTAATTTCCTTACTTCTACCTCCACCATTTCTTTATTCTTGTTTTGTCTCTGTTCTTCTTTTATATCTGTATTTTCTCTAACATTTCCCCACTCTTATTCCTCTTTTCCTCACATCGATTTATCTTCCAGGCTGCCTCTGGTCGTGACGCCCCTCTCGATAACTTTTTCCTCTACGATGGAGTGGACAGTTTGGGGATGGTGGACTGCATCACTGGATCATGATAGCTCCCTCTAGAGTTGAAACATGAACTCTCTCACACCTTTACGTAGAAGTGCCACACAACTTGCTCCTAGTTTTTCCCCATAGGGGCTGCTTTTTACCGGTACTTTATGACCTGAATTCTTCATCTCATGAAAGTATCCACTCATTTTTATATGCAATTAACATTTGTGTTCATTTGGAATAATGCATCCTGAGTATCTGTTGAAATGTATGGTGTATATGAATCGTTGTGAGTGAATATAGGTGTATAACTCAAATGGATAGTTTGTATTTTATTATTGGTTTCAGTAATGTGTCCATTGCTTTAAGCAACTTGTGTGTGTCACCTCTAAACTTTGAAGGCAGTTGATGGTTTTGTCAAGATGCTTGATTAAAATGTCCTTCTGTTTTCAAATATATTACACACCAGTCAAGTTCTGTAAGTAAACCCATTATAAAAATGGCTATGATTGCAATGTTATGATGTGCAGATTGGTCAGCCAATGTGGCCACTTTCCTTTCATTTAGTTTCATTTATTCAACCATGTTTACAATGAAATTGCAACCGATTGTCTTCTTTTCATATCATGATTTGTACATTTTGTGAAATAGAATTGCAATGTAAATGCTAGAAATATTTTAGAAAGGAGTATACATATGATTAAGAGCATGTCATAGGAATAGCTTAAAATCTTAAGAACTTTTAAAGATGGCCCAAAATACTCGTATTGAATTTGTTACTGAGTTGGGACATTTTCAAGCTCTTCTGATTCGCCCAATCCCTCTTACTTCAACATTTTAAAATGAATTGTTTGAAAATGAGCAATTGTATGACAAATGAACCGTACTGATTGCAGAGCTTCTTCCAAGGAGGAATAAAATCACCACATTCTATAGCCTTCATTGTGGGCCTTCCTTTCGCTGACACTGACACCAAGTATTCTCTGCGGTCAAACATTCCAGAACAAGCTTGAATATTATTTCACTTCCCTGACAATTATTTGCACATTGAGTTCACTTGTAGTGTACATGTTTGTTTAATGTATCAGTTGCTGGAAAGAGAATTAAAGCTGTAGATTTTTTTGTATAAATCATTGAGTGCTTTGTGTATTATATATTTGCTTGCAGTTGCCTGTGCATCGGCTTAGAGAAGGATTGAGATTATAGATAAAACAAAATGTAACTATAACACAAACATAATGGACATCATCATCTTTGAAAATTGGGAATACATGTTGAATTGTACTCGTACATTTTTTGATGGAAGTGTGAATTTGTCTATTTTTTACGAGCATGTGTATTTGTGTATGAAAGTAAGTGTGTGTGTTTAGTGTGTTTGCTTCTATTGTGAGTATGTGTGTACATGTGTGTGTGTGTGTGTGTTATTAAGTGAAGTCGGTACTGCGTTTTCCCTCTTGCTTTGTTCCAATCTGTTTTCTCTCTCTCTTTTCATCTCTTTCAAATATCTCACTTTTTCACCTGACCACTCCCTTTCTATTCCTGTTATTCTGTTTTCTCTTTTTTATTAGAGGCTATGTATGTATGTTATGCTTCAAAATGCAGGTGTTTTTTTTCCTTCAATTAAATACTCGCAAAGAAATAAAGTTACAGTATTTCCGGATATGTGGGGTGGAGCTTTGCAAGACCCAACGCCCAAGATGTTACTGTACGTCTGTAGTGTGGTGCTGTACTGTGGACTGAGCCGTATGTGATAGAGATTGAAGAGCGCCATCATGCGACGGTACCTGACAAGCGAAGAGTTTACATGACTGATTTTTTGCGTGAAACGAACGTTTACAAAATATTTCACCATGTCCGTGTTTGTCAGCATTTTTGATGGATCACGAGCAGTTTTACACCTGGAAAATGTTGGGTCCAACGTCAACCATTTATGTACCGCAGTTCAAAATAAAAAGGTATGTAATTAACGTTCATTCGAAATTATATTTGTCTTGTTTGCTTGCGTTGTCCCATGTACTAAAAAACATGTAGTCGTGATTAAATGTCCGTAAAATAACGGAAGCCCAACTCAACCTGACGATGACAATACATTGTTATTAAAGTCATACATAGAAAATCAAATTAGCAACCACAATTATACTTAAGTACTACTGAGCAGAATCTATGATTAAAATTATTTGAAAATTATTATGTTTTCAGATTAAAATGGGAAAGAGTTCCATATGCACCCCCCCATATTTTTTTTTTTGGAATAGCCTACTGTCTAAAAGAGGGCGATTCTTTTGATGGGGGATGAGTAAAAAATGGGGCGAGGTATTTTTTGGGGGTTAAAAGTGTAATTTTTTTTTTTTTTATTAAAAAAAAAATAAAAATTTTATTACATAGGATTGATCTCTCTCTCTCTCTCTCTCTCTTTCTCTTTCTCTCTCTCTTTCTCTCTCTCCACTGTTAACATTACTCATAATATTCCGTTTATACTCATTTCCTTACCTTGCAAAAGTCGGTCGTGAGTGAGCCTTGATCCTCGATCGTCGAGATTATCAGTCCATGAGCTTCTCCACTATACCACGTAGACGAGTTGAGATTGATGGGTGTTGTAAGATATTAGGCATTTATTGTATGGATTAATTCTTTAGTGTTGTAGAGGGCGTTATCATGATCACTCAGACGGTCGGTCTCGGTAAGTAAAATGCTTTGGCACATTACGAATTTGAATTCTAAACCTTACCCTGACCCTAACCCTAACCCTAACCCTAACCCTAAACCTAAACCTAACCTTGACCCTAACCCTAACCCTAACCCTAGACAATTCCTTAGCCGTTGAATTCGTCCAAAAATGTGATTTCTAGGTCTGCATTAGCACCCGTCATTAGCTAGGCCCTCGCCCCGAGCCGAGCCGGCCTAGCCCCGGCAGTCTATGCGGCTAGCTAGCCGTGATGTTTAACCCTAAACATAACCCTAAAACTAACCCTAAACCTAATTTTTGTCACTTCCCCCTCCTAATTATTCTATATTATGATGATATATATCAAATTATGTAGATCTATATATATTTTTTTAATTTTTATGGGGGGGTGCATATGGAACTCTTGCCTTAAAATATATTTTGCCACAGGCAGTGAGTCAGACTCAGTCAGAGCATACCCGCTACTTACTGCGACCAGCCCGCTCACACAGTGAGCGGGCTGCGTAGCACAAAGCTTTGAAGTAAGGAAGTCGAGATTAGCAGTGATTATATTAGTTGGTTTCAGCAATTCTGTAACTCAAATCTCAAATCTGTTGCACATATTTAAGTAAAATATATACCTGGATAATTCCGTAATTGGTTTGAAGATAAATTTAATCCATGTTGCATTTTTAAAAACTGTTTTCCACCTAAAGTGGTTCAGAATCGCGCGACAGCAGCTGCGATGCAAAACTTAATGCGCATGCGCCAGTTCCCCTTTGCAGTGTACGTTTTTCAAGCATCCAAGATGGCATCCTCGGCGAACCGTATTTGTTACAAAGATCATGATCATATGTGAAGAGGAAATATGTAACGTTGCTTAGCATTTTCAAACAGTTTTACAGCTCAGGTATACATTCAATACATTTAGCCATTTATATGTGATAAATGTACTTGAAATGAGTAATTCATTCATGCCCACGGGTTGATTTCTCGGTAGTCGGACCAGACATGCTTGGAAATTGGTGGCGAGCCCTCAGGACGCTCCCGCTGCGCGGGAGCAGTCCCGGGGCTAACCCGCTACTAGCCCCGGGACTGCTCCCGCGCAGCGCAGCGAGAGCGTCCTGAGGGCTCGCCCCCGATTTCCCAGCATGTCGGGTGCGATTAACGAATAATCGACCCGTGCACATGGATGAATCACTCATTTCAAGTATATTTATCACATATGAATGGTTGAATGTAACTTCCATATGTCTGAAGTAAGAAAATGATGGAAAATATTGAGTAACGTTACCAATTTCCCCTTCATGTGTCTGTCTAATCATGGTCTAACAAAACAAGGTCCCTTCCAGACTGCCATCTTGGCTGTTTAATGACTTCGTAGGCATGCGCAAAATAATATTCATGATGATGACGCTTTCGCTCTGATGACCGTATTTAGCGCTATTGATGAATATGCATGAGAAAAGTGATTTTTTATTGTTTTGATTGTGCAAATTATCAACCTGATTTTCATTAATTGTGTCATTTAAAGTGACCAAAATATGATTAAATTCTATGTTATAAACTTCAGTGGCGGATCAAGGATTTTGTAAGAGAAATAGTTCTGAATCTTCCAACTTTCCTAATACCGTGCACCACTGCACCATCACTGAAATCTAGCTTAGCGGGATGGCGTTATTGGGTTGAAAAAAGTGGCTCTTAAAAACAAAACAAAACAAAAAATTACGGACAAACCTATATGCAAAATATAATAAATGCTCCAAAATAGAATTTTAAATATAATGAAATAAAAATTGGAATATAAAATCTGTTCCAATAATAATGAAAAAAGAAAAAAACAACGATGTGAAAAGAGTGCTACGGTAATGGTTGTTGTTGAAAACGTAACACACACGAATCGTATAGAGAACTGGCGCATGCGCGTAAACTTCAAAAAGTCGGCAATCTTCATTTACATGTTTCGCAGTTGCATTAATTCTGACCGCCGTACGATGGTACGTTTTCAAGAAAAAAACATCATGGACTAAATTCATCTTCAACGCAACTACGGAAGTATTCATGTATGTATTCTCCGTAAGTGGCTTTTAATAGCTTAAAGTTCTGCGCAATATAATTGATGATATTTTCTAAAATGATCACTGCTAATCTCGACTACCTTGCAACATTGCTCGAACGTGCTACATACACATATGTTCAGGTCCATAGGGAATTGTGGATATTGTGCACATAAATTGTGGTGACTTCAAAACAATGAATTCTTGGACTGTTTTAAAGTCTTCCCAAGATTCATACATTAATTCCATGCCCCCAAACCTAAAAAATAATATCAGCTTACCAATTCATTAGGAGAAAATCCAAGATTTATTCCCGTTCATCTTATGTAGTAGCGTCTGCTCTCCGCTATGTTTACACGTCGAATGACTGTTATTAGCATACGAAAAGAAATTTCCACCGTGACTAGTCTTTATCAAAGTCTGATGGCATTATTAAGCTCGTAATTTGTAGAAGCTCATATGTCAAGTTTTGTAGCAGACAAAAAATTAAAACATTGTACCCAGGTTATAATGAACATTTACGTGTGTCATTGAATATAAATAAATAAAACTGCCAACTTAATGAGATTTTGTCATTTATTTCTAAATTATAAATCGTAACAACATTTAAGCACAAATAATATCGCGAGGGCTATTGTGAGCACAGCCTGGATGTTTACAAACATGCTATCGGCACTTCTTTCGCTGAGCCAACTATCGTCCTCCCCGTTACATGTCAAATAAGGGCTAGGGGGAGCTACGAACTTTTACACGAAATTTTCCTGAGGTTAGAAAGCTGACGAGTTGTGAAACCTGATTAGCAAAACTACTTAGAATTGTGAGTAAAAGATTATGTCTTTCATTTTAATTTGCGAATCATATTCCAATTAGTGCAAGGAAGACGGCCTGCAAGTGATTTCATTTTATTTACGCAAATTAAATAGTTCTGCCTTACTTCGTACACACGGCCTATGGAGTTTGAAGCTGGTGACTCAGAGTTAGACAGGAATAACCATCTCATTCGGGGCATTCTTTAATTGAAATGACATTTTTGGACATACCCCCGAGTAGAGCAGTACATCCACACTGAACGCACAATGGCAGGTTTTTTATAGCCCGAAAAATCAGTCCCTGTAGGACGTTGGATCCGTTGAGATTGCATCTGGCTCCTCTTAAAGCCCTATCTAGAAACTGAACATTGCACCTGTACACTGAATGGCAATCGATGCGGGTCGCCATTTTGAATATGAAAACGTTAATGCTAATGCATATATGAATAAGTAATTTGTTTCCACTTGTTTGCCGTGTGCTATTTTTTTTTCTTCGACCCGATTGACGATTTAAATATTCATAGCCAACAACCCGTCGAACAATCTGATTGGTCAAATTTATGTCAGACTTGAGCAGATTGAAAATGTCTGCGATAAACGTGTGATCGGCAGAAAGGAAGTCTTTAATTTTCACCTTCATGACCTTTCGTATCCCACATACAATCACCAGGCATGCAAGGCGAAAGCTGCAGAGCTGATTTTCTTGTGGCGGGTGCTGCTCCTTTGCATTCCTTTGGTTGATAAACCAGAAAAATAATTTGGCTAAATTTTATATGAGATGATTGTTGCTGACTCACTTGTGTCAGATAAGAACGTGCAGCATAATGTAACAGAGTCTAAAAGTTCTAACTATACTTTTTGTCTCGCCCACCGGAGGTGAAGGCGAGACTAAGGGATCCAAATGGCGTCCGTCCGTCGTCCGACCATCGTCCGTCCGTCGTCCGTCCGTCGTCCGTCGTCCGTCACAAATGTTAAAGTTTACCTGCAAGACTCTCTTATGATCCATAACTTGGCAACTGTTACAGCAATGGCAGCCACACTTGGTTGATAGAAGCACTAGGGGTATCTTCATGTTATGGTGTTGTCAGAGGTCATGTGATGATGTCAAAGGTCATTTGAGGTCATATATTAAAGAGTATGTGCAAGACTCTCTTTTTCTATGTTAAAGTTTACCTGCAAGACTCCCTTTTGACAAATAACTTCACATAGGTTGCTTGGATTACAACCTAACTTGGGTCATAGATGCACTGGGGGTACCTTCATGTTATGGTGCTGTTGGAGGTCACAGGATAAGGTCAAAGGTCATTTGAGGTTATACATTAAAGTTTACCTGCAAGACTCTCTTTTGACAAATAACTTCACATGGGTTGCTTGGATTACAACCTAACTTGGGTCATAGATGCACTGGGGGTACCTTCATGTTATGGTACCGTTGGAGGTCACAGGATAAGGTCAAAGGTCATTTGAGGTCATACGTTAAAGTTTACCTGCAAGACTCTCTTTTGACAAATAACTTCACATGGGTTGCTTGGATTACAACCTAACTTGGGTCATAGATGCACTGGGGGTACCTTCATGTTATGGTGCCGTTGGAGGTCACAGGATAAGGTCAAAGGTCATTTGAGGTCATACATTAAAGTTTACCTGCAAGACTCTCTTTTGACAAATAACTTCACATAGGTTGCTTGGATTACAACCTAACTTGGGTCATAGATGCACTGGGGGTACCTTCATGTTATGGTGCTGTTGGAGGTCACAGGATAAGGTCAAAGGTCATTTGAGGTCATACGTTAAAGTTAACCTGCAAGACTCTCTTTTGACAAATAACTTCACATAGGTTGCTTGGATTACAACCTAACTTGGGTCATAGATGCACTGGGGGTACCTTCATATTATGGTACAGTTGGAGGTCACAGGATAAGGTCAAAGGTCATTTGAGGTCATACGTTAAAGTTTACTTGCAAGACTCTCTTATCACACATAACTCATCACATGTTGCTACAATGGCAATCAAACTTGGATGATGGATGCACTGGGGGCACCTGCATGTTATTGTGCTGTAAGAGGTCACATGATAAGGTCAAAGGTCATTTGAGGTCATACATTAAAGTTAACTTGCAAGACGCTTGGTGAAGGCTTCCTAACTTGTGCACAGAATTGTGTGAGCATGTGTGAGCATTACTGATGTAGATTTAGGCAAACATTACTCATGCACATTTATGCAAATTTATTCAAAGTCACTATTTTGCACCTGATTTTGATGTTGTCTGTTTAAAGTTGCTTATCTGTTTGTTTCAGTTTTTCACAGGTTTTACAGGCAGGCACTACCTCTTAGGCAACAAAGGAGCCCATTTATTTTATGGCAACATGGCGTATACATGTAATAGATGTGGAAAGTCATTCCAGTTGAGAGCGAACCTCCAGAAACATTCATGTAATATTTGCTACAAATGTGGGAAGCAGTTTACCAGGAAACAAGTGTTGCATTCACATTCTTGTATAGGTTCTTTTTCATGTCAGTATTGCAACAAAACATATTGCTCTGAAGTCAGACTTAAAAGTCATTCTTGTACATTTTGTAGAAAGTGTAAAAAGCAATTTAGTTCATTTCAAAGAAAGGAAGGTCATGTATGCAATAATATGAAAGCAAGCACAAGTGCTAATCGAGATGCCCATGACCAGTGTGAACAAGCTTCAAATGCACATTTGAATAAAGTGGAAAATACAAAAAAGAACAAACCAGTGACAGAAGAAAGTCATAACAGTCAGGATTCATTCAGGTTAAAGTCAACGAATACTGGGAGAAGGGATACAATTCTTTTGCGTAGCAACGGAGATCGCGATATTTCTGGTTATTTTCGCAAGTGGGCGAGACACAATATTGCTAATGCCTTGTCTAATTAAAAATGCTCATTCAACAGCACTTTCCACTGGGCGATCTTCAAGTGTATCACAACGGGAGGCTAGCCCAAGAACATGACAGACTGCTGCCAGATGGAACCTACCATTTCGTCCCTGGTCTTAAGGGCGGAAAAGGAGGTGAGTTATTCAAGGATACCATTCACACGTCTTGAGTAAATACTTATAGCTACAACTACCAGTGATTGTGAAGACCTGAGTTCTTTGTCTCAGTTACAATTTCAGTATCAAAACAAGCAATATAGTCTTTGTCCACATCATAATATGTGAATATACTGTACCGGGGAGGTACTGGGGCAACATAGAAAAGTTATCCCAAGAATTTTCTCCCCATCAAGAGAGTTTCAAAATTCTAAAATGACCCTCTACTCAGAAGATTGATAAATCTGCATTTCACCTGCCCCAAAGTGTGCACTCAAAAGAAGGAAAATGACTTACAGTAGAACCTAAGTTCATGAAATTTTGCTTTTGTAATGCTCAATGTGTTGATTGGTATTGTGATGGTCCTCTGGTAGGCTTCGGTGCTATGCTCCGGATGATTGGCGCACAGATTGAGAAGACGACCAACAGAGAAGCCTGCCGGGACCTGAGTGGCCGCAGAATGAGAGACGTCAACAATGAGAAGAAGTAAGTCAGTGCGTGTAGACAAGCTGCTCTCCACTACAGTGGATTCATAATATGGTGCGCCACCCATCGCCTGCAGCAGACAGGCCAATTTCCAACATCGAGGCTGACGTCACAGTATAGCACCAGTGTACAGATCAGTGCCTAGCATCAAAAAATGCTACTGACATCGTACATGGATTATAAAAATGGCGGACCTAGCTGGCTTACTGCCCTGTCTTTCGGGGAATGCGGGTGGAGGAACTCGAAAAGTATTTAACTGATCACAGCATATATTGTTTACACTAAGTAAATGTAGATAGAGTTGCTAAGCACACGGTGGTATATTATGATGTCGATCATTTCTGATGAGGCAGTGCAGATTTCAGCCTGTCCGCTGCAACTGATAAGTGGTGCACCGTATTGTGAATCCACCAAATGGTCTTGGAATGTTATTGCTGCTTTCCTGAAGGATGATCAGTTTTCAATCCTCTACCAATGCGAAAGCCTTTTATGCCTCAGCCACGAAGTGGCCGGAGGCATTATGTTTTCGGGTTGTCCGTCCGTCCGTCCGTCCGTCCGTCCGTCCGTCCGTACGTACGTATGTCCGTCCGAATGTCCGTCCGTCCGACCGTCCGTCCCGAATCCGTTTCGGCAATATCTTGAGAACCATGAACCAGATTTGCTTCAAACTCGGTACCTGTGTGTATTGCATAAAACCAATGAAGTGTGTAAAATTGGGGTCAAATCTGATTGAGGTCAAAGGTCACTGAACATTGTGAAAAATTGCCCAAAATTGACCTTTTTCACATTAAATCCAAATCCAAGGATACAATTCTCATCAAACATGGTACAAAGATGGATCACTACTTGGCGGTAGACTGGTGACATTTTGGGTAAAATTCCTGAAAGGTTAGAGGTCAAAGGTCAATGAACTTTGTGAAAAATTTCAAAAATTTGACCTTTTTATGCCTCCGCCACGAAGTGGCCGGAGGCATTATGTTTTCGGGTTGTCCGTCCGTCCGTCCGTCCGTCCTGAATCCGTTTAGGCAATATCTTGAGAACCGTTAAGCAGATTTGCTTCAAACTTGGTACATGTATGTATTGCATGAAACTAATGAAGTGTGTAAAATTGGGGTCAAAGGTCAAAGGTCAATGAACTTTGTAAAAATTGCCCCAAAATGACCTTTTCCACAATAAATCCAAATCCAAGGATGCAATTCTCATTAAACATGGTACAAAGATGGATCACTACTTGGGGGTAGACTGGTGACATTTTTGGTAAAATTCCTGAAAGGTCAGAGGTCAAAGGTCAATGAAATTTGTGAAAATTTGCCAAAAATTTATCTTTTTCACAATAAATCTAAATCCAAGGATGCAATTCTCATTAAACATGGTACAGAGATAGATCACTACTTGTGGATAGACTGGTGACATTTTTGGTAAAATTCCTGAAAATTCAGAGGTCAAAGGTCAATGAACTTTGCCAAAATTGGCTAGAAATTGCCCCAAACTTTAAATTTTTCACAATAAATCGAAATCCAATGGTGCAATTCCAACCAAACATAGTGAAACGATGGATCACTACTTGGGGGTAGACTGGTGACATTGTTGGTGAAATTACTGGAAGGTCAGAGGTCAAAGGTCAATGAACTTTCAAAAGATTGATATTTTTCACAATAAACCCAAATCCAATGGCGCAATTCTAACCAAACATGGTACAGAGATGTATCACTTCATGGATGTAGACTGGTGAAAGTTTGGGTAAAACTCCTGAGAGTTCAAAGGTCAAAGGTCAATGAACTTTGCCAAAAATTAGCTAAAAATTGCCCCCAAAGTGATAATTTTCAAAATATATCCAAATCCAGTTCAGCAATACCAACCAAACATGGTGCAAAGATGGATCAATACTAGACTGATGACATGTTTGGTGAAATTTCTCAAAGGTCAGGGATCAAAGGTCAATCAATTTTGCCAAAATTGGCTAAAAATTGCCCCCAAATAGATATTTTTCACATTGAATCCAATACTAATGATTCAATTCAAACCAAACATAGTACAGAGATGTATCACTTCATGGAGGCAGACTGGTGAAGTTTGGGTAAAATTCCTGAAAGATCAAAGGTCAATGAACTTCACCTAAAATTGGCTAATTTTAAACAAACTTGATACAAGGATGGATTTAGACAGACTGGTTAGATTGGAAGTCAAAGAAGTAAGAGGTCAAAAGTCAATGAACATTGCCAAACTTGGCTAAACTTGAAAAAACAGAATGTGATATTTTCATTTCACATAGGAGCAATGGTACACTGCCCACCAAACATACACATTTTCTGAGAATAGCAAAGAGGCGGAGGCATATTTATCGACTGCGTGGCAGTCGAATTGCTCTAGTTCACAATAAATCCAAGTCCAAGGATATAGTTCTCGTTAAACATGGTACACGGATGGATCACTACTTGGGGATAGACTGATGAAATTTTTGGTAAAATTCCTGAAAGGTCAGAGGTCAAAGGTCAATGAACTTTGCCAAAATTGGCTAAAAACTGCCCCATAGTTTATATTTTTCACAATAAATCCAAATCCAATGGTACATTACCAACTAAACATGGTGCAAAGATGGATCACTTCTTGGGGCTAGACTGGTGACATGTTTGGTGAAATTTCTTAAAGGTCAGAGGTCAAAGGTCAACGCACTTTGCCAAAATTGGCTATTTTTCACAATAAATCCAAATCCAATGGTACATTACCAAATAAACATGGTGCAAAGCTGGATCACTACTTGGGGCTAGACTGGTGACATTTTTGGTGAAATTTCTAAAAGGTCATAGGTCTAAGGTCAATGAACTTTGCCAAAAATTACCTAAAAATTGCCCCCAAAGTGATATTTTTCAAAGTAAATTTAAATCCAATGGTACATTACCAACTAAACATGGTGCAAAGATGGATGACTACTTGGGGGTAGACATAACATTTTTGGTGAAATTTCTCAAAGGTCAGAGGTCAAAGGTCAATGCACTTCACTTGAACATTCCCAACCAAACAAACAGATTTTCTGAAAATAATCTAAATAGAGCTAGCACAGAGGCGGAGGCATATTTATCGACTGCGTGGCAGTCGAATTGCTCTAATTATGATTGTATATTTTCCTTGTGTTATGCTTGTGGCATGACTTAATGGGGAATGAAACCTTGAAAAAAATGTTCCAGTTTGCAGAAGAAAAAAATATTATAAGGAAGTTATTGGTTTCTGAAAATGAGAACTAAGAACATTGTATCCTGATGATTTTGTTTTTCCTGTGTAGGTTTAATGGTCTGCAAATATACATACTGTAGACATTTGAACATTCTTGTGTATCATGTTTGAACAAACTTGTCTAACTTGAATTTACAGAGCACATTCAAAGCAGAGGTGATTAAAGAATTATAAACACCAATAACCTTCTTACAATTTGTCTGATCTTTCTCAAAATCTTGTTATCTGTTTCACTAAATTTGTTTACTTTTACTGGTATTCAAATCGTTATCAGGGTTTCATCATCCTTTTATATCTCTTTATTCATACAAGTATATGTATTTCAATGAGGTTTTCCTCCTGCGCTTGTTCTCTTTTCTATGGTGACAGCTTACAGGCCTGGATTGAGAAGAAGAAACAGCAGGAGGAGGAGCGGGCGAGGAAACGGAGAGAAAAGCTGGAGAGGATGCGGTCCCAGCCCAAACATTACTTTGTCGACCCAAAATACAACGAGCAGAAAGAAGCTGTGGCCGAGAGTCTGGATGAAGCAGTATCCACAGGTATGCATGGGGAGTCAAGAGTGTGTTGACCTTCTCAGTCCCTTGGGAACAAATATGTGTAACACACCAGCACAGTATTCATAGCTTGGTTCTGAGAGGGTTATTTAAAGCATCTTGAGGTGGTTAAAGGCACCTAACTAATCATAGGAGCATACAGGCAATTCCATCACCACAGACTGTAACATGTATCCACTTTTTGGGACACCTTCAAAGTCAAATTCATTTACAGCTTCATGAACTGATTGATTGATGTATTTCAAAGTTTAAAAGTTGAGAAACGTCCCCCATTTTTTTTTTTTAGTGTTTGAATCTAAATGTGGGCTGTACGACTTGTCGGTCAGAGAATGATATAATGCGTAGATAAAGATTTGCAAAACTTTTAAACTATATATTATTCTTCCTTTCACTAGGCATTAGTGTGGCTGGTCCCAGTGGCAGTAGACCATCAGCCACAGGAGGAACCAAGAGAAAAGCAGATTCCCAATCAGACCATGACAGCGACGATGACGACGTAGATGATGATGATGATGATATTGATGAAGCAGCCATGAAAAGGCACTGCATGTGGTAAGAGTGATTATTTCTGGGTGCATGTTCTATAGCAGTTCATAACTTGAATAATTTGTGTAAAGGTCCACTTTAATGAAAATACATGTACAGAGTGACTTCAATTGACGTGTTTGGGTTTATTCCTCTACAAATCATTCAGATTACTTTCAATATATATCATATGATTCAAATGATTGTGAATATTTCTTTTCTGCACACTGCTAAAGCCATCCCCCTAAAAGTTTTTTCATATCATTGTATTCTGTATGCGAGTTAACAAGCTAGCTGAAACAGACATAAAACAGACATGACCACTCTATGATTACATGTACTTTGGTTACATGAGTGTAAAAGCTGTGATATATATCAGTAGCATTTATCATTTCTTAATGTATTAGTTATTATAATCACTTTCGGTTGTATTTGTCACGTGAATTGGGTTTATTATCTATCTTTTTTTCACTTTCACCAAGGCTTGGAATTGAAGGAGAGGGAGAGGATGAGGATGATCAGCAACAAGCTTCCAAGGCGGAAGAAGAAGATCAGGAAAAACCTGCCGTCGAGAGGGAAATCCCCACTCCCTCATCAACATCAGCATCATCATCGTCATTGTCTTCATCCCCTGTACCTAAGGAGTCCGATCTCCGGGCAGAGAAGGAGGTGGATGATGTGATCCATAGCGACCAGGCATCCTCGAGCACAAACCCACTCTTAAGCAGCCTGCCTCCACCCAGCAGCCAAACAGTAAGTTTCCTGTATTTATTTTCATCTCATTGAATGTATGTTTTTACCGCACATTAAAATTACTTTTGATAGAAATCTTCCATTGCTCCATCCTCAGTGTTCAGTGGACTATCAGAGAGGGGTTTAGAAGTATGCTCTCAATGTAGCTTGGGTTCGATTGGACATGACTTGAGCTGATCAATGTGGTTTGCAGTGTGGCCACCAGAAAATCTTTTTATGGAATAAATTATCCCTCTGCAGTCTCCAGTCATTACTGAGCTTTACTTGATGTTTCCTTTGTTTGGACTGGTTTCTATAGAATATCGAAATGTGAGGTTGTGACTTAGTATGTGTAAAGCAAAGAGCAGTTATCACAGCAGGGACTCTAGCCCACTAGACAATGTTGGACAACTGAAACTCTCAATAGAGGCTTGTTGTGTAGAACCAGAAACCTGCATATGAATGGGTACGACACCACTTTGGTACTTTATAAGCTGGACCTTTTGAGGCTTATAAAAATTTGAATCTTTTTTTAGTGCCCTTGTGTTCTGCTCTTGTAACCATCTCCTCTCTTGATATGCTGTTCATGTTTGCAGCAGACTACTGGACCTGTGAACCTAGAAGACTACTCCTCCCCAGAAGACCTAGAAGCAGTCGGTCTGGATAGACTAAAGGGCGCCCTCATGGACAAGGGGATGAAATGTGGCGGCACACTTCAAGAGCGTGCCCAGCGACTGTACTCTGTGAAAGGACTGGAGCCCTCCCAGATCGATCCCTCACTCTTAGCCAAACCGTCAAAAGGGAAAAAGGGAAAAAAGAAGTGAGAAGAAATTAAAAAGTTGTGTACAAAAGAAAGTCTTCAAACCTTGGGAAAGATCAATGGACACGATATCTGATGTGGAGTCGGACTTATTTCCAGAATTCCATGTCTGTTTTTATCTCTTTATTATTTTACCACAGGCATACTTTTTAAACAGTGAAAAATGTAGTGAGTTATTGTGAAGTGATGAAAATGCCAGTCTGCATATATTTCCACCTCATTGAATGTATGTTTTTATACTATACCAAAAAATGATTTTTAAAGAAATCTTCCAATACTCCAGCCTCAGAAACCAATTATGGAGAAAGTCATGTAGAATAATTTTTGTAACTTTTTCGTGTATGTATGCTTTTGACGATTTTTTTATTGGAGTGATTTATTCATTGAAAAGTTTTGTTTTTGTTGGGTTTAAATTCAAGCCAACATCCCCAGTTCTGAGTCACCTTTGGATATGTCACTGTTATTAATATCTGCACTTTGACGCTATGTTCAATGTAACAGTGCAGTGTGCTTTAATTGTCAAAATTATTTTAGTATTTGAAAAAAAGGTAATTTGATGTGTTAAAATCATGTGTTCCATGTGCCCTCACTTTGAAATTGCAAGGTGCCATTTTGGCAGAAGTTTGACAAAGAATGTGTCTGATGATTCATTATGCCATCATTAGTATGTGCTAGGATACAGCGGAAACAAGAAATGCAGGTTATTTCAACATTCTTTTCATTTGAGTAGGAACCATTCGAACATTTAATTCCTTGCAAGGTAACCAGACATTCATGTATGAATGTATATTTGTAACATCGTATTTAGACATTGACAAATAAACTCATATACCATATTTGTGTGATTCTCTACATTCTTAATACATTTACATTTTTAAGGTATATTTACCTTAAGAATAATCTGAGATGAATGTTCAAATTGAGGATAAAGCTCTGTATATTAAATATTTTCAAGAATATATATAAATATTACACAAATAGAACAAACACATACTCTATTTTTCACCATTGTTCAAATTTGAAGCAGTTTACACAAGTTTTAAATTACTACAATAGGGCGATCAGAGAGAATAACAAAAATTACAGCCAGTTGTGTACATACTGAGAAAATACGCCTTTGCACACAAAGTAATGTTAATAACAACTTCTTTGTTAGCTTGTGGACAAAGATTACAGATATAACACTACACAGCAGTGTGAAACATTTGTAACTTAGATTGACCACAACTTACAACACAATCTGAGATTTATTTTCAAACTGAGAATATAGCTCAGAATAATTAATATTTTCTAGAATATATATTACATACATATAAAAAAACATTTACCTTGTTTTCACCATTGTTCAAAAGCAATGTTGACATGACTTATTACTTTTTGAGTTGAGTGAGAATTATGATCATGAGGAAAGGTAAAATTCAAGTCGAGATGATGTGTGACATGTAGTCGTCAAACTTACAATAAACTGATTTCCACGGAAATGACCAGCAAATACTGAGCACTGCAGCAGTGCAACTCTAATCAAGTTAAAATTGACACATCATAAAGTCAAACGATTTCAAATCTTTTCGATGCAGGTTTCATGATACTTCAATCAATAATAATCCTGCAAATATTCAATGAGATTTTCACTTTTGGAAACATTGAGACCTAAAATTATTTTGTTTCAGATGAGCAATTCAGAACACAACAATAACAACTGTGTGTCACACCTGTCAATCCACTGTCATCACATTGTCATTAATAATGCGTGATGCTTCTGGCAAAAAAGAAGTTGTGGATTGAGATGTGTAATGCACAATGGACATTGTTGTGTTCTATTATCTGATACACACACAGTTATAGATCCAAATTTGTCCAAAAGTGAAAATTTCATTAAATGTCACAAAACCTGCTTCTACAGGAAATTGACATCCCTTGACTTTATGATGTGTCAATTTCAGCTTTATTTGAGTTGTAACTTATTTTTAATTATTTGTCAAAAGTGTCGACTAGTAGTACACCTAGTACTTTAACTCAATTCATATTTTGATTTCTAATAAAAAATTAATCAATGAGAAGTTCTATAGCAAAAGCATGTGCTTATAACTTCATGGAAAGGGAAGTTCATATCCATTTGGAAACGAATGTCAATTGCCAATAAAGAGAAAAAGTCAAAACGGGCAATACTACATCTTCCACATACAGCACTGTACTGCTTTCAGCTTTATACATCAGCAGTCATCAATGCACGGCAGTAAAGTCAACAATATTCATAACATTATACACATAATACAATAAATACAACAGTATTTTCAAATATACTGAATATATCATTTCTTTAAATATAGATTTGACATTTGTACATGTACACATGCTTTTTCTTTGTAATTTACAGATTAGGGAGTTATTCATAATCACACAACTCACTCATATACATTTGTTTGCATTGTACAATTAACACAAATAAGCACAAAAGTCTAAGTACAAAATCCCAAATCTACAAAACCTACTTTTAAATGTTTGTTACCGTGTACAAATACGGTGTTCGCAGAAATAAGGTGAAAAATCAGAGAGAAAAGCAATGTGAAATATACAGACTCACAGATACTGTATATTTTGCGAATCTAATTTTTTGCGAATCAGGACTTTGCGACAATTTTGTGGTTAAATTCGAGCTTGTAGAGTACTAGTACTATTAGTACATGTGCATGTGCACATGTTTTCGAGTGTTCTTAAATTCGCAAATAGCACCTGACTCACGAAAATAAAAAACCTGCGAAATATATGGCGTATACAGTCCACAAGATTAGCCTCTTTTTTTTAGTAAGGATTGTACAACTTCTTGATTGAGCCTGGATTATTGAACTACTTGATTAAACTTGAGACAAAATAAGATTACCACATATTGTATTTAAAGCTTCCCAAGGCAAGCTGGCAATCCAGGGATGTATGATGGGTGTTGGCGAAACGCACTATCTGGAATTGTCTCCAGTACATCTAGATACCGGGTAGTGCATAAAGAGAATGAGATGGAAGAAAACCCATTAATTTAGCATGTCAGTAGTAATACGTTTTTTACATTTACATTTCACATTTACAAAGCTTCAATATTCTTCATGTTTATTGCTTTCTATAACATAATGCTTCAACTCTAACATGAGAAATGGTGCTGATTATTGTTTTGTGCTTGCAGCATAATTGTTAATGCAAAAATTATTCTTATTTACATTTCTACTAGTAGATAAGATGCTTGCCTTGAGGTAAATTGATCAGTCCCTGGATATCTAAAGTTCCCACAAGACTCTGTGTAGCCGTGGCCCTCGGTCGCTCAGATGTCTTGTACCCAGTAAAAGGCAGGGTGGTAATGACGCAATCAGGAATGGCGTCTGGTGCTGCTAAGGCAGGGGGAGGTTGGCTGTTGGTGCTGTAGTCCAGTCGCTTTCTGTTGTCAGGACCAAGACTAATTCTGTCCGGCTTCTGTGGATGAGAGATACACATATTAAGAGAATCACAGCTGATTGGCATTCAGTGTTCAAATTAGAGATTATTATCATACTGAATTTGTTCCCATCATGATTACCAGGCACAATTTCTAGTCTGAAAGGCTAATCAAAATTGCTGGCAGAGCTCATGACTTTTGAAAAACGCTGACCTTTGAAGGATGTAATACGAAGCTCATTAGTGCATCTCCATCTGATCGTTCATATTTGCTTAGAATTGGCTGATTGGAATTTCTACAGACGTTCAACCCCCAAACATCACCTCTAGCCACTCTGTGACTATATATAGGAACAGACAACTCACAGTCAATCTTGACTTTTTTGTCAGTTGTCGTCTGGAGGGTGCTTCAGCTTCTGGGCTGCTCCTCTTCACCTGAGAAGATGGGGTGATCTCATGGGTGTTCTTTCTTTTGTCTTCTGCCTTCTCTGGAGTCATCTCTGAGACAAGACCAAAGTTCTGAGAAGCTTCAAGGCATAATGGCTGAAGGAAGGCAAAATAAAGGAAGATGGATATGGATGGACAGGAGGAAGAGAGCACAAGAGACAGGCAGAAAAAGAGAGGACAGATTAGGACAAACTTGTGTGGATACTCCAATAAAAGCGTGTAATACTTCAAACAACTATTAATATAGCTATTGCAATACACCAGGCCAGTTTCATCTGGCTGCTTCTAAATTCTGAATTAAAACAAAATTCATTCTCACATCTTTCATGAATTTTACACATATATTCTTTGTAATTAGTCTTGCGTCATGAAACAGTATCAGAATATCTATTTTTAAAAAATGGAATGCTAATAGCAAATATGCATTGATCCTTTTGAAAATGCATGTAATGAATAAATCTCGAACTTATATTTTATTTATATTCAAGTTCATACCTCAAAATCCAATAACATCTCCGTCTCTGTCCCAACATGTGTGCCACTGTCTCCCTGTGTTTCCTTCTGATCAGCGGTGACAGGAGGTTCAGATGAGATGATGAGGTCATTATCCATTGGCAGTGACACGGCAGATATGTCAAACTACAGAATGACGGAAAACATAATATGTATTTAAGATTATACTGTGATATGCTAAATGTTTGTCAAATGGAATGAAGTATGCACAAGATTGAATAGAACAATTTTGGCTTGTCATATAAGTAAACTATCATCCAGTTGTGATCCATTCCATTTGTGCTAGTAAATAAGTACTCCTGCTCCATAGGACACTTAAGTACAGTAGTAATGCATACAGTTGGGCCTGAGATCAATGTCACAGCTGATTGCAATCTACTGCAATCAGACTGCAGTCAATGCATGGAGCTGGTTGCATTTGATTTCAGTTACTGTGCATTTGATCTCAGGCTCTACTGTAGATGGATAAAGAGCACCTCTAGTTCGTTAGACTCATCATCATCCCAACGTTTGTCGAGATCATGTTGGCATCTTTAGAGGCAGTACTCACAGACAAATCCATGATATGACAGCCACGTCCTTTCCTAGATCTCCTGGCAGGGTTCTGAGGAGTACTGGTCGCCCTCGACATTTTGTCATCCACAGGTGCACGGGCCTCTACATGGGCACTCTAAAAACAAGACACGACTGTTCAATTGCGGCCATTGCAGTCAGCTTCATGCATTCATACAGTGATTGACTGCATTAAATTGCAATACATGGCCGTCACATGGGAAGTTCATCTGTGGCTCCACTGTACGTCATATGTACATCGTAAAATGATATATCACAATCACATAATCACAAAATGTCTTACAGTGATGTAGACCATGATGCAACAAATGATCAGCAAGGGCTGGCATAATAGTACAAATATATAACACAAACTGTTGTCAAACATAGTTTTCAAATTCTGTGACATGGGAAGAAATCATGAAGAACAATATGATCAGAGCAGCATGTTCAAAATAGTCAAAAGAAGATCAGCCAAAAAATAAATGAATCATAATCTTGTATGCAAATCTTTTAGTCTTGGCCTTGCCATGGCACTAGCTTGTTTATTCATTGTACACAATGTACATCAAAGCGTTGAATGTGTTTGACTCTGTTTAACAAAATTATGTAATTTTCAATGAAGGTTCATAGGGCTTGTGATTATAGCTTTTAAAACAAGGCATTAGCAATATTGTGTCTCGCCCACTTGCGAAAATAACCAGAAATATCGCAATCTCCGTTGCTACGCAATGACCTCAAATGACCTTTGACCTTATCATGTGACCTCTTACAGCACAATAACATGCAGGTGCCCCCAGTGCATCCATCATCCAAGTTTGATTGCCATTGTAGCAACATGTGATGAGTTATGTGTGATAAGAGAGTCTTGCAAGTAAACTTTAACGTATGACCTCAAATGACCTTTGACCTTATCCTGTGACCTCCAACGGCACCATAACATGAAGGTACCCCCAGTGCATCTATGGCCCAAGTTAGGTTGTAATCCAAGCAACCTATGTGAAGTTATTTGTCAAAAGAGAGTCTTGCAGGTAAACTTTAACGTATGACCTCAAATGACCTTTGACCTTATCCTGTGACCTCCAACGGTACCATAACATAAAGGTACCCCCAGTGCATCTATGACCCAAGTTAGGTTGTAATCCAAGCAACCCATGTGAAGTTATTTGTCAAAAGAGAGTCTTGCAGGTAAACTTTAACGTATGACTTCAAATGACCTTTGACCTTATCCTGTGACCTCCAACGGTACCATAACATGAAGGTACCCCCAGTGCATCTTTGACCCAAGTTAGGTTGTAATCCAAGCAACCTATGTGAAGTTATTTGTCAAAAGAGAGTCTTGCAGGTAAACTTTAACATAGAACAAGAGAGTCTTGCACATACTCTTTAATATATGACCTCAAATGACCTTTGACATCATCACATGACCTCTGACAACACCATAACATGAAGATACCCCTAGTGCTTCTATCAACCAAGTGTGGCTGCCATTGCTGTAACAGTTGCCAAGTTATGGATCATAAGAGAGTCTTGCAGGTAAACTTTAACATTTGTGACGGACGACGGACGACGGACGGACGCCATTTGGATCCCTTAGTCTCGCCTTCACCTCCGGTGGGCGAGACAAAAATGTTTGGTCTCCTTATCTGTTCTCCTTTTTCTACTTTTCCAAAAAATAGATCAGATTAAATGATTTTGAGCAATAATGCTACTTGACCAATATGCATCAGTGCATGAGCTTGCAAATGTTAGGAGAAAACATGACAATGTAACAAAATTCAAAATACTTCCGTGTATTCGCATAGAAAAAAAAAATAGAGCAATTTGACTGCCACGCAGTAGATGAATATGCCTCCACCTCTATATGAGCTTCATTTCTTTTTTTCATAATCTTATATTCATTCTCTCAAGAAATTCACGTATCTTCACCTTTTTGAGGATGCTGCTTGAGGCAGACCGATGAGGCAGGAAGGCAGGGGATGTATGCTGGCTACTTGACTTTGCTGGATCAAACACATTGAAGTCAGGCTTGGTTCCCAAAATGAATGAAACTTGCTTTCTACCATCCTTCAAATATCATAAAATACAAAAAAATGTGTATTAGTGAAATGATGTTACAGGCAGAAGATAGGGTGATTGGGTACAAATCAGTGGTTCAAGGTAACTATTGGATGTATCAGAATGCGGCAATATGATGTAAAAAGTAAAGTACAAACATATCATATCAAATAAGACAACATCTAATACATACTTTGCCAATATCAAAAATTAAAAAAACACTTGATGGCGAGGAAACCGAGCAACCGAGAACCAGGGAGCAAAGCAACGAAGATGGGGGGGGGGGGGGGGGGCAGTGGTGTCCCCCCTCCTACAGTAGGGAGCTTTTGTTAAGACTGTTAAGACTGAACCCTTTATATTTTGACATTTCTACTCAATGCAAATAACTTTTGATATCACTCATGACACCACACATACCTGAGAGAGGTTTTCTCTGCTGTATGGTTTCCGAGGGGACGCCTTTTGGGACTTCTGGATGAGCGATAGCTTCTTTCCTGCTATTTGCAGTGGAGGTTCATCTATAAAATGCAATTTGTCAAGACATAGATACTTTGATATCATGCTATATTTTCTACTTATATGAGCTACACTGAAATAAAAGACATGGAAAGTCTTCAAGACATGCTTGGTTTAAAATCCATTGCGAGAATATTTTACAAGAATGCAAACTAAGGGTTCTCCACCAACCCCGTGATAAGATATCGTGAGTAGCAAAAAAAGAAAAGTTGCTTTAGGAAAGTTTCAGATAAGCTGTTCAGCCAATCCTATATTTGATATTGTTTATTGTTTTTATAAAGAATAAAAACACTTTCCCGGTGGTACTAGTGTCAGTCCATGAATCACTAACAATTACAACAAAAACATCATTTATAAAAAACACAAAGGAAAATAAATAATATTGTAAAGAACAAAGGAGCTCATGATCTGATAAAATGTTGACCATAAGACTCCCCAAACTTATTATTCACATACAGCATAAATGCTAAAAATAACCACAACAAATTGATATAGTATAGGTTTTCCCGCTCAATTTCGTAAACTCCGCAGCCGAATTAACTATAGGTTCATTCAATTTAGAACGAAATTGAATGACAGTGTAGATCATCATTCAAAAAGCAAAATTTGTCGTTCAATTTAATTTTAGGAGCATGCGATTTCATACTTTTGTCATACAAAAATGTAGAACGGGCTTTCAATTCCAAAAACGTGCAAGGAGCATTCAAATTCGCGCCGGACAGTCTGCAGTAAGAATTCGGTTATTCAATTTAGTGAACAGGCATACATTTTTGACATTTGTGCAGTGGTTTTCATCTTACACTAATTTGTCAATTTGTGTATTTCTGTTAGAATAATTATATGCACAGTTTCGCATGAAGAAAGGTGATGTGATTCATTAGCTTGTAGCTCTCAATACACCGATAACAGTCGTCAGAGAAGGTGGGCTATTTCTGACTTTTCCTATAAGTTCAACTACAAGCTACATACAGGGCCTGCACCATCCTGAGAGAGGTTGCAGTGCAGTGCATCGACACCATAACCCCTGCAAATGCACCCAGTAGTACAAAAATTCTCAAACATATATGCCTAGATGCCTGAATTGCCAGGAAATCGACGGATGAAGCAGTGCACAACATTTACCATGATGAAAAATAGAGAGTATATGAAGAGTGATGAAAAAGATGAAAATGTAATAAAACAGATAAAAAAGACAATACATCTATTCTTAAAGATCAAATGAAAACAATGATATCCATCATATAAACCCCCGAAAATAAACTGTATGAAGCAACGTATATAAAATGAAATACAAAAAATATCAAAAGAAAAATATGAATGATCATGAAATAAAAACTATGAAATTAGAGATGAAACACATCTAAAGAACAAGGCATTAGCAATATTGTGTCTCGCCCACTTGCGAAAATAACCGGAAATATCGCGATCTCCGTTGCTACGCAAAAGAATTGTATCCCTGACCTCAAATGACCTTTGACCTTATCCTGTGACCTCCAACGGTACCATAACATGAAGGTACCCCCAGTGCATCTATGACCCATGTTAGGTTGTAATCCAAGCAACCTATGTGAAGTTATTTGTCAAAAGAGAGTCTTGCAGGTAAACTTTAACGTATGACCTCAAATGACCTTTGACCTTATCCTGTGACCTCCAACAGCACCATAACATGAAGGTACCCCTAGTGCATCTATGACCCAAGTTAGGTTGTAATCCAAGCAACCTATGTGAAGTTATTTGTCAAAAGAGAGTCTTGCAGGTAAACTTTAACGTACGACCTCAAATGACCTTTGACCTTATCCTGTGACCTCCAACGGTACCATAACATGAAGGTACCCCCAGTGCATCTATGGCCCAAGTTAGGTTGTAATCCAAGCAACCTATGTGAAGTTATTTGTCAAAAGAGAGTCTTGCAGGTAAACTTTAACGTATGACCTCAAATGACCTTTGACCTTATCCTGTGACCTCCAACGGTACCATAACATGAAGGTACCCCCAGTGCATCTATGACCCAAGTTAGGTTGTAATCCAAGCAACCCATGTGAAGTTATTTGTCAAAAGAGAGTCTTGCAGGTAAACTTTAACATTTGTGACGGACGACGGACGACGGACGGACGACGGACGGACGCCATTTGGATCCCTTAGTCTCGCCTTCACCTCCGGTGGGCGAGACAAAAAGAAAAAGGAATGAAATAATATTCAAGAGAAAAATAATAACATATGATGTGAAATTACAGAAAAGGATCGACGTCCCCCCCCCCCCCCAAAAAAAAAAAAAAGCCTCACGGGTCCAAAAAGAAAGGATGTGATTTTTTTTTTTAAATTGAATGACCAAAATGCGAAAGAGGTTGCCCATAGGCGAAAATGAATACGCAATTCGGCGATAATTCCCCTTCTAGTAAAACTTGGTGAAATTGAATGACAAATTACAAATTTCAAAATTGAATGTAACTAGAGCAATTCGACTGCCACGCAGTCGATAAATATGCCTCCGCCTCTTTGCTATTCTCAGAAAATGTGTACGTTCGGTGGGCAATGTACCATTGTTCCTATGTGAAATGAAAATATCACATTGTGTTTTTTCATGTTTAGCATTGACCTTTGACCTCTTACTTCTTTGACTTCCAGTCTAGCCAGTCTGTCTAAATCCATCCTTCTATCAAGTTTGTTTAAAATGAGACAATTTGGGGTGAAGTTCATTGACCTTTTACCCAAACTTCACCAATCTACATCCTTGAAGTGATACACCTCTGTACTATGTTTGGTTTGAATGGAATTATTTGTATTGGATTCAATGTGAAAAATATCTATTTGGGGGCAATTTTCAGCCAATTTTGGCAAAGTTCATTGACCTTTGATCCCTGACCTATGAGAAATTTCACCAAAAATGTTATCAGTCTAGTAGTGATCCATCTTTGCACCATGTTTGGTTGGTATTGCTCCTTTGGATTTGGATATATTTTGAAAATTATCACTTTGGGGGCAATTTTTGGCTAATTTTTGGCAAAGTTCATTGACCATTGACCTTTGAACTCTCAGGAGTTTTACCCAAACTTTCATCAGTCTACCTCCATGAAGTGATACATCACTGTACCATGTTTGGTTGAACTGCGCCACTGGAATTGGATTTGGGTTTATTGTGAAAAATATAAATTTTTGCAAAGTTCATTGACCTTTGACCTTCCAGCAATTTCACCAACAATGTCACCAGTCTACCCCCAAGTAGTGATCCATCGCTTCACTATGTTTGGTTGGAATTGCACCATTGGATTTGGATTTATTGTGAAAATTTAAAGTTTGGGGCAAAGTTCATTGACCTTTGACCTCTGAACTTTGAGAAATTTAACAAAAAATGTCACCAGTCTATCCCCAAGTAGTGATCTATCATTGTACCATGTTTAATGAGAATTGCATCCTTGGATTTGGATTTATTGTGAAAAAGGTCAATTTTGGGCAAATTTTCACAAATTTCATTGACCTTTGAGTTCTGACCTTTCAGGAATTTTACCAAAATTGTCACCAGTCCATCCCCAAGTAGTGATCCATCTTTGTACCATGTTAAATGAGAATTGCATCCTTGGATTTGGATTTATTGTGGAAAAGGTCATTTTTGGGCAATTTTTACAAAGTTCATTGACCTTTGACCTCTTATCAGATTTGACCCCAATTTTTAACACTTCATTAGTTTAATGCAATACACACATGTACCAAGTTTGAAGCAAATCCGCTTAACGGTTCTCAAGATATTGCCTAAACGGATTCGGGACGGACGTACGGACGGACAGACGGACGGACGGACGGACGGACAGACGTACGGACGGACGGACGGACGGACGGACAACCCGAAAACATAATGCCTCCGGCCACTTCGTGGCGGAGGCATAAAAACTAGAAAATTAAGTGAAACAAAAATGAAATTGAATGAAAAAAGTTTGAAATTGAAGCGCGGGAGTGACAAGTGGGCCAAAATTTCCCGAACATGAATGCATGTTGATGAAATTGATTGCTGTTTTGACGAATTCGGCCGGGAAAACCTATAATAAACAACTCAACACCATTTGACTCAAATAGATTTTACTTTTCTCCTTTGCAGTAAGGCTCTGACGAGGTGTATCATCATCATCACTACTGAGCAAGCTGTACACAGACCTGCCCTTCACAGTCTGTGTTTCCTCTGGTCTCTTGGAATTTTCTGGAGAAAAAGAAAACAGTAATAACATAAAGGGGTAACTGAAAAGTTTTGAGCCTAACATAGAAAGGATTAAGATGATCAGTTTAGTAATTCTTTTAAAAAATCAACTTAAAGCATTCCTCCTCTCTAAATACTCTTCACCTGGCGCGCCATAGATTTTTAAAGTAAGTTCTCAGCTTTAGCTCCCCGGTGTAACTATTTTATTTCCGTTCACATTCTTTTTACAAGCACGTGCGTTTGACGAAAACCACAATACTATGAATACAATACACGTGTGCATTTAATGTGAACTGACTCAATTAAAGACATTCCAGCCTACTTGGCCAAGTAAAATATGTGTGTTCTACTATGAATTTTCTCTCATTAATTTTGTGGATAAGTGTAGTGGTCTGCTTACAATGTACCTCTTTTCATAATTTTCTCTTTTCTCTCTCCCCTTCTTATTCCCATCTCATCTTGTCGCATGAATGAGTGTGTGTATCATTATGTATGTTACCTTTACAACATTGTCTTCATATAAATGTATCTGATTATTGTTGTTTCTCAATATACATGTTGTTATGTAAAGCAGATTTGCTTCTTAGGGGTCCATACCATTATTTCATGTTTGTAGATATTGTCTTTTTGTTGTTTTGCTTTTATAATGGTTAAAATAAATAAGTGAATTCTACGTAAAAGTAATCAACAATTGCATTGAGGGTCTTTGTATGTTACATGTATCATAATGTTCCAGACTTCTTTATTTCTTATTATCCAAGAAGGAAGAATCCTGCATTTCGGATCCAACCCTATCCCTTGTTGAAGACACAACAAAACAAGTAGAATAATCAAGTGAGTACTTTCTAAAAGCACCATTCTTAATGACCACCCCCAAAGAATTATTCTTCTACCATGATAATTTGTTGAATATTTTGCAGTGACCAAAATAATACATATTGGGATGCTAAACCAAAATGACCAAGACAAGAATACTAAATTAAAAAAAAAAGAAGAGCATTGCATCATCCTCAATTAAAGCAATATTCATATCCTCAGGAAGGTGAAAAAGAATGGATAGCGCATTGGACCTTAACCCAATCCATAATTGCAAGAGACGCCACTCAGACGAAGCACCATCTTCAAGTAACACCCTAGTGTCTTATGAGAAACCTCCCAATGAAAGATTTAGATGTTCCAAGATTCAAGCAACAAACTGGTCACTGTGCATTGTATGCCAAAAGGTATGCTATAAAAGAGAGAAACATTTGCAAGGGCCAGTAGTCTCAAGAGAGCTGCCATGAAATGCAACATCGCATTCTGAGGTAAATGATGACTTAATGAATGAGAGAAAGCCATTTCCTTGATCAAAACTTTTGCAGCAGACGTACAAATGCCATTTGCCTATAACAATGTTGACAGAGATTGAGTTACCAAAGTTTTAGATTTCAGGAAAGGCTACTAAAGCACTACAGTGAATACATCATCATTCGTTGACAACATGGACAGGGGAAATTAAACATTGTTATCAGCACCACAATCACCATCAGTTATGCCATAAAAAGCTGTGCATGAATTAAATGAGATGCAAATTATAGCCAACAAAAAATTGGGAGCTAAGAGAAGCGCAGCAGATGAGATTTCTATTGCAGCAGCATCGATCCTAAGAAAAGACATATCGGTTACTGAAACACACGATGATTACCCTTCGCCAGCAGAGGTCAGCTTGGAATCTACTAAATGTCTGCTGCCAGCATCACTGGTTCAAATCATCACATGACTGTCGGACAGCAATGCACTTTCTTCATACGACTCAAGTTTCAAGCTCACTAGGGGAATTGCAGCAAAGAGTTATTTCCACAGCTGAATGTATCGTGTTCTGCCGTGGAAAAGGCCTAACCCTTCAACATGTGAGTCTTGCTGTTTACCTGCACGAGTTTGGCGCAAGATCACTGATTGACATCCTTCATTCATATTCATTGTCTTTATTATTACCATTTGTGCACTATTTCATATATTTATTTGATGCTTGCTTATCATGTCATATTTCTATTATTGTATCTACTATGAGTTGTGGAAAAATAATATAAAACAAAATTACAAAGTAATAATAAATTACAAATGACAAAATATGGCTTCTACATCAGCTACGATGAACTCCACTGGCTTTTTACAAGTACTGCCCAGCTAGAAGTGAACAGAATTTGCAGCGGCTTGTATCTACCGAGTGGAATCATTCCTGTGAATGAAGGAGGGAGTCTTGTGCACAATGGTGATAATAACATCGATATAAATGTAGAAACGATTGATGGAAAAAACACATTCACTGCATGGCCCGTGTTGTGTTTCAACAGCAGACTGGAGCAGTACATCAAGCAACCCAAATCAAACGAGGCAGTGAAAAGTCCCTCCCCCTGTCAAGCGAATCTCAATCACTTACGCAATGTTAGCCCTTTGAGTAGTCACACGATCGCTCAAAACCACCACGGAGCATTACAGCCTGTCAGCAAATACAAACATGCAAGGTAGACCCAGAAAGGGAAGCACAAGAGTTGTCCTGGACACTCATGAGAAGGGCACCAAGTGTCATTCGTCAAAATGTTCTCCCTGTGCCGAAGACCCAATCAGTGCCTCTTTGGAGCGGGTTCAATTCCCAGATCAGTGAACATAAGGCCCCATTCACAGCTACATCTTACGCCCCAATTATTGACGCATAACCTGCTGACATGGCTACGGTGTACACAGCAATATTCTTAGCCAGTGATATGGCAACAATTGGGACAGAAGTACTCCATCCAGACTATGGACCAACAGCTCTCTGCTGTAGCCCAGCAGGTGAAGTTTACTACCTGAACCTCTACGGACTCCACACTTAAGATTGACATTTTGTGAGCTTGTACATGCCAATTTAACGAAATGCTCATGATTGTCACAATTACATTACAAACCCGCAAATTTACAGGGACAAGGTCAGATTTCAGAGTGATAAAAATGTTGACAGACAACTTACAAAATGATGAAACTTATTTACAGATTAATTTATATTTACTAATTGTACACTTTGAAATAATATCCAAGTATGTGTCTAGCTATACAAAAAGAAGTTTTTAAAAATTCTGACAAAGCTCTTTGCTTTTTTGTGTGTCTTCATTTCTGGTCTGTGTATTCTTACCAGGCAGGTCTAAGTGATACCCTAAACAATACACTACAATAGGATTTGAAATGTAATGGCACTATGACCATAAGAATTTCGGAAAAAGCTACCTTCAAGCTCACAGTGGCTAGTCTTAACATAATTTCCTGTGTGACCAAGTAAGTAGACTTCTATGTGTCGACAATTTCATATTTTGGGATCCCATTGAAAATATTGTAAAATGTCAGGGGAACTGAAACTGTTGAAGTGTTCAACAATTATGTCCATACACATCAATGTAGAATAAGGCAGGCCAATATATTTGGATTCATTCATCTTGTTGTTTTGTTGTAAAGGGATTATATCATCTAAGATTCCACTACAGTCCACACGCACATGACAATTTCACCCAAATTGGGTACCAATGTGAAATAAGAATCATTCAGAAATCTACATAAGATGTGGACTTAGTCAACAAAGTTGCCATCTCACAACAGGGCGTGGATTCTCCCAGCCCCCTCTCTTCCTCAGGTATTGGCCATTGAATAATAATCAAACTCATGAAAATCAACACATACGAAACACATTAAAACTAATTGAGTTTAACATTTTGGAATTATGCAAATTTATGTTAATGTTATGCACATTTTCATATCTTGATCACATTGAATCAACAATGAGGTTTAGCAGTGAAGAAATTGCCTTGATACTGTTTAAAAAAACAATTTGAACTTCTGTCACTTCTTTTGTATTTTATTTTTCTCAATTGTGTAATGTTTTTCTTTGTTTTTTAACTTACTCTGTAAGTGTCCACTGTGCTTTGAAGAGGAGTGTACATTTTCAGCCTGTGACAGTTTCAGAATTCTACTTGATGTTGAGCTGGACTTTCTCTTTGAATCTGAAAGAACATAAACATGTAAAATAAGTCAGAATGTTGTTATGTAGGTATCTTCTATTCTATTCTGCGATCGCTAACAAGTGGACAATTTCAGAATTCTATTTGCTCTTGACCTGGAATTTCTTTTGGAACCTAACAAGACATGCACAAAAAGGCTTGTAAATCAAGAATACTCTGCAGGAGTATCTTCTATTCTATTTTGCAAACACTGACAGAAAAAAACAAAAAAATGTTTACATACCACAGACAAATAGCTGCTATCATGAAGGCATGATGTTTTTGAACTCTTGCCAATTAAACCAAAGTGAATAAAAAAAAAAATTCTTAGACAATTCTTTTCATCTGATCAAGTTTCACATGAGTTTACCCTTTGTGTGCTAAGCAAAATCCTTCTTGTGGGGATCACTTGGGCAAAAATGCAACAATGGCAAATAGTTAATAATCAACCATTATGTACCATGCTAGGATAGCTACTGCAGAAGACTGAAGGTCTAAGAACAATTTTAAAGGGTTTTTTTTTCATAGAATGTGGTAATCCATATCAAATTTGTACCTCAGAATCATAAAAGCCAGCTTTGTTCTTGTGCAGATAGTACATGTCTTAAAGTCTTTTGTCAGTAACATTCACTTTGCCCTTCAAAATACTGGTCCAACAGTCAACTCTTTCAGCAGAATCACCCATTACTGATGAAGTTCTAAACCGTGGTATGACTCACAGAGAGCTTACAATGGCAATCACCCTCAGTGTTGCTTCCACTTCACCATGTTAATAGATTGACCATGCATAGCAGCACATTGCTGAGTGATTGTACTCTAATCAGCTGATGGGAATCTTATATTCATTAAGTGAGTATAAAGGGAGTTAGCTCTCATACATAACTCTGTGCATGCCACTGTCATATTCTGTCACCAGCATTACACAAAAATCCTATCGAACAGTTCTGGGGGGTGTTTCACCAAGCTGCTCTTAATATACGAATTACTTTATGCACAACTAGTGACCCTTTCTTGTGCTAAATGAGATTCTCAATGATTTTGATTCTCATCAGCTTAAGTTCAAATCTGATGTTTATAAATTTAAATTCTTGTGTCTGAAAAACTCTGAATACGAAGTCTATGATTTGTCAAATTTGATTAGAGCTGTTGGAAATAAACTCCCAATATGTTACAACAGGAACAAAGTGGGGTATCTGATTTAGCACAAGAAAGGGTCACCAGAGGTGCAAAAAGTTGTTCTTAGCTTAAGAATAGCTGCGTAAAACACCCCCCAGAAGGAGTAATCAACCCACCTGGCAGGTCCCTTGGCAGCTCTATATCAGAATACTGGCTGTATGAATCCTCATGATCCTCAGTGTTCACAGGAGTCAGATCAGTATCGCACAAAGTGGAACTTTCATCTGACGATTCTGAAAGAGAAAACCCCACCCCCGCTTTAATACATTTACTCCTTTTACAATGCAGTAGCGGTCTAGCCGCAATCATCTCATCTCTACATTGTACGACTGTGCGACTTTAATACTGATGTTTGCTTAGGGGATGTGTACTTGTAGAGTAGAATTTCATCAAAAAGAACAAAATGCACCTAATGGTTTATGCATTCAAAACATTACTCCATAAAATTGGGATAGAAAGCTAAGATGGTTGAATATTCTAGGTAAGTAAATGTGTATCATACATGTAGAGAAGTTAAATGAATTTATTGAATATTAGTTAAGAGCTTTGAGAGCCCTTATCTTTTGTATTATCTTACTGAATGGTCAGGTTTTTACAAAGAAATTATAAATTGGCAATAAAAACAACCTACTGTATCAGTGAACAAATATTACAAACATTAAGGCTTTTGTCAGACTTTCAAAACTTTGAGAAGAATATCTCAAATTGACACAAGCCTAAACAAAAAGAATGACATTTGGTCACAAATCATCTGCTCACGTCATAATTTCCAAGTTGATTATTTGAACGCTGTTTTTGGCATGATAATTGAAAAACTCTCTTACCTTTCTAGCTGAAAGGATCATTTAAGTAATTGATTTGCCAATACCTGTCAGATACACAATAGAGTCTTCATCTGCTTCCTCTGTCTCCTGTAGGTCGATCATTGGAGAGCACTTTCTTGTTCCAAACTTCTTGCCTTCTACTCGAAGAGGAGTTGCTCTCTGGAGAAAACAGCATTATTAGGATGAGCTATTTAAAAAAATTATCATATATTTATTCATTCAGGTTAACTATGAAAGGGTACTTTTAGGGGTATATCGCAGTTCAGTCAAGGTAGAAGGAAACACTTAATCAACTAATGTTGAGATCTAGATTTTGTTCATGATGGATTTTGAACCAATACCATACACAAATCACCCACTTTCACAGTATTTTCTCTTCATTAACTTCCATTCTTCAAATGATGCCATTGGTCACATGACTATGCTGCCCACACTTCGTTTTTGATGTTGCCCGGAACATATCAAATAACAAAAATACAATGATTAATATCAGAATGCATTCTTTCACTGTAGACGATCACTCTCTTTTCCAGATGATCCATACAATTCAGTGCCTCTATTAGTCAAAGCTATGAACTCACCCAGTCTGACCATTTGTGCTGTGCAACCTTAGACTCTGTGGTCCATGTGTTTCTGGAAAGAAAAATATGATTGCTATTTATAGACAATTCATTGAAATAGAAGAACATACAAAGAGTAAATAGGTCAAACATACAATTAAAAACAAATTAGATTCGTAACATCATATTCATTATCTCATTACCACGTTGTAACATTGTGTTCTGAATGTAGAAATGTTACAAGAACAGAAATAAAGCCATTTTACAAGTTGAATTATAATGATTCTGGATTTAATTCCTATAGGATGTTAGAGTATAGCAATGTATTAGAGTCATTGATATAATTGAAGTACAATATCACTTCATGTGTCACAATGCCATTTTAAAAATTAAGTTTACTTTTGATATTAAGCATTTTGCACAGAGGCAATGTTTGTTACACTTCTAATCAAATACGTATTTGGTTAAAGGCTAAATGAATGTCAATGTCAGATCATCAGAACTTACTTAATTTGATTAAATGTAATTAAGATTAACAAGTACAGTTTGGGAATTCAGTATGGAATCAGCATCTTATGTACAATGTTTAAACAATACATTTTATCATTTTCTATATTCTATTTTGTATGTTCCAGGGTTTTTGTCTTGATTCAGAAGCTGCAAATAAACAAGAACATAAATAAATAACACTGCAAGTCTTGGCTCAATCTGTTGCTGTGTCACAAAATGTTTGTATTGTTATTCAGGGTGAGGGTATATGTCAACTACAAAAAAAGAAAATTATGCCAGGCAACTCCACATGAATTGCAAGATGTCCTTACCTTGGCTGTGGTTCTACAGCCTTGACATTAACATCACCATCGGCCAGATCATCACCACTTTCTTCTATCTTCTGTAGGGCTTGCAATCCTGCACAGGTGAAACAACCCTTTATTAAAGACTGCTGCAATATAACATAACCTAACAAGCTCTCAATATGTCAGCTAATAGTAAGGAGCAATATCCCCATTCCCCACCCCACTTTCCTTATCACACTTTTAACATTGTTAATTATAAGAGTGATGACTGTGAAATTAACTGTCTTTAACAAATGTTAACAAGCTGGCCTTACTACATATGGCGCTCAATATTTAGATCACATATTTCTTTATTTTTCAACTACAAAAGCCGCCAATACATTGATTAGATTTTGAAAGTACTGGCCATCAGATGCATGTTCAAGAATTAAACAAGTGCTTTCTTAAATTTATGTAAATGAATTTGCTGACTTATATTACTATGATACAAGATAAAGCAAACAACTGCTTCATGGAAAGAAAAATGAATTGGAATAGATTAAATACGCCTTTGGGACTTGACAACAAATGAAACTTTGTGTGCAGGGAAAGATTTGCTACAAATACATGTATGTGTGTTTTTTTTCATCTATGGCCTCGATAATTTTGACATAAACCTTTTCTACACATAACTCATTCAGATTTCAAGAAAAGGCTGTTGTAGTAAATTCTTAGTCCCCCATATGATAATATATAATTGTGATGAAACATCTGCTATGTTCTTTAATTCACCAAATTGAGTTAGCAGATTTGTAAAATATAAATAAAACCAAGGCTTTGCAAGGACAAGGTAGTTCGTGAACCATGAGTCTCGCCTGATTTCGCAATCAATAAACAGTGCTTGTTTTTCAAATATTTAAAATGGTGCCTAGATAACCTTTGATCGACCTCATCATCCTCATCAACACACATGTGGTATTACCTAAGTATCATTTGTATGAAGTATGAACACAATTAATGCAGACATTTAAAAAAATGATGAGAGCAAGTTAAACCAGAACTTAATGATGCATTTGGCCTCATATCATTTGACCTTTTGACCCCTAGATGACCATTGACCTCATTATCCAAGGATCATTTATACCAAGTATAAACATACCTGGTGCAAAAATAAAGAAATAAGAACAAGTTAAAAGAAAACTTTGACATATTCGTAACAGACCAGGAGGAAAAGTGATTACCAAGTCTCATTGGAACCTCGTTCAGGCAAGATACACAAAAAAAGTATAGACTGCACCCATTTGTCAAAGTTACAATGCTAAAATAAAACCTACAGTATGCAATAACTGTTCCATAGATTTAGTTATTAACTTCTTCCTGTCATGAATATCTTTAGACTCTCCTAACAATTAGATGATTTACATTGGAGGTAGACTAGCAAAACATGATTACAGCTACATACAGTTACCTCTTGATTGAGCTTTGTCTTTTTTATGAGCAAGTTGGCACATCTCTAGAAACGCATCATCTTCAGCCTTCTTTAGGCGAGGCCTTGATCTGGAGTATGTATTGATAATCCAGGGGCGAGGCATGCTTGCTGTGCTGTGAAAAAAAAAAGTATGACATTAATAATCAGTCAACTTGCTCTTGGCTTTGTCAAGTTTTGACTCTGCATTCCATGGGCTATATGCCTATGGCGGAAAAAAAAATGATGCAACACATAATATGGATGGATTAAGGTCAACTAGAGTTTTTATCTAACTTGATCATTGAAGATGAGGCAGTAAATCATAGGAATCCAGTCTCAGACCTCGAACTGTTTGGGGGGAAATTATGTGTAACCTAATCTATTAAACTAGTACTCCAACGTAATTACCCGGTGGCGGTGGACGTCTATCAATCAGCACAGGCACGGCCGTCAGGCAAGGACAAATCTTGAGCTGAGTGACCTCAAGCTTCAATTATGAAACTTATTAGCTCTAAATTCTACATAATATGTTAAAACTACATGTGATGACATGATGTCCTGTCCTGGTAGCTCGCTGATCCTGCAGTTGGACCTCCTCAGCCGCCTTTCACAGCTAGCTACCGAGGCTTGAACGCATAAAATGTTCAATGAACCGTACGCGTGTACGTACGGACGTGCAGCGCATGCGACTTGTCAAATTTTAGTAAATCGATCTTTCTTGTTGCGCGCACGCGGCGCCACGCATGTGATAATTCAAGGCTTAACTTTTATTTCCTTTCTTCACGCATTTTTTTTTTAATGAGTTGAAAGGATAAAATAATGATGGACAACTGTAAAGTCGTTTCTATAGAGGCACGTTGAGCTTCGAGAAATTATAACGTTACATCAAAAGACATTACAGGGGGTAGATTCTAAACCATATATAACTCTGATTATAGTAAAAATATTTAGTTAGATACGGTAAGATTGGTAAATTCACTCATTTGGGAAAATGTCATTTAGGCTAAGCATGGACCTATCATGGACGGACTGCGCTTGGAAAGACTTCCTTTGATCTATGATGACCGCCGCCTCATAAAAATTCAAGACATTCAGGTGTTTCAAACAATACGCTGTATTTCTAATCAGGCAGTGCCTTTTTTATAAGTTTTTTTGTATAGCTTGTTATAAGATAATCATACATGCGGTAGTGGTAGGCCCAGGTATATCCAAGTTTAATATATATATATTTTTAAAATGTTTTACTGCTACGATCAATTAACAACAGAAAGGATCGCACAAAATGATACCAATATTTAGTTTATGTTCTTTATTATATGGGGTATTTCCAATTTAAAGTCAAAGCATACAGTCAAGCTTGTACAATTGTCTTATTCTTTTATGTTCCAATCAATGCATAGCAAATTTTAGGGCAATCCATGAAAAAATACCCGAGTTATGGACAAAAACTTTATGTTTTTGATTAATTAGTAACTTTTGTCTTTGTGTAATTCTCAGTGCCGTCACCAGCTTTTTTCAAGGGGGGTGCGTTTGGGGGGAAAAGACACAAACATTACCAATTCTGATGTGAGGCAGTGCTCGCCCATCTAAAAGACCTATAGCCCCCCCCCCCCCCCCCCCCTCGGCGACGCCCCCCCTCCCTCCCCCCCCCCCCAAAAAAAAAAAAGTTCCCTTCTAAAAAAAAAAAAAAATGTGGTCTGGAGGGTGGTGCGTTCTCACCCTCCGCACTCTCCCTGGTGACGGCCATGTATTTCGCCTAGATCTTTTTCAAAAGAGCCCTCAAGTATCCCTACCCCCCCCCCCCTCCGGTTGTTTTGTTTTGTTTTGTTTTGTTTTGTTTTGTTTTGTTTTGTTTTGTTTTGTTTTTTTTTGGTTCTGAAGGGGGGTGCGTTCGCACCCTCGTACCCCCCCCCCCCCCCCCCCCTGGCGACGGCCCTGATTCTGAACAATAAGTCAGGCAGGAATCATTGAATCGGGGTGAGTGTGGCGAATCGGGAAGCTCATTGTACTACATGTTAGAATAGAACGTGTAGCTAAGGGTGGTCGGAAAGCTCAGTTTGGTAAGTGTTAAGATTAAACATGTTAAATTACGTTGTAGTAATGAGCTTGGAGCTGGATGTTCGGATTGGTAGAAAAGTTTGGACATTAAAGGAAGACAAGGAAGGGTAACAATTGTTCAGCGCCTTGTTATTCACTAGGTAAGTTGCTTGAGGATGGAAACTGAAGATGAATGAATGATTGTGTTATACCAGGTTGTATATTTCAACCAAACGAACCACGATTACACTCGGCCTATCCTGACAAAAATATTCCACACACATCACGCCCCCGTTTGGGATAATTTCCCCCACATCTAACATTTATTAACACCCACCGTCAGCAAAATGGAAAGAGACATTCCCGTTACAATATATATATATATATATTACAATTTGTACATTATGGAAAATTCTATCACGTGTGCTTCTACTAAGACTCTCAATACATCTACAAACTTCTATCTATGCTTGCAAAATGACAAACAATAAACACATGACCTGACCCAGATTCTACTGAATCTATCACTGTCTGGAATGTTTATTTGTTAATAGTGTAATATTATCTTAATCTCCGTCACCATTCAACCATTTTTTTTTAGAAGAAAACCGAGTATAGGATCTTTAATGGTGTTTCCCTTAACTTTTTTGAAAATTACAAAAAAAAGTGATAAGAAACACAGCTTTGAGAGACAAAACAGGGAATTGAAAATGTTTCCTTCCAAGTTGACAGCACCTAAATGTCGGTACTGCGCATAGGGCATCAAATAATTGTAGTGATTGTGGAATGCTTTAAATTCATTAGCACGCTTTAGTATCCATACATATGTTTGAATATATTATGCTCGAGTTGTTTCTCCTTCCGTAACACAACTCTGCATCCTTGGTTTTACTTCTCGGTGTAGCTCTGTGTTCACAGTACTACGTGCCGAATATTTAAATAATAAATTTCCGTATTCTATTCAGGTCAGGTCAGGTCAGGTCAGGTTAGTCCTGCCAGGTTAGTCAGGTTAGTCCTGCCAGGTTAGTCCTGCCACTGGTCATCGTGTAATCCAGTGCTACCTGTTACACGGTCGAGTGCTCGGCGACTAATCCGGGCAACCCACGCTAGGGCATTAGCTCTAGGGTGAGGAGGGGGTGCCGGACCCCCTGTCAGAATTAAAAACCAGATCTGACTTAAGAGTTCCTTTAGATCGGGCTGAAGTCCAAGGAACTCATCCGACCTCTACCAATCCACCTTGCCAGTGTGGTAGAGTATGGCACACATCCCTCATCATTCATGGATTTAAGATTAAAGAGAGGTCGTAACGCCCATGGCCGGAACGGGCCCAGCTCTACAAACAGAGCTAGGAATTCGGCGACTGCTGATCCTTCTGGTGTCAAGCCAAAGTATGACGAGTTGGGTTTAAAGCCGCAAGGAGGACCCAAATCTGATAGAAGAATCATCACGAGCCATACAGATTTGTTTATTTGTACATATAATGTAAGGACATTGAGAACAGAGGAAGACCTAGATGCTCTACTGGAGGAAATAGATGATGTATCATGGCACATAATAGGATTAGCGGAAACTAGGAGACCAGCGAATCTCATCAAGCTATCAAAGTGTGGACATACACTGTTCACAACATCAGCAACAAACAAAAGTTGCAATGGAGTTGGATTTCTTGTGAATAAAGAGGTTGAGGAAAATATCATGGAATATAAAGAAGTATCAGACAGGATAGCTTTTGTGAAAGTACATATCAATAGTAGCCATACAATGAAAATTATTCAAGCATATGCACCAACTACCAGTCACACAGATGAAGTCGTTGAAGATTTTTATAGTAAAATTGACAAGATAATGACAACAGAATCCACAACGTTTACGATACTTATGGGTGATTTCAATGCCAAGGTTGGAATGAGAAAGGATGACGAGGAGAGTGGTATAGGCCCATACGGGATCGGAGAAAGGAATGAAAGGGGAGAAAGACTACTGGAGTTTGTATCAAGCAGGAACTTGACAATTGGCAATACATACTTCAAAAAACCTACCAAAAACTACTGGACATGGGAAAGCCCAAATGCAGCAACTCACAACTTGATAGATTACATAATTTGCGATCATCGTAGAATCTTGATGGATGTGGGAACAGTACCAAAGGTGGATACAGGCAGTGACCACCGACTTGTTAGAGCTAAAGTAAGGATTAACAAGAAAATGGAAAGAGTGAGAAGGGTAAGGAAGCCTAGGAGGAGACATATTAACTTAGAACTACTTTCCAGTAAGCAGGAGCAGTTCCAGCTTGAGTTACACAATAGGTTTGAAGTGTTGGCAGATTCAATGGAGAACCAACCATTAGACACTCTCTACGAGCAAATAACAAGAACAATTATGGATGAAGCGGAAAAGCTAGCTAAGGGGGAGAAAATGGAGGGCAACAATACAGACAAGGAAAGAGAGGAGATACATAGATTGAATGAGAAAAGGAAAGCCCTTAAGCCCTCCAGACAGACATCAACACGTAACCAAGTTGAATATACAGAGCTGAATAAAACAATTCGCAAGATGAGAAAAAAGCGAAAGAGAAAGATCAGGACCAAGATGGTACGTGAAGTGCTAGAAAACCACAAAGGACCAAAAATCATCAACAGAAAGTTAGAGAGGGGTAAAAAGCTTCTGTCATCACTGAAAACAAAAGATGGGACAGAAGTTAATGACAAAGAACAGATTACTCAAGCCATTGAGGACTTCTATAGAGAACTCTATAGCACAGACCAACCCGATTGGAGAGTAAATGAGGACTGGAATGAGAAATCAAATGATGTTCCACCAATACTTAAGGAAGAGGTGAAGAGTGCTTTAGACCAGATGAAAAGGGGAAAGGCTCCAGGGGAGGACCAAATGACCGCAGATATTTTAAAGTTGGGGGGAGAGGACACCATATCAATCCTAACAAAACTGTTCAACAAGATCATGCAAATGGAACGAGTACCTACCCAGTGGAATGAATCAAAAGTTATCATACTGTTCAAGAAAGGGGACATGAAGGACATCAAAAATTACAGGCCCATTAGTCTGTTGCCTCATATATACAAAATCTTCACACGAATTCTTCTTACTAGAGTAGAGAAACAGCTTGATGAAAATCAACCACAGGAACAAGCTGGATTTCGTGCAGGATATAGAACATCAGACCATCTCCACACCTTAAGCCAGATAATCGAGAAGGCAAAAGAATACCGTTTCGACATCTGCCTTGGCTTTATTGATTACGAGAAGGCATTTGACAGCCTAGACCATCAGTCATTATTCAATGCCTTAGGAAAGCAGGTCACAGACGGAAAGTACATTCGCCTAATTAAGAACATCTATAAGGACTCTAGTGCCCGTGTACATCTAGAAAGCACTACAACAAATGCCTTTAAAATCCTGAAAGGGGTAAGACAAGGTGACCCCATCTCACCAAAGCTCTTTACTGCAGCTATGGAGGATGTCTTCAGAAACCTTGATTGGTTATCATTGGGAATAGTCGTGGATGGCGAACACCTGACACATCTCAGATTTGCAGATGACATTTTACTTCTTAGCCATACACCTCAGGAACTGGAAAAAATGGTCCGAGAACTAAGTGAAGAAAGTAGAAAAGCTGGACTGAAAATGAATATCACAAAGACAAAGGTAATGATGAGCAGTAGATTCAAAGAACACAAAATCACAGTTAGCGGGAGGACCGTAGAAAAGGTAGACAACTACATATACTTGGGCAAAAAGATCTCCATAGAAAACGAAACAGCAGGGGAAGTGAATAGAAGGATCCAGTTGGCTTGGGCAAAATTTGGCAAGCTCAACTTTATCTTTCGTGATGAGAAGCTCCCTCTTTCTCTCAAGAAACAGATTTTCAACCAATGTATCATACCTGTGCTCTCTTATGGAGCAGAAACATGGACCACAACTAAGAGACTGGAGAGAAAACTTAGAGTAACCGAAAGGGCTATGGAAAGAATTATGATTGGTGTTACAAAGAGGGACAAAGTTAGAAACCAAGATTTGAGAAAGAAAACTAAAGTACGGGACATAGTACAGGAAATTAAATCAAAGAAATGGAGGTGGGCTGGTCATCTGGCCAGGAGGAAAGATGACAGATGGACATATAAATTAACCATCTGGACTCCCAGAGCTAACACCAGAAGAAGAGGCAGACAAAGTAGGAGGTGGATTGACGATATTAGAGAATATGGTAGTGTGACATGGAAACGAACGGCACAAGATAGATCAAGATGGAAAATGATGAGGAGGCCTTCCTTCAGCAGTGGAGAGAAATAGGCTAAATAGAATAGATAGAAATAGAAATCTATTCACAACTTTCCCTCTAACTGCCTGACGCGTTATTACATCCACCTGTGTTTCGTGGTTCAGTTTGAATGGATGGAACGCGGTCTGAATATTAGTTGTTGCTACTCGGACAAACCTCGGACAAGCTTTGGGGTTACCATTATTAACGTATTGTTTGAACTACGTGACGCGATTAAAGGATCCATAACACTACCTGGTCCCAATATGTCACTCACCACGGCCGACCAGTCTCTCTTTCCGCGAACATTATTTTATGAAAGTAAAACTACTTTTATGGTTACTCTGTTTTGGTAAAGTTTGATCCTGAATAAACGTGATTAGAGTATCTGGCCAACGCCATTGTATTTTATACAATGCTCTATTTCTCTGTTTCCCGCATCTATAGTCCCTTCGTCTTTGAGGACCATATACCTATAGGCCTATTATACCGTGGAAGTGTACGATGACAAATTGTAATTGCTTGAACAAATTGCAAACCCGAGGCAAACCATATGACACAAATGAATGATAAACAATAGCATTATTGATACAAACTTCATATTGAACTTGCGATATCCGTCGATTTTTGATTGGTGCAATCAATGAATAAGATACAGGTTTTTCCCGAAAGTACAGTCCTGAAGTAATAACCTGTACTTAAGGGGACACTTTTCCACTTTTTTTTCTGGAATAAAGTGATTCAAACGTCATTATCTCAGTGCCGGATTCAGAGGCTGATTTCGGTGTCCGCGTATAACTAGTAATCGGATGGGGGGGGGGGGGGCATCTTGCATCTAGTGCAGAAGTAGGTCCGCCATTTATGTTTTGGTCCATTAGCATGATTAGGACCTATTTGTTTTATGTTTCACATTCTTTTTGAGAGCGAGCGACGAGCTCTAGAAATGTTCCCTTTAAAGACAGCTAGTCCCTTTTTCAGATCACCACAAAACCATCGAAACATTGGCAAAACATAATGGAGAAGGGTTAGCAAGCTCTATATTCACAATTTGAAACTGATGCGTAGTGTAAAATTCAAATAATGCACGTAAACAACGTCTGATTAATAATCTTTACCTCAGGCTCTTAGCAGTTTGTGTTGAAATATCTGCTTTATTGACTAATCTGTTTATTAAATTATAAAACGCATTATGAAAAACATTGTTCTTTGGAAGGAATCATCTCCAACGTTTGGTAGTTACTCATAAAATTAGGATTTCACACACGCATAATAACCATATAGATACTGTAACAAAGACTAATACTTTTTTCGTGGTACGAAAAAAGTCGGTTTGAAATTTAACGGCTGAATTTTTTTACATATACAGAAAGCTTCAACATGCTATATTCTTAGAAATGGTCTTGAATCACACTTTCTTCAATTTACGATCGTGATAGACGATTTCAAATTTTAAGCTTGCAAATGGGACGGACAATCTGTGATAATTATTTTGTGGCTTCTTGTAAATCCTACTATGATTATGGGGGCATAGGCCTATATAACATAATTTATAATTTAATTGCATTCACTGCTCATAGTTCCTACACTCCTAGTCTTTTGCTAGTGTGTGAAACGAGCGAGAAATAATTGACAAAAAAGGTGAAGAGGAGCAAAAGAAACACAATATTGATCAACTCTAGGGTGGGCACATTATAATGATGAGCGGGGGGGGGGGGGGGGGTCATGAATATAATGTACTTTGTTCCAGAGGGGCATATTTTGTGCTTGTAAAGGGGAACTTGTGTTCTTGAAGGGCCATTTTCCTTGATACACAATACATAATTTAAAGATTATTGACCGTCCGTGGAGGGAGTGGGGCCCGTGGGGTGGGAGGATGCAGGTTCTATGCAGGGAAAAATATTGGGCTACTATTCGTACAATATTTGCTTGTTACTGAACTAGTTTTCGCCGCAAACACATGGACCGTGATTGACGAGCAAAATGTTTCCGTTTATTACGAGAATTACTGGCTTCTCTACAAGAGCCTTTTCATGCTTGGCGCACAATAGGAAGGTAATAAACTGCTATATATTGTTAAAATGCAATTATTCATTTTCAGAAATCAATATGTTGTATCAGTATGATGCGCTCACGTTCTTCGTTGAATCAAATGTCTCCTCGTAAAAATCGTAGCTGTAGGCCTAGCTCTTTCTGACATAAACTCGGCCGACGCCTCCGGGTGGGCTGCGCTGAGTGTGCGGGGTGTTCTGGGTAGCAGCTGAAATGCCGATGGTCACCACATTTCATGCGTCCGAGTGCATTGGAAACCCCCACAAGAATTTATTGCATTAAGTAAAATACGCAAAAGTTAGTAATTAGGATTGAGGCAAAAATGGGCACAGATCAACTTGGGCCATGTTTTTTTAAATTGTGCAAAAAAAATTAGTACTTACAGTCTCTCGGACCGGACCTCAACTAACAGTAACAGGACAGTCGTGACAGTAATAACAACACTGCCATTGCCAAACTGCTTGAGAAACTTTTCTTATCCAAATATGTTATCAAATTTAAAAGAATCACTCAAGTCTTGCCATGACCTTACTGCGACCAGCTAGCCCGCTCACGCAGTGAGCGGGCTGCGTAGCACGGAGCTTTGAAGTAAGGAAGTCGAGATTAGCAGTGATTATATTAGTTGGTTTCAGCAATTCTGTAACTCAAATCTCAAATTTATTGCACATATTTACGTAAAATATATACTTAAATAATTCCGTAGCTGGTTTGAAGATGAATTTAATCCATGTTGTATTTTTAAAAATTGTTTTTGATCTAAAGTTGTTCAGAATCGCACGACAGCAACTGCGATGCAAAACTGAATGCGCATGCGCCAGTTCCCATTTACCGTGTACGTTTTTGAAGCAGCCAAGATGGCAGCCTCGGTAAACCGTATTTGTTACAAAGATCATGATCGTATGTGGAGAGGAAATATGTAACGTTGCTTAGCATTTTCAAGCAATTTTATAGCTCAGGTATACATTCAATACATTTGGCCATTTATATGTGATAAATGTACTTGAAATGAGTAATTCATTCATGTGCACGGGTTGATTTCTCGGTAGTCGGACCAGACATGCAGGGAAATTGGTGGCGAGCCCTCAGGACGCTCCCGCTGCGCGGGAGCAGTCCCGGGGCTAGCCATGACCCTAACTCTAGTCTTAAACCCAAGTCTGATTTTAGGCTCAACCATAGGCTTACTTTTCACTATTTGATTTGTCAACAAACACAAGATTTATGTGTGATTGTGCTTGAGCTCCGCCTGGACAAATCAGCACTTTGCAGTGTTCAGCCAGCACGCCTGGACTTTTCTATTACTTATTATCATTATCGTCATTGAGTATTGCATTGTAATAAAACTTGCTATTGTGGAGCTTTGCACAAACATGTTGTCAAAGAAGTTAATTATCAGTTTATCTTTTCTCGTCAGCATGTTGCTACAGCCATGACATCAAAGCACAGAACATTGTATGCATCAAGGATGATACAATTCACAACCAGCCAGCCATCTGAACAGAACTTTCTTTGTTGCAGAAGTGAGTACTGTCAAGCAAATTTACATTAATGTAAGAAAGGTAATGGAAATTTGAAAAATTCCAGCATTACTTAGCTCCAAATGGCCTCAAATCAAAAGAAGGAAAATATATTTTTTATTTTTGTAAAAGGTCACAGCTCACATGCTTTGCTTCTCTTTGGTCAAAATCAAGATATGTTTTCATCATATGCATATTGTGTGTACTTTTTTTATGTTAAATGTCAAATGGTTATAAAAAATTAAATTGAAAATCCTTCTGGACTGAATGGTCATTGTACACAGTGCTTAACAATATCTGAGAACATTGCCTGTGCACAGTCATATCAGTCTGTGTTGGTAGTTAATTACTTTCTTATGTGGTACTTGGTTATAGGTGTGTTCTCCACTGTAGTTTTCCGCAAGGAAAAATACGACAGGAGGTATATATCTGATTGCAAACGGATGGCTAAATGGTTTGCTGGAGTTTATCAAAGAAGTCTAGTTGATAGTTATGTTCTCACAGTATGACGTCATGGCAATTTCACTTATCGCTCCATCTCAAACTTCTTAAATGTTCAGAATACTCTAGTGATCCATATGACGGGTTGCCGCTCATCGACCATGCTGCGCTCGAGAACTCAGACCCAACGATTGAACCTCCGCAGGCCTGGCTGGAAACACTGAGATCTCTGGAAGACTCAAAGCTGGGACTGGTGGACCTCCATCCAGACGTCTTTGCAACTTTTCCGAGGTATTTTTTGTCAGAAGGAAAGAAAAATACAATATTTGATGGACTGAATTGAAGAAGTGTTACATATATTTACTGGATTCAAGTTTTGTGGAGTAACTGTAAATGTTCAAATCTTGTTTTACCACTACGATCTGTGTATTGAGATTGATTGATCAAACTGTAAGAAAAACAAGCAGAAAAAAAGAAGACCATACTTGGATTTGAATCTTACAACTTCTGCTTATCCAGCAAGATCCTCTTATTCATTATGAGAATACTAGTTCACGTGTTGGATTATTGACGTTAAAGTTGTTAATGGCTTTACATTTTCCACTCTTCCCAGAGTGTTATTTATCATTATCAACAAACGTCATGGTAACTGTATTAAGAACACACGAGTGAAGGAAGAGGTTATAGAATTATGACAAAGTAGATGAGTAGCACTAAAATTTAAAATTCACTTTAAAATTCACTTTTATTATGATTTTTCATTTTGTTCACATTTGATTTGCAGAATAGATATCTTGCATCGGAATGTTCTCTGGCAGCAAACATACAAGAGAATAGTAAGTATGAAGATATCAATGTTTGTTTGTACTTGCTCTAATGCAAGACCACTGATGTATTGTTTGATGGAGGGACATACTATCCAGTAGTCACGTGGTAAAAGAGAGATAAGGTATTACAAGTGGTACCCATCTGTTATAGTGCCACACAACAAAACAAGGAACATTTTTAAAGTTCAGAAATAAGACAGAACCCTCATAGTTTGAACATTTTAAAAGACTTGACATTGTATTCATCCAAGTCAATTGGGCATGGTTTTGCCTAGTGAATTCAGATATATAACATTCCCGATGGAGATGAAAATTTTATGTGACAAATCTGAAGCTGTGATCTTTTCCATGTGTCTGTTGACATTATAAATGTAACTCTGACCAGACAACTGAATAACCAACTGGGATGAGTGAAAAATTCTCTTTAACATATCTGTGAATCTTAGCGGTAGCATTTACAGTGTATTTGTATTGCACAAACCAAATTCATGGAATTATGTGAGTGAAACTATTTCAATAATGCAATTTCTTAATTCACATATATGCCCTTTGTTTCATGTGTAATGTAATCCTTCTGTCCAATCCCAAATGAATGCAGAGCATGGCCAAGGCAAAAACTAGGGCAGAGGTGAGAGGAGGAGGCAGGAAACCATGGCGACAGAAGGGAACGGGGCGAGCCAGGCATGGTAGCATCCGGTCACCCATATGGAGAGGAGGTAGGACTTTGACACTTTGAAATGCTGATGAATGGGATTCATGTGCAATTATTGCTACAAAATGCACACCTGGCAGACAAAGTGTTAATCTAAACTAGCTTTCACCAGTGAATTGCAATTCAGTATTGAAATATATAATGTGATGTATGTTTGGTTCAAAAGCATATGTTATCTTTATAATCAGCTCTTGTCTGCACATGCACTTATAGTAAAACGGATAGTCCACCCTGAAATTAAGTTTGTTTTGATAAGAGCAGAAACATGAACAAAATATATTATGAAGGTTTGATGAAAATCTGTCAAAGGAGAAGAAATTTACGATTGTTTGGAGTTTTGATTTTGTGACGTCAGTGTGGATTTCAAGGGCATTCAAAGGACCTGGGGCCATATTCATGAAACTTTACTAAGCCTAGTTAGTTACCAGTACTAAAGTACATCAAAATGCATGCATTGTAGTAACCAACTAGACTAGTAAGATTTCATAATATGGCCCCTGGTGTGCAACATCAGTATCTATGGTCTCTGAGACTTTGTAAACTCAACAAAACCAATAAGCAATGATTCAGCCAGCATTAAAGCCTAATGTTTGAGGAACACTTGCTCATTTGTGAAGTGTGAGGACATTTGCATAGACACATATTTTTTGTATTTATTTATAAATGCAACTCACTAGAGGGGAAAGATTAAATGATAAAATTGCACCAAAACAGGTTGACATTCTGATCAGAGTTTGACGTGTAAATATCAGCTTGAAATGTGTGTTTTATGATCTTATTTAACAAAAACAAATGTGTGAAAGTAATTCTTTTAAACATGATACATATTTCACAGTTATTGTAGAAACATAATTGTTTCTCTCATAGTAACATAGAATTGGACTTATGGTATTCATCTTAATTCTTATTTCACAGGTGGGAAGGCCCATGGGCCAAGGGGCCCGAAGAGCTACTGGTATGTGCTTCCCACCAAAGTCCGAGCCCAGGGCCTCCGCACCGCACTGACCGTGAAGTACACCCAAGATGACCTACACATTGTGGACTCACTGGACATACCATTAACTGACCCTCAGGTATAGAACAATTATCTATTTTGAATATAACAACAACAAAAGAAAACTAACAATTTGCTTACTCATATAGTTGATCATTGATTGTTATAACAATCTTGTTGTTTTATGTAAATTTTGTTATCTGCATTACAAAAACACTGAAATGTAAATGAAGTATGTACTATATGACCTCTAAATTTATCTATTTTAATAAGAAATTGTTATGGCAATACTTACTCATTATGACAAGAGTTTCACAGATAGTACCAAATAAAAGCTCATATTGGCAGTTTGAAAGCTTGTGCAAGTACTTGTGTGGCCTACTCCTCATGATTAGTTGTGTATTGTATTGCGTTTCTTTAACCCTTGAAGCTTATGGGAACCAGGTAATCCCTCTGTGAAGTATGTAGAAATGGGATTATCTAGGGTTTAAGCTTCAGACTAAGGAACATAGAGTACCAAAGTGTGAAGTCATTTTAGCATTATTGTCAAGACAACTGGTTCTAAACAATGTGGGTAGAGCAAGCAGCGGTGATCACAGCGTAGACTGTAATTGGGAATGCCGGACACTAGCCTGATAGACGATATCGGACCGTTTAACCTGTCACTGGAGTTAGTTTGTTTAGAGCCAATTGTCTTGACAACATGCTTATATGACAACACCACTTTGGTACTCTATTCGTTCAAGTACATCAGTTGCAGTGTATTTTACACACACATTTCTCCATGTTTTGTGATTCTTGGATTCTTTTCTTTGAGGGAGAGAAACACAATACCTATTCATATTCTTGTTTTTCAGGCTTGACTTTTTTAAAGGAAGTGTGCATAAGACTATGTTTGCTTTTTAGAGAAAAATTGTGTATCTGTTCAGATATGGTCGACTGTACTTATTCATCAGATTGACCTCACATATGGTATCGGGTGTTTATTTTTTATGAGGATGACCTATTTAAGACAAAATAGACAATTTATAATTTCTGTTATCATTTTGATTGCAGTATCTTCAGGATTTGTGCAAGGAGCGCTACTGGGGAGAATCTGTGCTATTTGTTGACAAGTAAGTACATATCCTTCAATGTGTGTTACTTCTTATTTGATAAATATGGTTTGTTTGTGTCTGTGTGTAATGTTTTACAGGAGTAAATATGTATTTTGTGTTTATGTATTTATGTATGTATGTGATGTTTGTGTGGTGTGAAGTGGAAGTGGGTACTTGCGTTGTGTGTGTTTGTTGGGGGGGGGGGGGGGAGTAGGAGAAGAGAGGTGGATATGTATATGGTACATACATAAAATGTACAGTTCTGGTTCTGTCAAAATTATATATGTGAGCTGAGAAATTAATTGGGGTAATTCTGTCATATTTCATAAAATATATCCACACTTGTGTGCTCAATATGTTGAATAGTGCACACATTCTTGCTACTATTATAGAAATCATCTTTATTTATTGAAGAAATTATTGATGTTTTTCCCAAATTATTGTAACTAGATTAAATCAAATTTCTTTACAATTAAATGTTGAACTCAACTTTGTTTACCTGTACTTTTCCTTTGGTGTAATAATATTCTTTGTTCTTCATGTTTTTGCATGGCATATTGTATCACAAGGCTTGTAGCAAATTGGACTGTATTTTTTTGTTTGGGTGGTACATGTATTGCCCATTTTTTTTTCATGTGTCTTTTTAGTGGTGTAGGGGTCTGTCTCCATAACAGTCCACATACTGAATTAAGAGGCAGTTAAATTGATATCTCTAGTCTTGGAATACAGGAACATAATGAACACAGAAAAGTAGAAGAGTAGCGGTATGCTTAATGTGGAGCTGTGACTGGATATCTTAAAGGGATAGTTCACCTTTTTTTTTATTTCAGTAAAAGGAGACATATGAAAGAAACATAAGTGAAGGTTTGATGAAAATCCGTGAAAGGATAAGAAAGTTATATTTTAAAGTTTTGATTTTGTGACATCACATGCAAGGTGCTCTTCAATATGTCATGTACAATGTGTATCCTTTTAACGGTGCATTTATCCCGCTCAAAGTCAGTTCCCATTTCAATTATTGCGAGGGAAGTTCTAATACAGTTAGTATTTTCTATCATTTTCTGTGGTATTTTTTTACTTGCCAAGTACCAACAAAATCCTAACCTGAATGAAACTTTGCAAGAGCCCCCTCTGTTGTTGGAGTGTACGCCACTGGTGACCCCTTGGGCGGTTAGGGTGGCTGGGGCGGGCTGTGGGAGCCTGGGAAGCATCAAACAGCAGGTGTACCCCTGCCAGGAGACTCTGGCATCATGTTGGTATTCAGAGGGCATGACCCCTGCTTCCAGTCAGGCCCAGAGAGGGCTGCTCACTCAATGCGCTGAGAGAAAGCGGGTATGGGGGGGGGGGAGGCAGGGAGAGAGAGGCAGGGAGGCAGGGAGGGAGAGAGGGAGGGAGGGAGGGAGGGAGGGAGGGAGGGAGGGAGGGAGGGAGGGAGGGAGGGAGGGAGGGAGGGAGAGGGAGGGAGGGAGGGAGGGAGGGAGAGGAAGGGAGGGAGGCAGGGAGGGAGGCAGGGAGGCAGGGAGGGAGGCAGGGAGGGAGGCAGGGAGGGAGGCAGGGAGGGAGGGAGAGGAAGGGAGGGAGGGAGAGGAAGGGAGGGAGAAAGTTGGGGAGAGAGAGAGAGAGAGAGAGAGAGAGAGAGAGAGAGAGAGAGAAGGGGGGGGGGGAGCGAGTTATGTATAAAGACATTTTTAGAGAGAGGTAGAGAAGTGGGATCTAGGGAAGGAGAAAGATAGGTAGATAGAGAGGGATGGGGATGGGGAGATTTATATATTAACACTGAATGAGAGAGGGAAGAGGGGGAGGGAGGAGGGAGGGAGAAAGGGAGAGAGAAGGATGGGGAAACCTTCCACTATTTATGCATTTTTGCTGGGATTTCTCACATGCAGTTGGTGGGATAGGTGAGAACTCCATGATGCTTTGCATGTTCTTTGTTTGGGAAAGGATATGACCTTTTCTGATTTAGCACTTCGTAGCAGTAGCATTTAAATGATTTGTTGTTTTATATCCGTATCTCACGTTCTCTTTCACAAACACACTTTTTTTCATTTCACTCATTCTCTCTTTCAATTTATTTTTCACTTTCTTTCCCTCTCTATCTCCCATAGACACGCGCGCGCATGCACACACACACACACACACACACACACACACACACACACACACACACACACACACACACACACACACACAAACACACACACACACACAAACACACACACACACTCTCTCTCTCTTTTTCTCTCTCATTCTCACTTTCTGTTTTCCCCACTCACTTTCTATTTTCCGTCTCATTCTTCCTCCTCTTTCTCCCCCTCCCCCTCCCCCTCCCCACACTCTGTCTTTTGCCCTCTCTCTCGAACTGTATTAATTTCCAACCCAAGTGACAATGATGACAATTGATAAACCTGAGCCATATTGCTTTGATATTAATTGAATATGAACTCATTCAGGCTACTTGATATTACCATGAACTTGTGTATCATTTATTTACATTTAGCCTCATAAAACATTAAAATGTACTTTTTTTAATGCTGTATTTATGCTAAGTTGTGAAAGTAAGATATATTCCATTGTAATAACTGTGAGCGATCCATTTAAGTTGTTTCCAGAATAGACTGTCAACAAGAAAATGAGTATACATAGAGGTTGAAGAGGCCATGTTTTCAAAACTATTGGAACAAACAGAGACATTTAATGTGTATTTCTGCTTGTACGTGTATGGGTAACGAGCACATATACATGGATGATAGAGGTCATAAAGTTTACTCCATTGTGCTCAAGCTTGCTCAAATGGCACCTTAGAAGAAAAAACACATTTTTATTGCATCATAATTCTCTTTCAGGAAGTCATTATCTTCTTGGGTAAGAGCCATAATGCAATGTCAGGAATTTGATATAAATTTGCCATGAAGCAAAAGGGAAAACAAATCAAATATTTCCTCTTTTTTTTAGAGAGAGAGCAATATGTCCTGCAATTTACAAAACTTGTAAAGTAGGGTAGCGTTTACATTCTTTTTCTAGTTTCCTGAACTTTTGAGATCAAATGCACTGTGCAGAAGTGCATGATGTTGCGGCTGTGCTGCACATTGACAGGTACTTTCCAGAGAGGAGTGGCTTGTTCATTCTTGTCCCAATAAAAGTACTTCTCTGAAGGATTTGTAGGCTTACTGCTGCTGAAATTTGATAGCGTGCATACATTTGCAGTTAAGCTTTGATTGTCCTGCCTAAGCCAGCTACTGCCCATGGAAATGGGGCCTATCTGATGAGCACGTATGACAGCACTTCAAAACAGAATGAAACATACTTCTGGGGATATATAGTTGAATTGTGTATTCCTGTTGCAGCGATGCGTGGTATTATCTGGAAAGTGATTGACTGGATGAGTTGTAGAAAATAGAACCTAAGAGGATGTATGTTTCTCTCAACGTGAACTAAACAGCGTGGATCGTGGTGGCCATTAATCTTGTTATTTATCCACAAATTTATAAGATATGAGAGCAGGACGTACAGCAGCCCACAAATATGTCATTGGGTTTCTCTTATGGTATGTAAGATGCATAAATCAAACCTGTCCGTGTCTCCAGATTCACTTTTCAATACACCAACGTTATTGGAGCTCGCGAGCTGCATGTCCCTTTTTTCTGTGATTCTTAAAAATGTTTATCAAGCAATGAATGTTTTCTTAAAAGCGCTTACGGTACAGTCCAGTTCATTTTATTTAAACACGGAGGCCCACATGGTACCCCTATTTTGTTACCTAAAAAAAAGGACATGAAGAGTTTAAAGTCCTTTCTTGTTATGTAATTTGAGTAGTGCAAAGACCCCGGTGAAGAAACTGCTGAAAATTAAACCTGAGCACTTCTGGATTAACCTCTCGTGGGCCAGACAAAATGCTGCTCTGTGGAATTTATGTGTGCAAAAATGCACTTTTTGGCACTTAAAGAGCTATTTAAACAGAACACACACTGGATATTGATATGTAGGACTGAGTGCGGGATGAGCTTTAGGATACTGATATGTTTTCAAGAGCAAGATTTTTCCTCAAAACTGAAGTCCAGGGGGTGCAACAAAAAGCTGGTCAGAAGGATTTGCGACTGACATCATGAACTGATTCTTGGAAGTATAAATCTTCAACCCATGCCCACTTTACTGTGACCTAGCCTCAAAGAATTGCTTCATGATTGGGATGATGAATCACTTTCCATTGTTTTTTAGTGATCCTGGGGAGGGAATATGAATTCATTTGCAAAGGCTACTTTTCAAGCCTGTTTTTTTTTTTTTAAAGGAATGCTCAGAGCTGTACTGTGCATTATATTCTGTGATAAAAACTAGGTTTCCACAGGGGCATTTTTGTGTATTTTGGGGGCTGAATTGCCCTGTTCCTCCACATGTTCATTTTCTGGACTAATTAATAGCCACCCATTCTTTATTTGTGCTATTTTGTGTGTTCTTGTCAGCATGACATCATTTGCAACGGGCATGTGTCCACTTATTATCCACAGTCCAAGAAAGTTCACAGATGACATCAGTTGAACTGAAAAAAAAAACAGGATTGAAATGTTCATATCTGAAAATACCATTATCCTGAAAAATCTTTGGGTGGTATTTTGATAACTTAAGTCCCCCACAATCCATGATTGACTGTGATTGTCATATTGGGTGCAGATTTGGACTCAAGTCATTTTTCAGAATACCAACTCATTTAGCTACCACAGTTTTGAACTTGAGTTTCTTTTATAGTACCACCCTTGATTGATAAAGAAATTAAAGGTTTGATGTGAACGCAGCTAGCAACAGGCCTTGTTATCCATGGTTTCCTTCCAGGCCATCTCAGCAATGTCAAGAAAAACACTCTCATTCAGATTATTTGTCAGTTTTATTTATTTATTATTTTTGGGGTTGGGACCGCCCTCGGAATGATGTTGATTTTCCCTCCAGGCCAGGATGTACAGTGTTTGTCTCCTTCTGTCCATTTCACTTCTTTCCCTTTCGTTTTTTCTCTCATTCTCTCTTGAACGCTCGCCCCTCTGTCTCTCATATCTCTTTTTCAATCGGGTATCTTTAGTTATTTATGTGTTGCCTCCCTGCCTGGCACATTATATGTGGTAGTGTTTCTATAAATACAGATAAATATTTTTGGAGGATGGACATTTTTGTTTTTGTGTATGGAGACAGAGATGTTTTGAGGAATCAGTCAAGGAGGTGATTAGTTAGCCATTGTGTTGTAAATCACCATTTTGCTCAAGCTGTCAGTCTTCGTTGCCAATCTGAGGAAGAAATCAGTAAAATGTTTTTCAAATCAGTAAAGAGTAAAGATTCTATTGGCCCGTTTAGAGTTTTGTTTTTCATTTTAATTCAGGCAGTGAAACAGCTTAAAGTGGAGCACAATTCCCAAAATAATGTGCCCTTCATAGAAAGAGAAAATTATGAGAGGCATAGGTAAAAAAGTTTGAGGAAAATTGGACAACTAATCAGAAAGTTGTGAATGTTTCAATAATACCAACATGCCAATTTGGGGAGGCTAATTACATGTAGCTGATTGACTTCACATGAGTAATGCGGCATTGAGAATGGTTTTAAAATATTGTGTTGTTATAAAACTGTGAGTGGGAATGCACCCGTTCCAGTGAGCCGCATTCCATCATGTTTCCAATGTTTAGATGCAAAATACCTCAGCGCTGTTTCCACTGATCGAGCCAAGCTGCACGCTCATTTCTGGCCAGCACCTGTCCATTTTTGGCAAAAGATGGTTCATTTAGGAGGAAAGAAAAATCTGCAATCCCGCACTGAGCAACAGCAAATAAATCACCAAATCGGAACAAAAACAAGAATAGAAAAATAACATTCCTAAGGTTAAGGATTTATTTTACTTGCAATGAACCATATAGCTTTGGATGACAGAGAGAACATACTGTCGTACTCCTCGTGTTTTTTTTTCCTTTTCTGCGTGATCTCTCTACCCATTTGGATTTATTGTCATTGGCTTGCAGAATACGTTTTGATTTATTTCTTTTGGTAGAAATGAATGTTCTGTGTACAGATGCTGTCTTGGGTGAAAGTCTTCGGGCTGCTTCCACAAATATAAAGCAATCCCAGTACCAGTGATATTGTATGAAAGAGAACAAAGCTAATGGACTGTATCATTCACCCTCTCTATGGAGCGTTGTTTTGTCTCTGTCTGATAGCAGTGCACATCTGGGTGCTGGACACACAAGCAAGCTTTTGTTTATTGTGATGCTCTTCCTTTAATTTTTTAATATGTAGGAAACATTTATGAAGATGATTCAAGAAAACGTCGGGGATAGAAGTTTTCATCCAAAGAGTTGTACAACTTCCTGTGATTGGTATCAATCTACCGGGACTGATATGGGCTCAATTTCATTTAGAACTGCCTGAAGTGTTTCATTGTTCTGATGAGTGAGATAATTTTGTATTTGTGTGTTCAAATAACTCATGCTCTCTTTCACTCACATCATATGAAGTGCGCTAATGATATGACACATATTTTGTCATATCCACCTCCCAAGAGTTCTCACTTGAAGAATAATCTGTTTTGTTTTCCATAATGAATGTTCGTCAAGAATATTTGATGCATACATGTGTCAGTCCATTTAAAAAAGGAATTAAATTTCAGTGAGTCAGATCGCATTTTTCCTGAAGTAGAGCAGTATTATGTACATGTATCAACAGTGAATTTTAAACTCAAGTTAGTAAGTCGGTATTAAACGTATGGTTATGTCATACCCCCCAATAGAGGCTCTTAGGAAAAGAAAATGGAAAGAATTATTCACATTTTAACAGTGCAATTCAATTTGTATACGTTTTTCACTATAATTCATTCATTTTACTGCATATTTCCCAATTCCTGGTCTCACAACCTTCTCACATGCCCCCTGTTCTCTGTTCACTTTGAACAGCAAACATTCTCTATCAATGTCAATGTGGTACAAAGTCAAGGTTAGTAGGTTATGTCAAGTTTGCATGGGCTGGGCAGACAACTCAACACATATGTGGGACTATTAACCCTCTTGGTGTAATGGCATCAATATATAACATAGTGAATAAGCTCATTGTGAGAGAGCTAAAGGGAATATAACTGGGAAGACAAAAAAGGCCTTCTAAAGGTGATCGTGAGCAATGTTCGGGCCGAACATTTTGAGAATTTGTGATTTAATCACTAATTACCTCAAATGTGGATCATTTGAATGCAAATAACTTTCAGCAAGTTTCTAACATGGACAGTACATGAATTTTAGACCATTGATAAGAAGATTGCTCATGATCACCTTTCTGAAGTTTTTTTTTTGTCTTCCCAGTACAGTATATTCCTTTTAAGGGCAGAAATATCAAAATGGTTGTTGCTGATATTCTAAAAGAGCCATTTTGAGCATTTTTGGGTGGCCCCTGTCCTGTCTTATATCATGGGTGCAAAACGGTCCTCATTTATTTTATGAGGATAAAAGTATGAAAATGGATGTTCGCAGTATTTTAACAGGGGGATTTAAATTTTTTGGAATTGACCCTGTCCTGGCCATTATGGGTTACAAAGCGGTCCTCATCTATTATTTTTCCGCCGGATAGTCTGAACACAAAACTTGCACGTTGACAAGCCCCCCCCCCCCCCTTGCCTTGTCGTGTGAACACAGTCCTTTATTTAGCTGGTGGGTGCTGGGTGGCTGGGTGGAGGATTGGGGCAAGACCCAATCAGGTAGGTCTAGGAGCAATGTTAATGGGACTGGTGTCTGGTGACCAGCTAACAATCCTCCCACTCCAGTTTCGTGGCTCCTCGGCCCTCCTCTCTGCCCTCACCCCATCAAGAGAGAAAGAGAGAGAAAAAAAAAATAGTAACATGGGTAAATAGACCAGACGACATGTAGCCTCCAGTTCTGAATAAACTCGGAAAGAAGAAAAAAATCACCGCATTTTGAGATGTTTATATGCATACGGTACAGTATATGACAAATGCTGTAAGGGAATCCGTGAATCTGGTTGCGATTCTACCTGTTTATTTCTGTTCTAATCCGGTTGATGTATCACATTTGAACGTCTTGGAAATTTGTTTTTGGAGGTGTTAGTGGTTTCGGCCACTTCTGGGCTAAAAGTTTAAAGAGTTGGTCAGGGACATATGCACATTATTAAGATAGGAAAGAAGTTTGTTTATTTTGTGTCCGGTACATATGTTGTGTCTTGCTTATGTCCAGAAAGTCGGTATATATAGTTTGTCTTATATCCATCTGATGTCCATCTCTTAGAAGGAAGAATGGGGCAGTGGAAAGGATGATCTCTTGTAAGAAAAAACTCTTAAAGGTGATATTCATAGGAAATAAAATCAAATAAATAAAGTTTATTTTATAATTGAATGAGTTATCAAAGCAATGTATGCAGCTAACATGCCACGAAAGTGTCCAGTTTTGTGTTTAATGAAAGTCAAATTTTCCTAAATTGACTCTCTTCCTGACCTATGAAATCGCCTCAGGGAAAGTGGCGTTGTGTGTACGTCACAGCCGGGATACGCTTCACAATGGCCATTGTGTATCACACCTGTTAATCCACTAGCAACTGCCATCACAATTTCATTAACAATGCATGATGCTTCTGGCGGAAAAGAAGCTGCGGATTGGCATGTTTGATGCACAATAACGCCTCCCGTTTCTTACGTCAGACCTAAAGGCCGTTTCAGATGACAGTAGGGCAAATTTGTCCCCGAGAATACGGTGATTGTTTTCACCCTAATTTCGCTTTTTGGAAAGTGATATATTGTTTGAATGTCATCCGAGCTCATTGTATGGCTTATAAGCTTTCTGTAGATGAATATCGTCATATTTTTGGATTTTCTTTGAATATCACCTTTAAGAAGCACAACACAGGGAATCTAAAACCAGGATTAAAGTCAGATTTGGGGCTTTTCAGATCCTGCAGGTACATCAACCATTTTGTGCAATCCATTTTGCGCAAATTCCAATGATGTGTTCATTTTTCTGCACTTTGCCTTTTTGTTTCACTTTTTTTTTTGTCAAACTCTTCTGTGCCAAGATGTTGAATGTATGACCTAGTCTTGACAACTATTCATGTGTGAAGAACTTGTGATTTAGTATTTCAGTATAAAAGCCAGTCTGAAGAAGGTAATGTTGTATAATTTATTAAAGTTCATCATGTGATTGCATACTTTAAAGCTGATTGTCAGTCTCACCTACATGTATTGGCAAAAATATAATGATTCTATATCTTGGCAGCAATATAGAAATCTACAAACTTTGTAATGCTCCAAACTGTTGCATTAACCCAGAATGAGATTAAAGTGTCGTTGAAATAGAGTAAAAGAGTATCTTAAAACATCCCATGGATGGATGGCAAAAAAAGGTTTGTGCTTTGGCACCCAGAGAGTCTCTCCAGCCTGTCGCCCACGTTTCCACTTAAAACCCTCATACAATGGTGTTGCTCCATCAATTATCATCTGTCATACTGCCGACTGTAATGGATTAATCATGGAGATTTGTATCATTGTGAGTAGGGGCGTGGCATAGGGTGGGGGAAGAGTTGGGTGTTGGGTGGTTGTTGGATGGAGGTTGGGTGGGGATTGGGTGGGGGTTGGATGGGGGTTTGGGTGAGGGGTTGGGTGGGGGTGGGGCCGTAGGAATTATTATTGACTATATATTTATTTTACATTATTGCTGTGATATGTATCTACAAACTTTGTTAAGCTTCAACTGTTGCATTACCCAGATTGAGATTGAAGTGCCTTTGAAAAAGGGTAGAAATATCTTAAAATATCCCATGGATGGATGGCAAAAAATGGTTTGTGCTTTGGCACCCAGACTTCTCTCCAGCCTGTCGCCCACGTTTCCACTTAAAACCCTCATACAATGGCGTTGCTCCATCAATTATCATCTGTCATACTGCCGACTGTAATGGATTAATCATGAAGAGTTGTATCATTGTGAGTAGGGGCGTGGCCGGGTTATGTGACGGTAGAAGAAGGGGTGGGGGGTAGCAACCACACCAATGTGGTACATTGTCATTTTTGACAAGAAAGGACGGAAATCTGCACTTTATATTACTGTGTTTTTATGTTTCATGTAAAATATGATTATGGAAACAACAAAGATATGAAATGAAAAGGGGGAGGGGGAGGAACAACTGTTGTGACCAGACCAGTGTGGTAATTATTAATCACAGGGACATGGAGTCACAACAGTTGTGCACAATAGAAGTATGAAATACTACTAGAAATTTATAGTACACCATGTGAGAAAGGGAGGGATTTGATTTTTTCTGGAAGTTGTGGTAGTCCTAAAAAGGACTGTTGGTATCTGTCCTATGAAAGACTGATAGGGGGGTAGTCAAGCAAAGCAATCAATCAATCAAGCAAAGTATAATGAAGTTGCAAAAAAAAAGTTAAGGGGTAGGGGGTGGAGGGTAGAAGGGGGCGCTAGGAAGCAGGGTAGTTCCTCCACACCTACGCCCCTGGCTGCACCCCCCTGGATGCACCGCTTCCTCACTTCATAGGGCCAATGTTGAGGGTGATTGAGGATGCCAGGTGCACACGGGAGACGCTGACAGACCCCATGGTGAGGGCAGAATAGAAAGGGAGACCTCTAGAGACGAACGAGGGGAAGAAAAATAACCCCAGTGATGTTCTCCAGGCTTCTGCTCATACACCATGAGTGTTCGGTTTTCAGTGGTCTTGTTTCCAGACTGTGGGACATATCTACTCCGATCCATTCAATGAATAGGTCTGTCTGCTGTAAACTACTAGAACCTAGTTCTTCTGCTTCTCATGCATACTTCCATCCATAGCCAGATTTGAACTGTAACAAGGGGTGAAATAGTCTTGCTATTACTAGACCCAAGTATGTACTGGTAATAGTCTGTATTGTAAATGTCCATGAGAGTGGAGGCTAGGCTAGGTTTCTGGGAACTGGTGGTGGTTGAATAAGATGTTGGATTATTCTGTTTTACTTTAAAAGCTGATATTTGATTTTGGAGGGATAATGAAATGAAAGAATCATGTATAAAATGTGTCATGATAAAAAGTCCACTTTATATTTCATAGTGGAATAGTTTTCCTGCATACATGTATGTAGAGGTTGTAATTGGAAGACCTCTCCTGTAATTGCAGTTGGTGCTAAAACCACTGCTAATGTTTTGTTTGTTTGGTATGAAAAAGGAGAGCGCGAGAGTGCTTTGAAGTCTGATTTCTACCAAGCCATGAGCCCATGACACACCCAATAGTTCAGTGTTGATATACATGTACAGGCATCCAGGAAGTGCCTAGTTTAGCAACTATTTATTCCCTCTCTCATAATACCTGTCAATTTAGCTGAAGAAGTCCAGACACAGGCTCGCCCAGAAAATACATGTTTTCCTCCCTTGGCATTCAGAAATATCATAGAGAATATACTTTTTTTTCTCGAAAGAGTCTGAATAATATGGCTCTTTTTCATTCCTACCACCCTCCCGATTTCTCTTGTATTGCTTATTTGGCCATGTCTACTTATGTGTGTGTGAGAACCTGATGTCACGAAGCAGACGACTTTAAAAATATTTTTTGCATTATCCATTTTGAGAAAAACTTATTTTGCACAAGGGCCCTTTCATTATTCTTGGGGGCACTTCTTGCTTTGCTGGCGCTTAATCCCCCTGAGCCCCCGTGTAATCTTTACATGTGTTTGTGTGTGTGTTTGTGCGTCAGTATGTAGATCTGTATGTTTCAATCCTATCTCTTCCTTTTCTCTTCTCTTTCTCATGTTCCACCTCTCTTTATTTCTCTCTGTCTGACTCTCCCTTGTCCTCGCCCCGAACCTTCTCCCTCATTCTATCCCTCTCTCTGCACTTAGTTCCTTTAACAGTCCCTTTCCTCCCCTCTACCCCTCTCCCCTCTCCCCTCCCCCCTCCCCCCTCTCCCCTCCCCCCTCTCCCCTCCCCCCTCTCCCCTCTCCCCTCTCCCCCCCTGTTCCCTCCCTTTCTCATCCCTCTCTCCTCCCCTTTCCCTCCCCCTCTCCCCTCCCTCTCCCCTTTCTCTCACCTTTCTCTCCCCTCTCCCCCCTCCCCCTCTCCCCTCTCTCCCTCCCCTCCCTCTCTCCTCTCTCCCCTCCCCCTCTCCCCTCTCTCCCTCCCCCTCTCTCCCCTCCCTCTCCCCTCTCTCCCCTCCCCCTCTCCCCTCTCTCCCCTCCCCCTCTCTCCCCTCCCTCCCCTCCCTCTCCCTACCCTCTCCCCACTCTGTTCTTCCCCTTCCCCTTTCCCCTTCCCCTTCCCCTTGATCTCCCTCTATGTCTAGAGGAGGGAGGAAATTGTCAAACATGAAACAAAAATCAGGGATAACGATAACAGTGCTATGCAATCAAACTCTAAATTAGAATTTTACTGAAGGAAAAATTGGGGCTTGATGGAAATGCAAGAAGTTGGATCTGGTTTCAAGGGGAAATGTTTTGTGAGGAAGTTTCACTTTCAGATGAAGATGGTGGGCACTCCAAAGAAGCACTTGAAAAAGGAAATATCTTTGATACCTTCATTACTATTTTGGGCCTTTCTATTATCACAAATTGAATGGAAATTTGCGCTTTACGAGACCGGAAATTGGATGAATGATGCATTCTTTTGGAGCATATATGTACATGTAGGTACTCCTGCATAGTGTATAAGTTTTCAAGCTTGGTAAATCGTAGTTTAACTGAAGTGGTACTTGATGTACAGACCTACTGTAGAGGATTAGAAAATATGTCTGAACTAAAGTAATAAATAAATCCCGAAGATGTGAGTCACTCATCAAACAGTTCATGGTAGCATTCTTATTCTACTTTCATTTGGAAAAATAAATGTGTGTAATTGGTTGTTCATATTGAAAGTAAATTCCAGGTTTCTTTTTTTTTTCAATTCATGCTGTATATGATAAGGTGATATTTATTTTAAGTAGTTTGCCATGACAGACACAAAGTAATTGCTTTCCTGTCAGGGTTGATGTGTGTATCTGTGATTTTGTTGTGTGTTTATCTGTATATGTGTGTGTGTGTTTGTTTTCAAATCTGCTTTATAACGATCTTCCAACTATTAATAATTTGAGAGAAGACCATGTGAAATCTTCTAGATACACAGTAAATTTATGGAAGTTTTACCAGGTACAGTAGTATGAAACATTTTCCACAGCTGAGATGCATGTTTACAAGAACCTGGTAGCATCAAGTTAAACCCTTTGTCAGTGCTGTCACATTTAAGATTTGGTGATACATATAAATCTAATTTTAACTGGCAGTGAAAGAGGTCAAACATGCTCAACCACTCTGCATACACGTAGATAGATTTCGTTGTCCAGATTCCAATTCCTCCATTGGCATTATTGTATCTTGCACGTAACGTCCGTGAATATATTCACTTTACTGCTTGCCTTTTGTTTGCTTGGTATGTAGGTGGTAATGAGGTATTGCCACCCTGGTGGGTCCCATATATATTGTCTTTCTTGCCTCCTCACTGTGCGTGTTGGATAAACACCGTCCAGCACTTCTCCACATGTGCCAAGAGTTGCGCTCATTTCACCGATCATCATGTGCCCTCTCTCAGCGATCTTGACGAGAAACAGTCGTCGGTCGTGGAGTTATTATTATCGTTTTTATTAAAAAGGTTGTTGAGGACTTCAATAACGTTGTCTGGGAAGAGTTGCAAAACAGAATATTTCCTGGAGGGGTGTTATATGTAGGCATGTTATGATACCCAAGGCCCACCAGATGGTTTTCAATTTGTAGGAGAAATATTGTGTTCTTATCTTGACAAGACAAACACTTCACGTGGATTTGTTTTCAATTGAAATATATACTTCATCTATTTTATGTTATCAGATTTATATTTGTCTATATGCTGAGAACTATTATAGTTTTCGATATAAATATAGAGTAGATAAATTTCCATAATATATTTTTTTTTTACAAAGAATTCCTATCAAAAGATATAAATTCCTGTATATTTGCATTGATTTTAAATTTCAAATAATATCACTTTATTTCTGCAGTAAACCACTTGAAGAGATGCCACTGAACTTCCTTGAAGCTGTGAATAGAATCAAGACGTTCAATGTGCTATCAGCAGAAGGTGAGTGAGAAAAAAGGTTATTATGTGTATCAAAACTTCCCGGAAGTACTAGGACCACAGGATCAATTGAGTGCCATTCTGCAGTGATGTTTAGGATACCAGAAAAGATTCATCTAAAAAATCATTGAATTATTGATATTTAAAAACTCCAGACTCCAGTGAGGCTGAAATTGCCACTGTTATTCCTTACCTTAAAATTAACCTACAGTTGATACGCTGAAATAACATACAACGAACATGTTTCTCTGTGTTTAATTTGCTTATTGGGCCTCATTTTAAAGTTTGTGCTTCATTATATTCACTAAAACAAATTTGGAAAAATACATATAGTTCAAACCCTCAAGATGTGCTACAAGTAACCATTACATTTTTTGTTGAATTTCATCTTAAAGTAATTAATTCAAGCCAATAATATGGTTTATGGGAGTTCAAAGAAAGTGGAGAGAATACAAAATTGCACCCTGTCTGTCATCTACAACTTTTAAAGAGTCCGTCACACTCCTTCAGTCCCACTCATACAGAATTGTGTCCTTGCAAATTCAGCTGGGCCGAGTTTTCTGCAGTGGTATGTGAATGAGAGAATAGTTAAGTTGTAGTGCTCCATGGCTGGGCTGCAACATGTGGTGCTTGTTTGATTGTTTATTGACGTCTTAGTCCTCAGTGGCAGAAAAGGTGTTAAACCTGATACTTTAAGTGAGGCAACCTTCATAGAGATGGTGCTTCTGTAAATAAATGGATCAGAGTGTTTTATGGGACTGTCATTCAGAGTTCACACATGTATTGAAGAAAATGGACAAATTTACAGGAATTTCTTTGTCTCATACATTTAGATAATAAATAAAGAAGAACAAATACAAAAATCATGATTAAACAAAATTAAGACAAAAAATTGGCTCTTACATACTGTACATGTAGATGGTGAGCATATCATTGAGGCAGATTGCGATTTATTGTTTTTTGTTTGTTTTTTGTTCCTGAAAAGAACAACAAATTTGCATTTCCATTTTTGTTACAGTAAATATACTGATGTTTAAATCTCAAATGTCATAATATCAGAGTGTGTTAACAAAATGTGCATTGTCTGTATTACAATACTGGTGACTATAAACATGACCATCTAGCATCTAGCATTACATAAAGGTTTAACTCTCTCATTACCATTGGCATGAAGATGTGAAGTAAGCTAGATCTTAACAAGTTTTTAACAAGTTTTTAACAAGTTGTTATAACGACTGGGAATGAAAGGGTTAATGGCCTATTGACAGTTAAAGAACAACATGAAATTCTTACCTTCTATTAAGACAAACAATCTATGCTCTAAATTATTTTCTGTACAGAAAATGTTATATTTCTTATTATGTGTTCTAAACATTAACCGCATGAAATCATGCGCAGGATAGCAGATGGCATGTGTTGAAAAGCCAATCAGAACAGATGATAGAATGTTCAACAAGATGCATTTATAGAACGTTGAATAACCGTAGATAGGATATCGTTTCCTGCCAGAGTTTGTGGCCTGGATATGACAATTTGGTCATTAAGAGATGAGCTATTTGTGGGAAAGAAATGAACCTGTAAATAGCTCACCTAAAAGATTGAGAAATTGTTTGATGCGGAGAACATACCATTATGTAAGAAACTATGAGGAAGCCCAATTTACACTGAAAGGTGGTGTCTTCCTGTTCTTAAAGTTCTAAAAATAAAAGTTGCTTGAAAACTGATATATTAAAATATGTTGTTTTGAAAAATTTCCTCAAAATTTTGAAAGCAAAGAGGGGACACATTCATTTAAAAAAGGAAGCTTTTTATTCAAAGAGAAGAGAGGAGATGCATTCTTAAAAGTTTGATTGCTCCCCTTTTTTGTGATGGGTGTCTTAGGTGATGCATTTTAGCGTCTCCTTGCAATCATTGTAGGGGGTGGTGGTGTTTGGAAATTATTGCTCAGCAGAGATGCAAGCAGCAATAACAAATCTGTCCACACCTTGCATTATAGATACTATAGTTATCATACTGGGGGAAAGAAAGGGGATATGTGAAATGCAATTTATTGTTTGAAGGTAGGTCTGAAAGAAGATGCTGTGAAAAATATCACTTAGTTCTTCAAAAGTGCTTATAGGCAAGAGTCCCTGTTTGAAATGTTTGTTGTCAATTGATTGATCGATTGATTGATTGATTGATTGATTGATTGATTGATTATCCCAGTTTCAACAGAGCAAGAGTATAATTCTCTTTAAGAAACTGATTTACATAGAATGAAACATAAGAGTGCAAGTAGAAAGTGCATTAGACCAGATGCATGGTTTCACGAGACCATATTTGTACCTCTCTCTTCTCACTGCTTTTAAATCAAGTCCATAGTGAGTCAAGTATTGATGGATTGCTTCCCTGCAAGCCTAAGAAGACCCACATGAAAATAACAACATAATGACTTCTTTAGCACTGAATGGGGCCCAGTAAGCTCACACTTGTGTTTATGAGAAAACACTAAGGAATTTGTGAATTTACATTCCAGGTGTTGAATTTTGATGGGTACATATTTGCAAGATGTGAGAAGTAATGGAGAACAATGATTATGTGACAGTTACCTACCAACATGTAACTGTTGTGAGAGTGATAAATTTAAATTGTAATTTGCCATTTAAAAATCCTATTTCCCTTTAAATGGGTATGAAATACTTTGTTTGATTTGTGTAGATTGTTCAGTATGCTGTAACATCCTGAACAATGTTTTGGCATTACAACCGATGAAAAATAACTTTCTTACAGGGGCTCATTTCCCATTTTGGGGGGCACTGTTCTGCGTTGCAAACCTATACTATTTCTAAAAAGTTTTTTAATGTTTTAAAAGTTCTATATGAAAGCTCTTTAAAATATGTGTTGTAAATATGGAAAGAATTTTAGGTCATCACTTCAGATGCCATGGATTCTTGAATGTTAACTGACCACTCTGGGGGCTACCCCCCCCCCCCCCTTCATATTTCTTTGTTCCTGCAGGTCTGAATGTCTACAGCATGCTGAAACACCGGACACTAGTCCTAACACTGGACACGGTCAAACTCCTAGAAGCCAAGCTGCTTCACCATCTCCACAGCTATAGCGCCCCCAAGCTCCTCCCCAACCTCCCCATCATGAACACCCAGCTCCAGATCGATCCGAAGGACCCTGAGAGTCGGCAGAAGCTGTTCAGACCTGCTGAAGAAACAGCAGTTTAAACTTTTGTATGTGAAACGCACACCCTGGAGCAATTATGTGGGACTGTGAAGATGCCAATTAGCGCTCAAGTCGGAACTGTAGTGTGTGAACATGGCCTTCAGGAATTAACCTGGACGATGGAGTGGACGAACAATGGAAAGTTACGGGACATTGCCACCGGTTTCTTACCTGCAGCTTTTATATTTAGTGTGAAAGACCCTGGATGATGGAGTGGAAGGACATCATGGGGAAATCATGGGACCTGTTGTACTGGTTCTCTTCCTATAGCTTTTATTTTGTGTGAAAGACTCCATTGAAGAATGACCGAGTGATTTCATCCCGAGATTGTCATTATTTGTGTCAGTTTGATAGCATGGATAGTAGGTGTGAACAGCTCCGTGGAGCTGTTATAAAATAATGTATGCGAGACAAATAACCGTATGATCGTCATTCATGTCTGCAGCAAAAATCCAAGCTAACATTTGTAGGACTTTTTTTTGCACAGGGCAAATGACCCTTATAAAGTGAGAAAGGTCCCATTCTGTAACTAGTCCAGAAAGTCACCATTACCGTTCAAAAGTTTGATAATGAGAATTGTGCTCTATTACATTTCTTCTGAAGCTGGATTGCTTGAAGAAGTTTTCAGGATGGTATGAAAAAAAGTTTTCATTGTAGATAATCACATTCAATAGTTTCTTTAAAAATCATTTAAATGTGATTGCTTTGAGCAAGAATAGAGCTCTTGGACTCTCTGAACCAGGGCCCTGTTGCATAAAAGTTACCATTGATAGTAACTCCTTTATCAATGTTAACTACCATGGTAACATTGCTGAGCAGCCAATCAAATTCAAAGTTACCATCAATGATAAGTTTTATGCATCAGGGCCCAGAAAGACCCTTCCTTGGTTAATACTATTAAGTAGCATAGCATTTTGGTTACTCTCAACCAAAACTAAAGTAAACTGAACTGATTTAGTAGCCCATGTGGTCATATGAAGCAATCATGAGAAGTAGAAGAGCTTGCCTGATATCCAGCCTGTTGGACATTTCTGATCCGAACTAAAGTAAAAGTCTGTATTATAAGACTAGTCACTAGTCACTAGTCATTCCTTTCTTTCCTCAGGAGCCGAAGAATAAATTGCGAATGATTAGTTTGCAGCCAGACTCCTTTGTTTGGTTTAGACGTGTCCAAAAGGCTATAGAAGAGCAAACCTTCGTCAGCTCAACACAAAACCGCCAAACCCAGGAGGAAAATAATTGGATCTTCTGCTTTAGTAGAAAAAGAAAATGTTTTTGGAAGTAAATAGTAAGATTGATCATTTGTTACTAGTATTCTTAAATGCTGTTGATGTAAGTCCATATGTGTGATTAAAGAGTGAATAATAATGAAATTCTTCTGTGCTTATTGAATGGAGTACTTCACTTTGTTTTTGACGAAGAAAATGTTCATAATATATTTAATGGTAGGCATAAAGAGGGGGGAAGAAGGAGGGAAGGAGGGGGGCAGGAGTTGGACAAATACTCCCTTGAGGGGTGCATTCTTAAACGGCTGACAAATTTGATATCGCAATTAGCACCCTGACGACTTGCAGCCCAAAACACTTTTCTGCATTTGGTAAAGGGCCCAGTGGGGATGCTGGGAAACAAGCGTTTGTTTTTCAGCGCCGAGCTCCAGACTATTTCTGTCTTCTCTGCACACTCTTAAGATTCAGAGTCAGGGGACATCTTTGATGAAAAACACCCTCATTTTGGGCTGGCTCCACGGTTCTTGCTCCGCTCCAATAAAACTAACAGGTATTTGATTGTTTTACCCTTCAAAGAAAGTTTGGCAGAGTTTGTCCTCTTGGGATAGAATTGGGATGGGGTGGGAAGGATTCAGAGAAAACTAATTCATCATGAATAAAACAAATCATTATATTGGTTTGCAATGACCAGAGTTGAGTTCAATATTCAGTATTAAGTCACTAGTGTAATCCCATAAAGAGCAAATCATATTCCAGAGAGAAGGAAATTGTATTGAAAGGAGAATTTCTTGCCCATACCTTGCAAATCTCATGTTGATTTGTTGGGATATGAGGGAGAGGGAATTGAGAAATAAGATGAGGAAAGGAAAGGGAAGAATGTGGAGAAGAGAGGTATCTAAGCATAGCAGGGGAAGAGATAAAGATAAAGGGTGTGAGAGAGAAGAGTAGAGAAAGAAACAGAGTGGATAAGAGAAAGAGGGAGGAGAGAGAGAGAGAGAGAGAGAGAGAGAGAGAGAGAGAGAGAGAGAAAGCGAAAGGAGAACAGACAGAATTACATCCATCCATTCATACAAACACTTCTTGACTGCTCATTCTTTCAACACATTTTCAACACTTTTACTCAACATCTCTTTCCCTTTGTAAGTTCTGTGGGACTAAAATTATCATCTTGATCCTCCTCACCCTCATTATTTTAAGATTGGAAATAAGAGCAGTAAGACTAAAGAACATCAGTTTCATTCCATGATTGCTTTTAATTTGGCTATGTATGAAGGAAGTAGTATGCAATGTATACTGCATATCTTTACAATACAGACCAGGATGTGGTGCATAACTGAGATGATATAGACACAATGTCAAAAGATTCATAGCTGATGCACTAGATACAGTTTTTCACATCACACGTATATCATTTCAGTTTATAGTGAAAAAAGAGATGTTTGCGTGAACAATGAAACAGTGTCAAAACAACAGATTTTGGGATCTTGTTGTGTTTCTCCAATATGTGCGGAAAAACAGAGTATAATATGCACCAGTATGAATCAAGTTAAAAACATGGTAAAAGATATGAAATGAGAGACTACATGAAATATATAATTATGAAAGACCACTGGATCACAATTTCCAATGATAACATGAATAGATTGCATTTTATGTCTTCAATCATTTTTGTTTTCCACATTTTATTTTTTATTTTTATAGTCAACCATACCATAGTATTGTCATAGGTATATATGTTACTTACATTGAAATATTTCATTTCACTACAAACAGTTAACAACAAATTTCATGAAAGACATGTTCATATGTAAGTGAGAAAGTATACAGTCCTTAAATGTCACTGGCAGTCTGCAAGATGGAACATAGATCAGAGACAGTTCTTGATAAATACATGATACTGGCATAAAATCTCAAGATATAAACAACCTCTTCAAAAAAGGAAAATATAAAACCACAAGAGTTATATTGATCATGAATTTATGAAAATTGGTTGATCAAAATGAAGGTGATCCATATCTAATATATATCTATGATATATTCAACTACTAATACATTTTGAGTATTCTGATAATGTTATATAGTTGTGCTTCATCCATTCCCTGTGCAAACGAAGGAATAACCAGAAAACACACTGCAAATTCAAAGTTTCCTCTTCCAACCTTCCCCATGACTTTTTTGTCTCATATGAAACCCTTCTTACAGTGTACACGTGGGTGCACCATGGCAAATTGGCAACACACTATACAAACACGTAACCTTTGCCTCACATGTCCAGGGCTAAGCTTATCAATACTGGGCTATCAAAACTCGTTGGTTTGCAACAGATATGTATGCCCACGGGACTGAATGGGCTAATCATGTTTCAAACTGTATCAGGAGAGAGTTAGCGACATTGTCCATTGGAGCCATCCAGGCATTTCACTGCTGCAACTTCTCACATAATGTCCTTTCATACTTGCAGCAAAAAAAAAAAAGGAAAACAAATGTTGTTTTTAAATTTCTTGACTACTAGGCAGCCATCCCTGACCCAAAATATAAAATCAATGTACAGTAGTAATGATGATTATGTTATCATGCACTGAAATAAGTTTTGTTATTTATAATCTTTTAAAACTCACACTGTATAGTAAATATAGGTACGAAGCTAATTAAAACAACTACATCAGAGGGAGTGATATGTGTGGGCTCAGGGCAATTCAGCTATTGTTATGGGAAAAAATAACACCCCAAAATCCCCAATGATAACAACAGAGCTGCTCTGAAAAAAAGGTTTTTCTTGTAGGGTATAATGCTTCACACCTTTCATTTTGTTTGTTAGAGGCTTGAAAAGGAGCCTCTACAAATATATATCATCCTCCTTGTAATTTCAGTACACCCCTGCCATAACAAACTCACAGGAAGGATTGACAATGCCTTGTCATATTAATATTTTTCACATATCGGTAAAGCTTGCAAAAATATTACAAGCAAATGATCTCCAGGCACAACTCTATCAACAATTCCCCAATTACTCTCATTTTACAAGTGATTTGCATAGTTTTGCAAGTTTTATAATATATGAATTGATCATATTTTGAGGCAAAAAAAAAAACCCAATGAAATCGCATGCACGATGTACTCTATGAATATTGAAAAAGAGTTATTATTATCACATTTTGAAGCAAAAAAACATTGAATAATGAAAAACATGGTTATTATTATCACAACGCAATCTATTTAATACTGGAAAAGAGTGTCATTCTTATCATATTTTGAAGAAGAAGAAAAAAGAACACATTGAAATGCGCAAGCACAATGCACACTATTTGATACTGATACATTGTTGATTTCATTCCAAGATGGCACTGGGGGTACTGACAGTCTGAATTGCGCGAATGATTCATTCTCTCCTTCATGCTTCACAAACTGCTTTGCGTTATTAGCAATCTGTGTCGCTGAATTGTAAACGTCCTGGTTCCATGTTCACGGCTTCGTCCACCAGAAAGTCTGATTGAAGCAAGAAAATTAATCATTTCATTTGTAATTCACTCATGCATAATGCAACACAGCGATGGTATAAAGGATTAAAATACAAATTATTTACATCAAGACAATGTCAAAGACACTGTTTATAACCTAGTTTCTTCTTTACGACTTCTAATCATCTCTTTTCTTCCCACTCCAATAAAATCATCATAAAAATCTCCCTAGCTTAAGGCTTGCGACCAAGCGCGGCATGCAGGTGTAACATTTTCCCAGCAGACCAAACAAAATAGGATTTTTAAGAAGTTTGATGAACTATATCCACTGAAGTATTCCAAGAAAGAAAAAGTATGTCAAACTGATTTGGAGTACTTAACCAATTTTTTTTATAGGCAAAGTAAAAATATCTGATCAAACAATTTCCCTCTAGATTTAGTTCTAATTTGTTTTTTAAACCCTTAAACTGTCCCTCTGGAATCTTTCTCCCCTAAAGTGTGGGTCATCTTGTCCAACACAGTACCTGTTCATATCCATCATCAAGCACTTCCCACTCAGGCAAGTAGGGGTAAAAGAACGACAGCAGCTGGGAGGGACTGCAAGAGTGGATTAATTACAACCCTAATTGTATCATTACAAACAAATTCTTAAATTATCATTTTTTTTCCATCTTGTCCAAGGGGGGAGGGGGGGGGGGGAGGCTTGTATTTCATTTGAAATATGAACTGTTTACATGTACCCCTTCAATTTTATTTCTTTAAGGGGAGGAAGAGAATCTTAGAGGAAACCATCAGATAAATATGGAAGAACAATCATGGGAAACATACAGTACATGTATAACAGTAACAAAGACAGGGTCAACACTTGTACACTTTTTTTCAAGCAAAACAACATCACTTTACACAGAAGATATGTTGCAATGAACCAGACATACGCGGCCCGACGCACATACTGCTCATGTATATTTATGGTTTTATAATTTCATCGCACAAAAAACAAGAGCTATTTTTGAGGATGTGTGCAGATTGCGATGATCATGCAAGGGCGCAACATACTGGATACTGTACATTTTCCCCTTCAGTGCTAACATAAATATGTCATGTTTATTTTAGCCTACCAGCAATGATTCATCTTTCAAAACATGACATATTGTAGTCACATCTGTACAAGCATGAAGCCAGGAACATATCATGGATTTGCCTTGTTTGCAGCCTGTTGGACATATTAAATACAAACTACCATACCAAAGTATAAATCTATAGAGTTGGGTCTGGTATTGACAAGACTAATAAGCGAGTTTGTGGTTTCAATGTATGCAAGAGCAGATTATTGCTGGTGCGAATGACCTCGGGCTAATTGTACAAACTCATACAGTTAAATGAAAATGCATTACCGGTACATAGTCCACCATGTTTCTATATATGATCATGCAGATATAACAACAGTTATTGAGCTTTGAAAGGTAGTAAAAGAACATTCCACCATGTGCACCTGTTTGTATTGTTGGTCTGGGCACATTGTAAAATGGATTTACATCCATCATCCAACACAGCTTCATGAACAAACCCCGTCTAGTAGTAGTCTAGCAGTCTAATAATATTTATTCAGTGGATTGTCTGACCATGGTGTAACTACAAACTGGTACATTCTCCCTGTGTCCTATCTCAGGAAGCAATAAAGAGCAATTGTCTACCATCACCAGACCTCTCCATCTTTAGAGTTTGGATTAAAAATGTCCAACAACCTGAGAGGGTATTCTGTAAATCCACAGAGATGAAAATTCCAACTACCCCAAATTAGTACGTCCCTAAAATATTTCATCTTTGGCATTTCGAAACACATCAAATTTTAACCAATATTAATGAGCGCATGAGCTGCGTAACATTCCCTGAGGCAGCCAGTAATGAATGTCCTTTCATGTTTTTCGCATACATCAACACCATCAAGCTGATGATGTGATGTTATTTCACTGACATTGACAATGTCCATCAGTAGGCCTTATTGCATTTGGTGTGCTTACATGCAAAAAAAAAAATGAATGCACAAATTATGTTTGCTCGCAATGCAATGTGATATTTTGTGATATTTTATTTATCATTATTCTGGTAATAATCCTTGGAATATTTAATGAGATTTGCACTTTTGGACAAATTTGAACCTAAAAAAGTGTGTGTATCAGAAAATTCATTCAGAACACAACAATGATCACACTTGCCAATCCACTAGCAACTGCCATCACACCGTCATTAATATTGCATGATGCTTCCAGCAGAAAAGAGGTTGTGGGTTGACATATACAATGAACACTGGCCAATGTTAAATAAATGATCTGATACCGTTACACACAATTTTTTTTATCAAAATTTGTCCAAACGGGAATATCTCATGAAATATTCATCAGATTAGAAGAAAATACTTGATAAAATGTCTCACTACCTACTGTTAAAAAAAATGACATCCCTTGAGATTATGATGTGTTAATTTAAGCTTGATTCAAATTGTAACTTATTTTGAATTATTTTTCAAGTTTTTTTTAACCCCTAGTATAAAAACAGTAATCAGGTTGTGTGATACACTACAGCATAGCAAGGTTTTATCCATGCAAATTTAGCATGTGTAGGTATGGAAACAGGATGGAGCATGAAATTCCAAGACTCACATTTCATAATTATGCGATATAAGAAGGGATGAACTTTAAGTGTCGCCGTAGAGGTTGTTTCCAGTGCCATTACCTTTCTGGTATTCCACATAGGCTACAGTCAGCCCCTGTAATCGCCATATCACCCTGGGGAAAAGAGAGAGAAAACAGAACATTAAAACTATACAAAGAAATGCGTTCTGTGAATTTGAACATGTTTTTGTGGACGACTGCTTGATTGATTAATTTTTTTTTTTTCCCTCATCAGTCATACCCCCTTGTCTTAGAGACAGAAAATGGAGTATTGACATAATTTAAGAATAATCTTATTTCTTACACCAACAAAAGCATTTGAATACCTATTAAAATGAGGTCACTGTTGCCTTTAAACATGTGCCTTACCGCCTTTCAAAACAACCAAAGCACAAAATAAAAGCAACGATGCCTCCGATGACATACAACAAACTAAGTGATAAAATACATGGTACGTACCAGCTCCATCTTGTATATTTGGATATAAGGTGGTTTTGGGGGAATCAAATGACTTGTTCTTACTGTTTGCCTGACCTAGCAACAAGTAATTTACACAAATCCCGTGCTGGAGAAAAATTTAGGAGATGCTGCTGGCCCCAAATGAAATGAGGAGAAGGGGATGCAGCATAAATTACATGTACTCAACAGGAAAAGTGTCCATAGACGTTAATTTCAAAGGATCAAAACGCTAGAGACACAATTAAAATCATAAGCATTAAGTTTGAGTGATGTATATTTTTTCAAAGATTACATGGTTTAAACGTGCAGTCCACACGTTTTTCAATTTACTTTCAGTTAATGCAAAAAAGAAGAAAATACATGAGTGAAGTTATGACCAAAATCAGACAAGTAAGAGTTAAGTTAGGGCTGTTTGAAGCATACTGATCATTGCATCTCAAAGGCCATGCTCATGACCAAGATCATGTATTTCCTGACAAGCATGCATGTAGCATGACTAGAGCCCAGATAGTGCTTCCCAACTTAGAGCTGAAGTTAGCGCTGTAAGCATTTCAAGAAATCTTTTGTCTCCATTAAAATCATTACAGTATTAACAATAAGTGATCTCTAGTTTTTACTGCAGCAGGACTGTATAAAGTCGAAGAAACACTCCCCAACTTAGTGCTGAAGTTAACGCTGTAAGCATTTAAAGTAACTTCTCTTTGAATCTGTTAAAATCATTGCAGTATTAACAAAATGTGCTTTCTCTAGTTTTCAATGCAGAAGGACTGCATGGAGCCAAGATAGCACTCCTCAACTTAGTGCTGAAGTTAGCGCTATATGCATTTCAAGTAACCTCCCTTTACCTCCATTAAAACTACTACAATATTTATAAAAGAGGTACTATTTTTTTTTCTTCTCATAATCTGTACTTGGTTCAAGTACACTTTGCGATTAAATGACCAATCTATTTTTAATTTGGCACTGTGGGTCTGACACCCAATGTCCACCAGGGGGGTCCTAGACTGCTGGACCCCTAGCCTGGTCCCCCTGACACTTTAGATTAAGTCCTTTGGTCTTGGGGGAGCACAATCCCAGGCCCACCTCATTAGCAGATAACTTCTCAGCATTAGATTGCCCTTGGCTGCTTCAAGCACAACAAATTTGGGTCGGGAAACATATTGAAGGTGCCTTTAACAGGTCAGATTTATTTGAGGAGAAACACCGCAGATCATTCAGGGTTCATGTCACTGTCCAGAAAGCCAGTTGCGGATCCAATCATCACTTTTTTTCTCAACGCAATTCAATTTGATGCGTTATCAACAAGACAGCAAGACTACAAGATTTGATTTCAATCATGCGACAACAATTGTAATATAAATACATTATGATAGATGTAAGACATGTCCATTAATTCCCTATTTCCACAGCCACAATTTAAGTTCATTTAAGTGTACTATGAGATTATATTATGAGTTTGATACATTGTGGGATCACAGATCTGTTGCAACATAAAATATCTGGCTGAGCTCCATATTTTGACTGGTAAATTATGTGATCCACATCAAGTACATGTATACATTATTTTGACTCTTTTCAGTACCTATATGTGACATGGGGTCCTGGGGTTAATCAACTTACTTAAGTTAGAATCAGAGTAGATATGCATTCAAGAAAGCTGATTTTTAACTATAGAGTACACCCTCCGGCTATGGGTGCAATTCAGCCATGGAGGTACCATGAAAGCTATGATCAGTGTCCCATCTAAGGTCTAATTTACCACCCACATGGATTTGGTACTTGTTTACTGCCTGGACCAATGTCCTGGACCTAATCAAGATCACAAGTTCACTCGGACCAGGTCCCAGCAGGCAGCCCACCATGGTCTGGACCCACAGATAGTCCCACCTGCCAGGTCTAATTTTTGGTCCTACGACGGACAGACAAGCAAGGACCAATCTCATTATGGCCCAATGGGGGAAGCAACTCCAGTCCTGAAAACCTGGGAGACCATGTCAATCAAGTTCTGCGGACCGTTCCCCCCCACCCCTCCATCCTCCTGGCTGTCCAAACAAACAAATTTCTTGCAAGGAGAAACCAGGCATCACCATGTCTTCAGCGCTACACTGGGGCATAGGCTATTAGTTATGTCAGCTCACTGACATCGTATTTCTTTACAATAACTTGTGACTTAATAAATACTATAATTTAGAAAATAGTAAAACTTTCGGTAACACCATGTGGTTGTATTATTTCAGGATAATGGACCCACTTATGGGGTGAAGAGAGGAACAGAGAGTGAAAAGAGAGATGATTTTTTATTTTTATAACACAACTTACACAAGTTTTCTGTGTTTCTTCATGTCTTTCATCAATATGTTTATTTCTACTTGTAATTTGATAATGATGGCAATCAAGTTGATGTTGCCCTAGTTATAGACTGAAAGAATAAGCAACATAGTTCTAAAAACCATAGTTGCCCTGTAGCGCAGGAAAGGTATGTTTTCAAATCAAACATCAATCTTCGCCTTATCTGAAAGAGATTAGATAGTCAGGTTATATCAAGACCTCCACAAGTAGCCAAGATTTATAAGAGAATATCCCCATGAGGTGCGTCTTCATTAGCCTGATAGCGAGCTCGTTTGCTGATCCGGGGAACTAGCCTGAAGTTGTAATCGCGTCTCCATTAGCTCGAAACTCGGGATGCGTAAGCTCAAAACTCGGGACGCATAAATTATCCCGAATTTCGCACATACCAGCAGTGTGCAACGGAACCGCATGGCTTCGGTTGTGAGCTTGCATTCACGCACGTATAAAAACCTATTGCGTAAACAATGCCTTGTGGGCGCTGATGCATGCCGGGATCGAGAAATTGTCAGGCTAATGGAGCACTCCGAGCTAGCTCCATCTACCCCAAGATTTCTTAGGAAATTTTCTTGACCAAATAGCAAGCTATTTTGCCTGATCTGGCGAATGAAGAAGCAAATAGCTAGCTATTTTGCGATCTGGCTAGCTAACCCGATCAGAACAAGCTCGCTATTTCGCCCAAATCGGTCTAATGAAAACACCCCTATGCAGTGAATGCTATATCCACAAGCCACATAGCATGTTATTTTCCTGGACCAGAGGAAAAACGCTTTTTTGAAACTCTTTCCTGATAAAGACGACCCTTCCGCACTGGTTTCCAGGCTGTGAAAAACATTTCTGATCCGAACTGAAAAATAGAGTCTCAAATTCTAATTCTAGTCACTTCATCATTCTTCTCTTCTCTCAGTCAGCTGGAGCCGGAGAAAATATCAAGAATAATTAGTCTTCTGCAACCAGACCCTCATATTGAATGGTTTGGTTTAGAAATGCCCAACAAGCTTTGAAACCAGGCTAGGACAGCCCTTCTAAGAAATAGGAGGTACATGTATCCCTCTCTGTGACCTTCAGTAAACTTTTCTACCTGACCCCCACCCCAACCTCTCCCCCTTCTCCTGGGAACTTGGCTTGACCCCTGGGGGTTCTGTACATCAAATTAGTAACAGAGGAGAGGGGTTAGAGGGGGGCAACCTCCAGGTGATTGCTCATATTATGCACATCATGTACATATGTCCCTTGGGTATACACTACGAGCAGTTATACAAGTTCAAAATGAAAAAAAAAATATGTTGTTCTTAATAAGCAAGCTGATTGGTAGGAACATATGACCGTGAACTTTGACCTCTGAAGTTTCCTTCGAACACAAAAATTTACCATCAGTCTAGAGGGTGAACAGGGAGGTATCCCATCCCTTGAAAATGATTGTTCATGTTGGGAAATCCGTTGAGGGAATACAGAAAATTAACCAGAATATTTGAGCTTTTGATTTGATTGGTATCAACATAGAACCATGACCCTTGACCTCTAGGGCTCTCCTGCAACAGTTCTAAATAGTTACCATGTGTTGGCTGCACACATTATTTTGTAGCGAGTTGCTGACATGTATGTGCACCCAACACATATGGTGCAGCAAGAAGACAACTTAAAAAAAAAGATGAATGTTGGAAATGTTTCTCTCACAAGACTTGCTTTAAAGTAAGAAGTCAAGTCTGAAGGAATAAATTTACCTCACAAATGGCCGATACAAACTTAATATGCTTATTTGAGGCACGGCACACCACATTCATTGTCTCCTTTAAAAACGATATCAAGCAAATTGAAGAAGATTAAAAAAAAGAGCTGTCCTCAAGAAACTTTGGCCACTTTCATTAAAGTGGGTATTCAAACCAAAGACATGTTAAAACTATATATCTGTTTAAAATACACCCACTCAGATATACTAAATTTCATCATACCAAAATTGTTTAAATTGTGTTGAGACTATTTTGTTCACAAAGGTTGCAGTTAACTTTCATCAAGTAGAAATTTGCAAACCACTAATGGTGGGCAAGCCTATGGGGGTTAAAACTCGGAGAGTTTCAATCATCGTGAAAGTGTAATTTCAGTGAGAACGGTGACAGGAGGCCCACCGCAACCTAGTCCAATATTTGCCCCCACTTGACGGGACTCAATTTGCCACAAAAAAAAGGACTCCCTCAGTGGGAGTACTTATGAGTGGATATTAATCTAACCTTTCCGCAAAGGGGAACGAGGAGGGAGGAGGAGGGTGCTGTTTGCCGTCTGAAGAAAACAACAACTGGGCGAGAAAGGAGGGAAGGAAGTGTCTAGACAAAGGAGCGTCACACGGAGGTGAAAGTGCATCAAGGAATGTAAATTTGTACGGACCGACTTTGGCTTTTAAAGAGAATATAATATGTGTGTTGGACATTGGACCATTCACTATTAACACAGTATGAGGAAAGTTTCTTTTTAAAGATAAGAAAGAAAAATGAATTAAATATATATGTTTCTTTCTGTATAAAGACATATTATTTGACAGCCTATCAACTACAAAACATCACATTGTTCAGTACTTTGGTACTTTTAGTACATCAATCATCTTTCAATTCATCATGGTATTTCCTTCTGCTTGTACTTTCCAAATCCTTGATCTGAATCTATAAACAAAATTGACAATATTTTGCAACAAGTTCTATTTTCTCACTTTATCTATGAGCTTTGTAAGGCAGATGTGAGGCAATGCAGAGAGAGAGAAAAAACCCTGCATGATAAAGAATACCCCCTTCAGAGAACTACTAAAGGTATATGGCCCGATTGAGATGTATACAAACATTCCAAGCAGATATGTTATGAGAGTCATTAAATGAGAAAGAGATGAAAGGCATGGGGGAAAGGACAGATGAAGATGGATAGATTTCTGAAACAGGAGGACTTTGGAACAATGATATGGACAAAAGTTATGCAAAACGATCCTTAAGGACTTTATAGAATGGAATAATAGTCTTGGTGAAGGAAGTTAACTTTTAATACACCCGTGCATTTGGTTTTCTTACCTGATAGTTCCCATTCTTCCTACCTCTGGTAAGAAAGAACTATTTTTTACACAATGAATACTCACAAATCCTTTAGGGCAGTAGTTTGTCTGGCATACAAGGAGTTACTCTTCTATATATCAGACAAACTGATCCTTAAAGGGAGTATACAAAAAAAGACAAAAAAAGCCTTCAAAATGTGATCGTGAGCAGTCCTCTCAACAATGGTCTTAAACCCATGTATTGTCCATTTTAGACACTTGCTGGAAGTAATTTGCCCTCAAATGATCTACATTTGGAGTGATTAGTGATTAAATCACAAATCCTCAAAATGTTCGGCCCGAACATTTTGGGGATTTCACTAATAATCATTATTTACTCAAAATGTGGATCATTTGAGGGAAAATCACTTTCAGCAACTTTCTAAAATGGTCAATACATGGGTTTAAGACCATTGTTGAGAGGACTGCTCATGATCACCCTTTTGAAGGCTTTTGTGTCTTCCCGGTACAGTATACTCCCTTTAATGGGTGTATGTGTGTATTAGCTATGCTGAAATAACCCATTAATGACATTTAGAGTAAAAGCCAGAGCAAAACCATATCTTGTGATCAATGTAAAAGAGACTCTCTGAGTTTGATTTCAGATATTTGACTGGCAATATTCCACAATGGACTTTATTCATTGCGCATGGCTTAATGTGCACACCATACAGGGAAAGTCAGTGAACCTGTCTTGGTCTAATTCTAATTTTTTTGTTCAAATATCGTGGGTGATATTTAGACCTCTTTCTCAAAAGTTATGATAACAAACACATTGTGAATGGTATGACATAAAAATGGCAGTCGATAAAAAGAGTAAACAAAGTATCTTTTAGAAGTGAAAAATTGCTAATATGAAGTTATTCTGGCAAATATTTGTGAATATGTGAATTTGTGAATGTCTGGAGCTCATCAGCTGGCAATCAATCAAGAATGGCAACTGGTTAAGACAAAAATTCAGGCAATTTACATGGGGCAATATTTTGTCGGGGTTCTGTAAACAGTGTCCCTTTCAGCCGAGTACGCAATTACCACTCACACAAATTCTGATGACAAACACTGCACATTCCACGGCAAACAGAAGGAGACAAAGCTATTGCCACATACAAAGGTTACAGGAAGACTTGTTCTCATTTTATCTCATTAACCAATCATTGGAGGCAATGGTTGTTCAATTTTTCTAAACAGTTTTGTTAATTTTGTGCAGATTTTATGATAACATCTACAAAACATTACAAAATATGATGAGGATGCATGCACCTGGTTGTGAATAAAGTGTGTGAATGAAATTATTAAAGTTGTGAGAATTCCTTTAAGAAATTAATAATACACTGATATACAGAGACTTTTTCTTATATTTGACTCTCAATCTCCAAAAGTATTTGAATTTGAAAACAATTTGTAGTATGGTTTGTCATGAAGCTCCTCCATGGACTGACCATGCGGAGTCCCTTCCAGTCCCCTGAAGAAAGATATCATGTTTAATGAATGACAGCTCTCACTTCAGACGATCTACTCTGCCTTTCAGATTCAGAGGATGGTATAGATGTGCCTCACCATTCTTCTTTGTAATACATGTACAGTGAAACCTGTCAATAGATATCACATCCCCCCCCCCCTCCCCTTGAAGAATGTTTCTTGTTGAAACATATAGTCTTTACACAAAGACTACATTTCTTGTTTCCCTTTAAAGTTCTTTCACTTTATAATATCAACATTTTTAACAATATTAACATTTCAATATTTCAACACAAAAAAAGTAATTTCACATCAACTTTGACAGCATGAACAAAAAAACACCAAAAAAAATGGGTACTTCTCAGGTAAAAGGGCTCAGGTCACTCTGAAGGCCAATGCAAACGACACAATTTTTCCACGATTCTGCAAACATTAGGATCTTCGACTAGAAACATGACATCACCATGTAGTATGTGTGCAAATCACATAAACAGATCCTGTGATTCTGCCATTCACAGAGTGAAATGACTAAATGGATCGTGTCGTCTGCAATGGCTTTAAAGATAGGGTGTGCCATTTACAAGAGTCATGAAACTACGCAGGAATCATCAGTATACCCTACCAATAACATGCGTGAAATTTCATAGTCATAGCTTCACAAGCATTTCAGAAAAAGTAAAAAAACTATCCTTGTTTATGTGTGAACCGCAGGGAGCATAGTCTACATTCATAACCGTATTGTCCCTTTCAGCGCGCTATGCGGAAGTAGCTCCCATTGAACGCATGCAGTGTAGACCACAGCGCATACCGGTATGCTCCGGTCTGTAGGCTATAGGTTTCGAACGACCAGCCCAAAACCTCAAAATCTAGCCATTGCTTTAAATTCGCTTGAAGTCATTTTCCAGTCCTATTATTTGGAAGTAAGTTTTAAAACAGAGTATTTTTTTCTGTGGTTTTTAATTTTTTTTTTTTTTTGACCTGCAAAAGGGCCACCCTGTCTTTAACATCAAAGGAATCTTATTCTCCTTGGAAATGGGACTGATTCTTTCTACTTACAGGAGTAGGATAGCTGGGAGGACCAGAAAGGCAGCCATGAGAATGAAGACCAGCCCCCCTCCCACTATGTCCAGAGTGGCCGGATACAGGGCGTTGAAGATAAGCGTTGCTAGGACACCGGTAACTGTCTCCAGGGCTGCCGTCAAGGCAAACAGGCTGCCTGGGGGTTGCCGGTTGGTAAGAGAATTAAGTTCAGTTCAGTTCACTATATTTTTTCCATTTAAACAACATGACATACATATATTTAAACAAATATGACATACATATATTTAAACAAATATGACATACATATTTAAACAATATCTCGGTTTCAGTTTCGTTTTATGCCACCAAATTTTGACAGCAGGTAGAGGAATGTTCACTCTTTCAGATAGGACAAACTTCAAAAATTCGTACCCGGCGACTTTTTGTGGGTTTCGAGCTGGGCGGTCACAAATTTAAGTTTATTTTCAGAATACCACCCCTGAATATAGTGCTTGATTATTTTTCGACTTTTCCCAACCTTTTTGCCCATTATTTTCTATGATTTTTCTAGTTCAATTTATACATAGATGTACATACATTAAAGTGTACACACATACAGCACTAGAAAAAAAACTCCCTTTCTACCACCTGCTCTCAACTGTCAAATGGAGAAGTACATGTATACAAAACGCTGACAAAATCTCCAGAAATTGCTGTCTTCTCACCTGTATTAGAAGTAATATATCGGATTGTGTATAGAGAGTGGGCGAAACTAAATAACCATTGTGTATTTTATGACCACCATAGATCACGCATCCAACTTTAGGTATGTCAATGTGTTTACATCAATTTACATGTTTTTAACATCTCATAACATTGTATATGGAGTTTCTATAGTGGCACCCCCCTGGAAACTGACATGGGCATGTTCAATGTCAAGTTGTTGTTTTTTACTCCAGATGAGTGGAGAAAGTGGTTGTAAATGTCTAAACAAGCCATCAAGACGAGCAGTTATTACAAGTTTGAATGACCTCCTTGGCTCCTTGCAGTACATTAGAACCCGTTTAGCTAGCAATTGAACAAGGAACACCTCTGGTACAAAAAGAAATCACACAAGGACTCGGGGGAATTGATCCCCCCCCCCCCCCCCATACAAAGAGAAGCCACATAAAAAAACAGCCCCCTTGAAAACTTGACTTTGCTCTTATGATCAAATGGCTATTGCCCTTAATTAGGCCTTAAATTCTTCATTTTAACACTTTCACTTTAGTCCATTCCATTCATATTTCTCTCCTCAGCTGGCAACAATTTCTTTTTAGTCTCTCATTCTTTCTCTCCCTCAGTCTTTCTTTCATTTCTCTGTCTTCTCTTTTGTGTTATCTCTCTTTCTGTCCTTCTCACATTTTGACTTCGCTCACACGGTAAAATGCACAGCATGGTTATTCGTTTCAAGACACTAAGTCTGAAACATAGCACCACGACCATATAGTCACCCCTGTATTTGCAAGGTGAAAGACCTTTGTAGAAAAGGTTTAAAGTTGGTAGTTTACGACAAGTCAAGTTCGATCACACATGATGCACATACACGTCGGACATGGATTTTTCCGCCATCAATAAGCATATTGAAAGCGGAAACTGATGAAACGACTCTTATATAAACAAAGAAATGATATATAACATGTTCAATTCAAAAACACATCACTTAAGGAAATAATTGAGACTAAATTACTGCAACTCAACTACATCTGAATGTTCAAGTACAACCCTACTGTTATGTTAAACAAAAACACTTTTAAAATGAATAATACAACACAGGAGAGGCAATGAATTATAACAGACTATGGAAATTGATTGATAGATTAAGAGGCAAAAAACAAAAATATGCACACTTGTACCTTGTTTCCTAACAAGAAAGTGCCATAAAATAAAGACACAGACATTAGCTCTTAAAACTTAGAATTGGTGTTAAGATAAGACATACAAAAGCACACAATAACAAACCATTCACTGACAAACAATCAGCAAACAAAAGGCAAATACATATCGAATAAAACATAACATTTCTATTTCTAGTCATGGTATCAAAGCTAAAATGTTCCCCCTCAAAAAGATTTGTTTCTGTATTGCTAGTATCGAAAACCCAAAGTCAATTACAAACAGACATTTAACACAGCAACAAGCAAACAGACATTTCACGGAACAAAGCAATCATCAAAGAAAACAAAAATCACACATTCAATTTTTGTCTGTTTTTACCTTCCTCAGAAATAGTTAAATAGCTCAACATTTGTAAAATTCAAATACAAAACATAAAACTTTCATTGTTTAAACACAACAACAATAACAAACACAATATCAAACACATCACTAAAACAAAATGAAAAAAAACAAGAAAAAAAGCACAAAGCAAATAAAAAAGAAATCCAAACATATCACTTTTGAAACTTGCAGATCAAGAAACATTACAAAAGCAACAAAAAGCAAATGATATCAACACGGATCCGAGTATGATCCTACCTTGCTCGGATGGCACCACAATCTTGGACATCATGGCCCTGGTTGTGGCCGCAGGGATGCCCGCTGGGGCCAGCAAAAAGGGCACTGCAACAGATACAAAACAAGCGAACAAGACTTGTAAACTTCTGTGGGACCCATTATATGTTTGCCACTATGCAATTTGAATACTCATGATTCATGAGTTACCATATACATGTATGTATATGTTATGAACAAATGGCTATTGCCCTTAACCTATCCTATGCCACATAAAATGCTGCTTTAGACTCTGGGATGTGTGTGCATAACTGGTTTAAAAATACACACAGGGCACCTAAAGAGTTGAATTCTTCATTTAAACAATATTTTAGTCCACACTGGTCATATTTTCATCCATTTATATTTGTACTCTCTTTCTGTTTTTCTTTATTCCTCTATTTGTTGATATACAGGGTATGTTTAGTTCCCCTCTTTCTCTCTGCGCCCCCCCCCCCCCTCTCTCTCCTTTTATTTTCCCTTTCCCTCCCCATCTTAATAAACTATGTTTGGCATGGTTGCATATTTTCCCCATCATTGCTCATTATTCCACAGGAAAATCACAGTGTATATTCTATATCTGCTCACAAAACAAAGGAAAAACAATGGTCATTTCATTAAACGCTTCAGGTACCAGAATGTGAAATGGCTGAACAAATAGCTTGCCCAATCACCTGATCCTCTTCCCATGACCCCTGTGACAGGAGTGTGTAATCCACACCCCTGCCTTGCCCCTGCTATCTCCTTAATGAGGCAAGCTACACCTTGCTGACAGTGCTACAGTAACACCCAGGCTCCACGCTTACAAAGGAGGGAAGCTTGCGATGGCAACTGGCCCACATACTTAACCCTACAGTTGGCAGCAAAATTATTCAACCCCCCTCTCATTTTTTACATTCTGACATAATGAATAATATTGCAGCAGCAGATTGCTACTAAACCATTAAGATAGTTAGTAGACAGTTAATTACTAAAGAATACTGGAGAAAGAAATCAAATTTTACTGCATAGGTCATCTGAAATTGCAATTTGCGCCCAAAAAGCATGTTGCAAAATTATTCAACCCCTATTTTACACACACGAAACGAATGCACAAATAATGACAATTTCACAGCCAGTGCATATATTCTGAGGTGAATGCTGATTTTATTTATCCTCCACCTGAAACTGGAACCTTTATATGCACAACTAACAAGTTGTAACATTATTAAACCCAGATGGGTGTGTCTTTTAGTACTTTGTGCAGCATCCATATGCTGCAATGACCTAGTGCAGACGAGATGAATAGCCTCCCACAAGCTTCTCACAACGCTCCTTGGGGAGGTTAGCCCATTCCTCTTGCGCAATGGTCTTAAGGTAATCGATGCATGTAGGTCTACATGCTGCAACAGCTTTCTTCAGATCCCACCACAAATTCTCGTTTGGGTTTAGGTCTGGAGACTGTGATGGTCACTCAAGGTGCGCAAGAGGAATGGGCCAACACCCCCAAGGAGCGTTGTGAGAAGCTTGTGAGAGGTTATTCATCTCGTCTGCAGGAGGACATTGCAGCATATGGATGCTGCACAAAGTACTAAAAGACACACCCATCTGGGTTGAATAATGTTACAACTTGTTAGTTGTGCATATAAAGGTTCCAGTTTCAGGTGGAGGATAAATAAAATCAGCATTCACCTCAGAATATATGCACTGGCTGTGAAATTGTCATTATTTGTGCATTCGTTTCGTGTGTGTAAAATAGGGGGTTGAATAATTTTGCAACATGCTTTGTGGGCGCAAATTGCAATTTCAGATGACCTATGCAGTAAAATTTGATTTCTTTCTCCGGTATTCTTTAGTAATTAACTGTCTGCTAAATATCTTAATGGTTAAGTAGCAATCTGCTGCTGCAATATTATTCATTATGACAGAATGTAAAAAATGAGAAGGGGGTTGAATAATTTTGCTGCCAACTGTATGTGTGCCAGATGAACTGCTGCTCTATGGGATTTGTGCGTTTTGCTGGTGCAAAACTGCATCAATGGTGCATATAGAGTTGAAGTGATGTGAAACTATGATAATGATTTGATTCAAATAGAAGAAGAAAACAAAGAAAGCATCCATTTTTACCACATCAAAGAACTGTTAATGTTACTTTAAGAAATGTCAATAAATACCCCCAATTCAATGGTAAGACTTCCAGATTTCAAAACAGTTCCCTCCCTTATTTTGTATGTATTTTAAATGAATTTTACATTATCCATAATTGAAATATGTATTTGTTTTATTTTAGTTAGGCAGTTAACCACAACAATTGTGCACTTGATGACTAAAGCATGAAATTTTCACCATATCATCTTTGTGACTCAAGCTTTCATTTAAGCTATGGAAGCACTTTGGACTTGACCTTTGGTGACCTCTGGTGACCTTGAAAGGTCATTGACGTCAAAATCATGCTTTTTTCACTTTGGCACAAGCTAACTTCATTAAAATTATATATTTCTTTGGTATATGTCATCGTTATGACCTAAGCTTCGATTAAAGCTATGGAAGCACTTTGTACTTGACCTCTGGTGACCTCTGGTGACCTTGAAAGGTCATTGACGTCAAAATCATGTTTTTTCACTTTGGCACAAGGTAACTTCATTAAAATTATATATTTCTTTGGTATATGTCATCGTTATGACCTAAGCTTCGATTTAAGCTATGGAAGCACTTTGTACTTGACCTCTGGTGACCTCTGGTGACCTTGAAAGGTCATTGACGTCAAAATCATGTTTTTTCACTTTGGCACATGGTAACTTCATTAAAATTATATATTTCTTTGGTATATGTCATCGTTATGACCTAAGCTTCGATTAAAGCTATGGAAGCACTTTGTACTTGACCTCTGGTGACCTCTGGTGACCTTGAAAGGTCATTGACGTCAAAATCATGTTTTTTCACTTTGGCACAAGGTAACTTCATTAAAATTATATATTTCTTTGGTATATGTCATCGTTATGACCTAAGCTTCGATTAAAGCTATGGAAGCACTTTGTACTTGACCTCTGGTGACTTCTGGTAACTTCTGGTGACCTTGAAAGGTCATTGACGTCATTTTCTTTCAATTTAGCACCAGCTAACTTCATGAAAATTGTGTATTTTGGGGTAAATGTCATCGTTATGACCTAAGCTTCGATTTAAGCTATGGAAGCACTTTGTACTTGACCTCTCGTGACCTCCTGTGACCTTCAATCTTCATTGACGTCAAAATCATGCTTTTTTCAATTTAGCACCTGCTACCTTCATGAAAATGGTGTGTTTCTTTGGTAAATGTCACTGTTATGACCTAAGCTTCTAGTGACCTTGAAAGGTCATTGATGTCAAAATCATGGGTTTTTTTTCAATTTAGCACCTGTTTACGTCATCAAAATTGTATATTTCTTTGGTATATGTCAATTTATTTTGTTATGAAGATGTTTTGATAACCGTAAAACTCCAAGGAATGAAAATATTTGATCTTCTATGACCCTGAGACAATTTTCCTCAAAATGTGTGTTTTTTACATTTTGACACATTCAACTTCATAATATGAGTGTGTTTCATGTGCAAATGTGTACTCTTCTTCATTTAAAAAAATTTAATGTACCCCAAATGCATATGTGTTCAATCCGAGGAATTAAATACAGTGTATGCCTAATCTTTGCCGAACTTGAGAGACCTCAAAAGCCCCATTTCACACCTTTGCCATGTGACCCTTTACATAAACCTTGAGTTTCTTTAGTAACATATGCACTTTATCTCAGAAAGCTCACTTTCCTTTCAAGTAAATTGGTTTAGGGGATATTTTTCAGATGAGTGACATCATTTATTTGCCATTTGGTGACCTTGAGAGGTTATTGATAATAATATTGAAATAATTTGTTTTTCCCTCGCAAACGCTGATTCTAATATGATGTGCATTTTCCAGAAAACATGCGCCTTTCTTTGAAATTCCAGATTGATTTCAAGCAATATGTTTCTGTGGTATACTGAATACAAAATGCATTTAACATTTGGCACCCTTGTAAGGTAATTTACTTGAAATAAACACTTTTTCCCTTTCAATTGGTGTATTATCTTAATACAAATCTATCTGGAATCAACATCTATTTTTTTTCCATCACATGCTACATTGTAATGTACTGTGACTTAACCTTGATCGTTATCTCTCAATCTGAATTAACAGTGCTATCCAGATTCAATGCTCTACCTCTGTTTCATGATTCCACAGATGTCCTGCTTTGTAATTGTATCGGTCAGTAATGGTGGTAGAAGACTAACATAGTCCTCGAGCCTGTAGAAAACCATACTTTTAGGCCTTCATTTGCTCACCCTTCTTTTCTGCTGCTACTGTATCCACATGACCAGAGAATAAAGACTATTATTTATACTACTACATGTATATATTACCGGACTAAATGACATATTATCAGGGAAGAGATAGATTCTTGACATCACAGGTGCTGTTCAGAAAGGTTGTGACCATAATGGTGTTGCCACAAACTTAGTTAGAATAGCAAACATTGTAAAGAGATTTCAAATTGAGGGCAGTGGCTGAGAATTGAAAATGTTCTCTTCACAAAAGAAGCTGTTGAAAATATAGATTTTTAACATCAATTAACTTGTCTCATGGAACTAATATCTAGCTGAACCATGGATTTACAGGCTATACCAGACCAGGGCGTGATTTATGACGAGCTGGAAGCTGTATAGGGAGATCACCAAAAGCACAAGGCTTGTGTTTCATGGTCCACCTCCCATGATGACGTGCGGCAATCAAAAATTCTAACATAAATTTTTACCTTATTACCTCGTAATCTTGCATGATATTAACTCTGCTGCTCAGAATTGCTGCAGACTTTTAGGTCACCAGCCCATCAAATTAGCCAGGAAAGCTGCCGCAATGAGCAGCAACTAATAACTGAAGAGATGGGAAACTCTTTCCTTGAAGAGATCAATGATCTTCTGATACCTCACTCATGGATGCATCCATTGCACGCATGGTTAGCAGAGGTCCAGATCCTGAATCTAGGAGTTGCAAAGGCCTTTCGGGACTATGTCGGTGATGTCTTTCTACAATATGTGAAGTTTTAAATTTGAGACTTTTTGATATCGTGTTGGATGTTTACATCGATGTCATTCTGGAAAGCACAAGCTGACATAAGCATGATAAGAGATAAAGTGGTGTGTTGGTGCATCTCACCACTGCGATAAAAAGACTTGGAAAGACTTCTTGCGTGTTCATGAAAGCAAATCTGAACTATTCGATTTCCGCTCCCTGAGCTCCCAAGCACAATATGCCTCTGAACGTACCCTCCCACATGATTGAAAATATCAGTCAAAAGGTGGATAAACTGAGAGCTATGAATACAGATTTTGACAGTGTTGTTCCACTTCAAATGGGTCATAGCAAGGGTGTATCTTGCCCTTTTTGGTGCTTCAAGGAGAGAAAATATACATGCACATGATTTTAATTGACTCATTGCTAATTATTTAGCATTTATCAGGCTTTTTACTCATCATCCTAATACCTGCTTGGTAAATATTGATAATGTCGATGACCATGTCAATATCCATTTACAAAATCCTGAAGTAAGGAAGGGTTGGGGGTTTGTACCTTTTGCCACACACAACCCCTCACCCCACCCACCCCAAAAATAATTCTTATTAGTAAACTGAATTATACCTAAAGTGATAGTATTCAGTATAAAGTATTGCTACGTAGCTAACTATTGTAAATGCTGTGAAGTGGGGTGTAAATGGCTACCTATTTGATTCACTGACAACCCTAAATACCAAGTCCATTTCAGAAATACAGTAATACGTTATATATTGATTAACATAGATAAATATATGTGCCTCTTTCATTGCATGGGACTAACATTCCCAGATATCCCGATTAGGGGTAGGGCTACATGATAGGGTACTTCCTACCCCTTTACTTTGACACAAACAACTCTACAGAAATCTTTGTTCATTCTAGAAAGGGAAATTTATTAAAGTTGTGCACAATAAATGTGACATATGGGCATGCAAACCGACTAAGTGGTAAGTAGTGTCGCTTTACCCATGGATAGTAAGCAAAATGGGGCCTTAAAAATGATTTTGACGTCCATGACCTTTCAAGGTCACCAGAGGTCACCAGAGGTCAAATAAAAAGTGCTTCCATAGCTTAAATCGAAGCTTAGGTCATAACGATGACAGTTAGCAAAGAAACATATAATTTTAATCAAGTTAGCGAGTGCTAAATAGGAAAAAACATTATTTCGACGCCAATGACCTTTCAAGGTCACCAGAGGTAACCAGAGGCCAACAGAGGTCATGTACAAAGAGCTTTCATAGCTTAAATCGAAGCTTAGGCCATAATGATGACATTTACCAAAGAAATATATAATTTTAATCAGGTTAGATAGTGCTGAAAAGGAAAAAAAAGCATGGTTTTGACACAAATGACCTTTAAAGGTCACCAGAGGTCACCAGAGGTCAAGTACAAAGTGCTTCCATAGCTTAAATCGAAACTTAGGTCATAATGATGACATTTACCAAAGAAATATATAACTTTAATCAAGTTAGCTAGTGCTAAATAGGAAAAAAAGCATGATTTTGACACAAATGACCTTTAAAGGTCACCAGAGGTCACCAGAGGTCAAGTACAAAATGCTTCCATAGCTTAAATTAAAGCTTAGGTCATAACAATGACATTTAGCAAATAAATAAATAATTTTAATGAAGTTACCTAGTGCTGAATTGGAAAAAACATGATTTTGACGCCAATGACCTTTCAAGGTCACCAGAGGTCACCAGAGGTCAAGTCCAAAGTGCTTCCATAGCTTAAATCGAAGCTTAGATCATAACGATAATGTGGTGAAAATGTCATGCTTAAATCATTAAGTGCACAATCCGGCCAATATTTTGAGCTTAACCGCCCCACTATTTTATCTATTTTCTTGTTGTATATTTGATTTTGAACTGTAGCTGTATCATATTTATTGAGATGTTGTTTTTTAGTCTGTACATATTGTAAATGACTGTAATTCAGCCTTGGCTGCCAACTGCATAGATGAATAAAAGTTTCTTGAGTTGAATTGAATAGAAACCCATTACCAAGCTGGGAAAACTCCACTGATTTATTACACATATCATGCACCTGAGGTTGTGAGAGGGTGAATGCAGATGTAGGATTGCTGAAATGCACGCCACCAGTAAACATTTCCTGCTACGCTACATGTACCTTTAAACAGATTCTCAGCCTGAAAAGATGCAAGTGTGCAAAGCGCACAGCCTTTTATCCCTACAGATCCACATTAGGATTACCACTTTTCCTGGCTATAAGCCAACATACAGCCACACATATATCATATTCATGTCCTACAATATGATTCAGCACTTTAGACAAAACTAAACTCTGAAAACTCGTAAATATTTTTTAAAGTCATAACAGTTTTTGTCTCAAAAACATTTGTGTACCTATAAAATTGCACTGGAAATAGTAAATGTATTGTGCATTTGCCAATTTGAAAGTTGACCATAACTCAACATTATATTTATTTGTATAATTTATATCACATCCACAAATGAAGGCAATAGTTTCTTTAAATGATTGCTACAGATTTCAGAAAACAATAATGGAGTAGACAAGAATTGACCCATTTTCGTGTTCTTATTTTGTCATACAAAGAGACATCTTAAAGGTTAATTCATAAGGAAGCGGTTTGCTGCTATTGTTCATACCATACATATAGGTTTCTCCACTTAGAAGACCTGTGGCATATTGCCCTCAAATTCTGAAAACATCACTGCATGGAACAATTTTCTTGCTCTGTTGCCACAGGTAGATCCTAGCAATGAACGACTGTATAGGCCTATATTTTTGCATACAGATATTTTCGTGAATGAAAGGGTGTCACCCAACGTTTGCACTTTGCTTGCACTGCTCTGGTATCACATACAAATGGGAGAAAACAAACTGTACTTGCACATGTTATCCCAACGCTCGATTATGCGCTGCAACGCCATGGTAGCTAGTGCCCCGCCCGTAGTATATATGGTATTATATTCCACATACTAAGAATGTTGCTATATGATTGGTCAAGAGTTGATCACGTGATGAGGCGTAGTTTTTCCTATCAGATCACCTGAGAATAAAAGTTCGTTACACTCTAGGTGATAGTACTTTTTGGTTTCGCTGATCTCTTCACTCCTCACAGTCCTAATGCGTGATTAATATTTTGAGTACGCGCGAAATAAAAGTGCGTTACACTCGGACTATCACTTGACATCTAACGCGTCCTAACGCGCGTCCCAATGCGCGTCCTAATGCGCGTCCATGTTCCCTATGGCAGCAGCTCGGGGTTATGGAGAAAAGTAAACATTACCTTTTTACGTCAAATTGTCATTTTTGGTATAGATAGTTGGTTTCAGATGTGGAATATAAAGCAAATAATCAACTTTTGGTTTCAAGCAATGAGACGAGCTATCACTTCCTCGGCGATATGAATGTATACGCTATCTTTCCTCAGCTGCGCTTCGGAAAGATAGCTACATCCAGATCGCCTCGGAAGTGATAGTTCGTCCCATCACCCTCACCAACGCTGATTATTTGCTTACTCCCTACCCATCATGAGATCTACAGCTCTTCTACATGTAGGGGTGAAGCACGCAGCATAAGATGCATGTGCTTACCCGTAGTCAAAATCTTGTGGCAATATTTTCGTGTGTTGTTCCGAGACCCTACGCTTAGTGAAAATCGCAAAAAAATTAAGCCCTCACGAAAATATCAGCTCATACAGGACAATATCCATGTAAGGAGCACAAGAGGCACCCATGTGACCATGGTGAGTGTCCACCTACCAATGAAGACTTGCACGAGGCTGCGTGCCAGACCAAAGACCACGTAGCCAGACATCCTGAAGCACAGCGCAGTGACGGCCATGATGCAGTCAGGCACCCCACAGAGATGCAGCAGAGGCATGGCCACAAACAGAGTGAGGCTCTGGAGACCGCTCTTAGCTCCCGAGTAGTACGCTGAAAACACCAAAGGAGGATAACAATAATACATGTAGTAGGTGGTTAAAAACAAATTTGGACACTTTTGAAAAATTATAAAAACTTAGTTTCAACTCGTATCAGGCTGACACATCATGAAGTCAAGGGATGTCAAATTATCTAAAGGTGTTTTTTGTGACATGTCATCAATCATTTTTCCTGTAATAATCCTGTGAATATTTAATAACATTTTTTACATTTGGACAAATTTGAATCCAAAACTTTATGTGTACCAGATTATTAATTCAGAACACAACAATGGTCATTGTGCATCACACATGCCAACCCACAAATCATTTTCTGCCAGAAGCATCACGCATTATTAATGACACCGTGATGGCAGTAGCTAGTGGATTAACAGGTATGATACACAATAATCATTGTTGTGTTCTGAATCTATTATCTCATACACACAAACTTTGAGGTCCAAATTGGTCCAAAAGTAAAAATCTCCTTAAATATTCCAAAGATTGTTATAAGAAAATTAATCAATGAAATGCCACAAAAACCTGTGGCTAAAAACTTTGACATCCTTTGACTTTATGATTGTGTCATGTTCAGCTTGATTTGAGTTGAAACTGATTTGTAATTGTTTTGCAAAAGTGTCAACAGTTTTTTTAACACATAGTATTCATGTATATTTCAAAAGATTAAAACAGTATCAAATGCATATATTTAATCCATAGTATACAAGTTCATGTTTGCAGCTTTTGTGGTAAAACAGCAAGTCCATTAACAGCAGTATCTTTTTCATTATAATTATCATATTTTTTTTCAAATAACCAGTTCATGATGGATACATTATTAATTGATGTACCCAATATATGTTTTTTACTATATATGAAATGTTTTAAAGAGATGTACATTGTCTTGGAATTGAACTTGAACTTGAATGACTGTGACAGTAACATACATTATACATCTCTACTTTACTTCTACTCATGGTCGTAGAGGTGTATGCCTTTTAATAACATTGTATTTGGAGTTAAGGAAGGCTTTGTAGAACAATGGCTTGTAATAATATTTGTATTAATTTCTTCCATATCAGAACACTGTTTTACAAAATCAGCTGTGTACAATGTAACTTCCTCCCATGATAATCTCTACATTTTCACAATTACAGAAAAAGAAGTCGGGACCCCCACCACAAGCGTAAGTTTACCACTCTCTCATTTAGCCAGTCACTTGAGTTTGACCCTTTGATTTACCCCCGCAAACACAAACAGTGACAGAGCCACCAAGGCCAGGAAAAGTGTCCTGTTTCAGTTGTGATACCCCGCAATACTTACAAATCTGGGTAGATGTAAATGATAGTGGGGCTTTCTTGAGGAAGTATACAGTGGTGTCGTTTTCACCTGTTGAAAGGGCAGGGAGAGAGAGAGAGAGGTTGAAGTCCAGTAAGAAAAAGAGAGTCTTATCGGTAATGAAAACCTAGGTGAGCAAGAGAAAACAATGACGGACACGACCCCATGCGCGCTACTTGGTAGTTACCGGACCAGATTCTGACAAGTTCAATGATCGAATGTATTAGGGTATGGCTCATATCACCTAGTTGATTGTACACAAAGCCTTGATTTGTAATGGTTGTGGGCTTGTGGCAGTACCTGTTTGAAAATGGGGAAAAAGTACAAAATTTTGATGCCCTTTGGACATGATACTGTGTCATATAAGGTACTTTCCTCATTCTATTAATTGATATTTAGTTATAGCAGTGGAAGTACACTTTCCAGAAACCAGTATATGAAAAGCATACAGTATCAGCATATCAGCAGAAACAAATGTTAATCATTTCATAAATTAGACTGCAAATTTGCAGAAGAAAATAAAGAATAAATCAACTTTATCAAACAATGTTGTTATTGCAGTAAACTATCTGACACCACTTTCCTGAAGTGGGAATATATCCCCGTCTGATAATGTACAAGTTAGTTGTTACATTTTTTAAAGTACTGTACACTGTAGATTGTGAATTTGCAGAGAAAATATACAATAAGTCAACTTTATTGAATAATGGCATTATTGCGGTAAACTATTTAACATAACTATCTTGAAGTGGGACTTCTTCCCCATTTGATAATACATGAACTTATAATACATTTTAATATTTTTTTCTCATTTCAAATCTTACATGAAATGCAGATGAAGCTATCAACAGTATATCAACAGTTGAAACACGGTGGAATACAGTTTGTAAACAGACTACATGGTAATGTGTATATATAAATAACTAATAGATTCAGAGTGTGTTCCACCCACTGGAAATTAATTACAAAATACAGGTGAATGTAACACGCTACGAGGGGAAAAGTTATGAATTCAAACCATAAATAGTTTATTATTCACCCTTCTCTAAAAAAGGACACCTGTGCTTACTTGTGCACAAAAATGTACACTAGCAATGCAACTCATGAGCCATTATATCCACATTTCTTGCGCTTGTTCTTTCTTCCTGTTTTAATGTTCTCCTCGACAGCACAAATCATGTAGAAACTCTTTTTCATGATGGTGACTACTTTATTGTGATACTAATAGAATGTGTAAACCCCAAAAGTGCATTTTCAATATCACCATCCTAGATTTTATATTTATTATTAACATGATCATAAATATTAGTTGAATCATCTTTGCTATTAAAACTACCACTACTAAAGTGTTTGTTCCCCTCTATTGACAATATTAAAATCATACAGAATGCTTGCCTGCCTTTCAGTTTTTTTCCACATGGCTAATTCAAACTGAAAGATATAAGTAGTAGTACTCACAAGACTGGTCATTCTTTCATTCTCCTCTTTTCTCCCACCATTCCAAAATTTGAAGAGAAGGAATCAACAATGATTAGTCTACTGCAGCCAGACTTGATATTGTTGTTTGAATTGAAAATGCCAAAAGCCTGGAGGCCAAGCTAATAGTATGACAATGCTTTGGAATTTATACATTCTACCACCAACAGGAAAGAACACATGACATACATGTACATGTACAACAACATACACAAGAGTGACAAGACAATGGAGATATAATTCTTTACCTTATTTCTAGACAATCTGGATGGAATCCCTTTAGCAGGCCTCAAATATAAATTTAAGTGGGGAATCAAATGTAAGAGGAACTAAAAACCTAAGTCAGTTCCAACATTCCTCTCTCAAGATCGCACCAGAACAGAATGAGTAAACAACTTCCGGCAAATTGAACATTGATTTCTGGCATGCTAACATAGCTCTGCATTTACAGTACGCCCCAAGAGTTAGTATGCGATAGACTGCGCTTCTTCTCACAGACCACCCCAAAGGATGCTCCAGCGGCCTAACATTTTGGCACGCTGTTGGGCGGACCAAAATGACACCACCATTAACATCAGCGGTTTAATGTGATACCTCTGCCGGCGTAAATGGGCTCCAAGTGACGCAATCACATTCTAATGATGCTGTTACTTTTCTAAAGCTTGGTATTTATGAGGACAAATGGAATATATCATTACTCCACCTTCAATTTACAAATTGAAAGAGAAGCTGGCCAGGAGAGGCAAACTACAAACTACTAGTAATGACAAAATAAGAAATCCATACCTGTTCCAACTAGCTGGAAAGTGAAGAGGCAACACAGCAACATAATAAGCTGCAGTCTCTGTCTGTTCTGTCTTTCTCTGCTGATAGTAATGAAAGACTTTGACAAGTTCTCCAAATGGCACAATTGTACACAGGACTTTTTACAAGACCAACTTTCAGTTCCATCTAAATGTTGAGAAATGTCGCTGGTGGCTTGCAACGCATCCTCTGTTGGTCTGATAGGGTTGGTGATGTCATCCTGACTCTGTTGACGAGATTCTCGCAACCAGACGAGAACATAGAGAATCACCAATGAATTGCAGATGATGTAGTAGATGAAGACAGCTGTGTATCCCAGTTTGTCAATGACAATCCCACAAGTAAGGAGTCCCACGAAGCTTCCACCAAAGGTCATGGCTTCCAGTAAGCCAAAGCGAGTTGTGCGTGACCTCTCCCTGGTGACATCGCCAAGGTAGCTGAACACCGCCGCAGTCAGTGTTGGGTAGGCGCCAAGTATACCCATCAGAACTGACCCTAGCACCATGATGCCGATGGTGAGCTCCATGTATACTGCACTGAAGATCAGACAGACACCATTGAGGACTGAGCCGAGCGATGGCAGCACCATGGCTACCCTTCGTCCAACCTTGTCCGTCCATGATCCGAGGATCAGGGTAGAGAGCGCCGATGGCACCGCCAGCGCAACGTTCAGCACAATCAACCAATATGACGCACTCTTCTGAACAACTTCCTCTTCCTCCTGGTAGGCAGAGAGATTTCTGCAAATCATGGTGTCATTGATCTCTGACAGGCAGACCTTTTCATAAAGGAGCTGTTGCAGAGCGAGGTACTGAAGGAACGATCCAAGCATGAAGAGGAAGAGCACTGGCTCTACCGTGATAGTCCTCTGCAGAACTGAGAATGCTCCCCTTAGGTCAGCCATCATTCTTCTCCTTTGATGCACACAAGATCTTCAGTCCTGTGGAGGTATGACAGAGAGAACAACAAATAGTAGTAGTCATTTGAATCCTCTACATCAATGTTAAAGATGATTCATGAAACCCTGATAACAAGTTGAACTGTCTTTATTTTGTGATGTCATGTGCGAGGTGCTCTCCCATCCCATATGTTGTGTTGTTGTGTACATTTTTTGGGGAAAATGTCCATTTTCTCAAAAGGATATTTACCATTTCACCTGTGCGTATGACATGTCATTAGACACATGTTTTTACACACATATCACTATGAAAAGATGTATTCCTTCATCAAAGAACATAGAAAGGGCAATTTAGAGAAAAAGTAGTACACAAAATATGGGAGAGCACCTTGCACCCGACATTACAAAATCAAAACTTTAAATCAAAAACCTTTCTTTTCCTTCGACTGATTTTCATCAAACCTTCACAAGTGTTTCTTTCATGTGTCTCCTCTTATTGAAACCAAAATAATTTCAGGGTGAAGTATCCTTTTAAATATTAGATTGCTTGCATATTTAATTGGGTTATCATTAGCTTATTGATATTTTATCAAACTTCAATATTTCAGCTTCAATGTGATACAAACATTACTATGTCTATGGTTCAGCAATTTTGAAATTTTAATGGACACATGTATAGTATGTCCACTGTGTCATGGCATTAGCGATCCATCCATTGTATATGCTCATTATCCAAGGTTCGATGCTTCATTTAAAATAATACATAGGGTTCTAGGTCTATGCATTAAAAAGCTAAAATGCACTACACTGTAGGCCCAAATGTGAAACTGGTCTTTCTTTGGTCAGTTTATGGCTGCTGTACCATCACTCATCAAATTCGAAATACTGTCGCACACTTGTGTCAAAAATCAAACTCTTCATGTGCCACTCCTTACAAATATTTCCAAATACATGTACGTCATCCCAACTAGATGCGCACATGCTAAATAATATGTGTATCCTTAGTCTATCAAAGCTGATTCCCATTTTACTTTTAGGGCATTTTCACGGTAACTGACGTTACACGGCACAATTTTATATACCCTTCATTGTGTGTATTTCTCTTACTACAAATGACTGAAGTTTGTTATTCATATAGTTAAAAAAGTTAACCCTGGTGTATAAATTGATATTAAGTTTTCCCATGCAACTGCACTTGTTATGCTTCAGCGAGCAAAGATGTGTTGGTAACTGACATTATGCGAAAAGGACGTAATTTTAGGGTGTTCAGTAAAACTACCTTTTGATATTTGCAACCAAGTAAATGAGCTAAATATAGGTCCGTCTCAAAGACAAATGGATCAATCAGAATACAGAATTTATGAACAGTCAAAATGGGTCACGAAGAGATAAGTGTCAATTTTGTAGCCATACTATCCATAGAGTATTAGTTTGGAGCCCGGGGGGGGGGGGGGCACTCACATACATTGGTGGTACGGGGACGTGCCGCTTTGAAGACCCCCTTTTTGAGATCTCGATATCCGTTCTTTAGATCCTCTATATCCTACGCATGGCGAAAGTTCCACGAAAGTTCCGCTCCTTAGCCTCCCCGCTGTGCCCCTCCCTCCGTCCCCCAGGTCCGCGGCTTGCGTTCAGCTTGCTACGCGTACGCTTCAACATCAACCTGGCCGCCCGACCCGCCGGCCTAGCGAGCTGCAAGAAAACCCTGACGTAAACACAACGCGTCGCATGTGCAGCGAGGATAGTTCTGTAGACCCTGTTTTTCACAATGCCGGTCGGGAATGCCGGTATAATTTTAGTTCCTAAGACCCCACATTTTACGCGGATTTTACCCTTGTAGTCAGTTCCTTAGACCCCCATGTCAGGGTTTCGTGAGGCACACCCCCATCAAAATATAATTTGAGTGCCCCCCCCCCCCCCCCCCGGGGTTTGGAGACCATTTTCAAATCCAAAATCATGAAAGAGTTGGAGAAAAAATTGTTCCAGAAACTTCAGGTCTTGATGTATCAAAAACATAAACATTTGACTTGAATATCAGTTTGATTTTTTTGCCTCTGTGTCCATTGTGGTGAAAATGCCCTTCAGATTTAGTCTAGGTTAGAAGAAACACAGCTGACTTGCAACTTACACAAATATCAATATGTGGGACAGTCGTTCAAGCGACGACCGAGCGTATCATTCACCCAAACACAGCATAACTAAACATAACATTTCTATTTTCATTATTTGTTCATACATCCTCTAATAATATCAATATCTTACTTTACTGAACTAAAGTGCATGATCCATTAGATATCAGAATAAAAGCGATATTCCACTTTCCGACTGGAATCTCCCAGACCACAGCTGACCCAGGGTCGTCTACCGTTCGCATTCAGCTAAGAGAACATAATGCAGCGCGCGCGCTGAGCTAGCCGAACACCGTACCATTAATTTCTGAAATGTCGCCATCTCTAGGCAGGTCGCACTGCTCGAGCAAGAAATCATATCAAAGGGATACAGAAAAGGTGGTCTTTATGAACAAATACGAAGTGGTCTTTATACACGGGTCCAATCACAATTCAATGCTATTAATCGATTAGAATTAAATCAACAGTACACCGTCTACATAGGTGTGACGATTTAGTTCCTGTTCCAAACAAAGGTCAAGTGAACATCTTTCTTCGCCGAGCCGGCCTGCCTGCCTGATTTTATTCAAGCGTGGATTTTGGGCGCTGCTATCTCAATGTTGCTAACTCGCGGATATTTGAGAAAAAGGGAAAAATACTGATGAAAAATTCAATGTCAACAGTACACCTTATACATAGGTGTGAATATTTAGTTCCTATTCCAAACTTAGGTCAAGTGAATATCTTTCCTCGCCGAGCCCTGCCTGCCTGATTTAATTCAAGTGTGGATTTTGGGCGCTGCTATCTTAATGTTACTTACTAGTGGATATTTGAGAGAAAGGGAAAAATACTGATGAAAAATTTAATTTAGGATTTTGTTTTTCTTTCAAATGTTCAAAAGTACATTCAGAAAGCCTTACCATAACAGCAACAAAATAATATGCTTTTACACAAAGAAAGAGTATGATTTAAAGACAATATTTTACATTCCATTTTCCTTTTGTTTTGATCTCTTCCTTTCCCACCAGTCAAATATGAAATGGATGTGGTATTGTTTTCCTCCAGTCACACATTCGGACATGTTATAAAAACCACTGGATTGTAAGTACCAATAATCTTCTCTCCAATGCAGGTTGTAGGTAATTGCTTTAAGACCACCACAGATACCATTTTCTGCTTATTTTGAGGTGGCCTTTATATACAGAGTTGATTGTTGGGTGCACAATAACTTCCAATCCACCTGTGAAGCTACCACCAATTCAGGGCATCAACACACGCCGTAAAAGCCGCACGCGCGCTCATCCAGCTTCCGTGCGACGTGCAACGTGTGTTACAAAATGCAGCCAATTTGACCGAGAATATTAGCCTTGCTTGCATTCACGGTCTAGCAAATCAGTTTTCGCAACTTCGTACCCGTTTACACAACGTACACAACGCACACCAATACACCAGTACGAGTCTTATCTACACACCTTGCATACTCGCTCGAAGGCTCGATGCGACGGGTACGGTACACGCATAAAAGAAATCAGCTCGTGGGAGAAAGAACAGCATATCGCGCATGCTCCTACATTAACTTAGCTTTGCCTGAGCTGGCTCCGGAGTAACAGTATCACTGGAGGTGGATCCCGAGGTGGATCCTTCATTACGTTATTTTCCTAACGATCTGTTTTCTTTAAATTTGATTTCGTCCAGTCTAGTTTGGATTCTCTTCTCTAGCTTCGCCGTGGAAGATAAATCATTTGTGGATAAGTTATGTTCCTTACGCTGCCGAGGACAGGCCCCGACTGGTAGAATCGGGGAGAAATGGGATTGGGCGCAAAACTGACTTGAACTTAAGTTAGTTCCCTTTTCTGTTTCTTTGAAGCTTGCGCTAGGTGTTTTCCCCGTGATTCTCAAATCTGTTGTAGACTGCATTGGATGCCTACAGTATCCTGCTGTCGCGCGGATCGACCAGACAACCCGGCGCTTATTATTCGACAGGGAATAATTTCTTCATGCAGTCTGGGAAGTGAGCTAAAAATTACGTCTTGAGATTGAGCAATCGTGTTCGGACCTATTAACTCGGACTCTTTGGTGAATCGCTCACCAGTCTAGGATACTTTATTGAAGTGCTTAGCCAGGAGGATCTTCCTTGGATTTTAACTGATGAGAAGCAACGCGATGTTTGGAGATAAAATGATGACGGAGGCGTTGATTTTCATCGCGCTGATTTCGAGTGCCGCTGCATTGTCGTGCGGTACCTGCAACCGGGAGAACTGCCCGACACTGACGTGCCGAGGAGGCGAAGTAGACGATGTGTGCGTCTGTTGCAAGGAGTGTGCGAAGTTAATCGGGCAGTCCTGCGGTGGACGGTTCAATAAATTGGGGGTTTGTGATGAAGGACTTGTCTGCGAACTTATTGTTGAAGTAGGGGAATCGTTGAACGCCGATGCTCACGGAATATGTAAAGGTGAGTTGAAAACTAATGATGAATGCAATTAATTTGGGAAGATCTACATGTAAGTCAGTCCTAGAAACAGATGAGATGTACATTTATAATATTTGCACAGTTATTAAAATATTTCTGTCTTAATCAAAATCATCATCATTTTCATATTCATTAACATTGCCACACTAGTTATCATTATCATCAATATCATCATTTTCATGATCCTGATCCTGATGTATATCATTGTTATCATCATTATTGTCATCACTGCCATCATTATGATCAGCCGCATCTTCATCATCATTATCATCATCATCATCATCATCATCACCATCACCATCACCATCATCATCATCATCATCATCATCATCACCATCACCATCACCATCACCATCACCATCATCATTATCATCACCAACATCACCATCACCATCACCATCATCATCATCATCATCATCATCATCATCATCATCATCATCTGTCACCACCACTACTACCACCACAACCATTGACCACCATCACCACACAGGAATCACCAGCTACAAATCACCACAATGAATCCATGTTCATTCCCATCTCCACAACTATACCACTTACTACCAATCCCTACCAATATTCCTGTCACCAGCACCAACATTTATTCCATTTCCTGTTATGGGCAATCATACAGCCCCCTGGCCTTCGTCCCTAACTCATCTCTTTAAAACAGCATCATCGCTTCTACAGTGGTAACCTCACCAAAGGGATTACTTCCATGATCAGAAATAATCACTCTCACTTCTATCACAGTATCACTGCAATTACCATTTCCATAATCGTCATCATCATCATCATCATTGTGATCATCGTCATCATCATCATCATCATTGTGATCATCGTCATCATCATCATCATCATCATCATCATCATCATCATCATCATCATCATCATCATTATCATCATCATCATCATCATCATCATAATCATCACCATCATCATCATCATCATCATCACCACCATCACCATTATCACCATCATCACCATCATTACCGTCATCACCATCATTATAATTCATCATTATCACATTGCTCACCAACAGTGCAAAAGTCACATGTACTGAACATGTACTACTTCCACCACTTACATCATCAATGAATTGTACTGTCACAACATTATGCTACCAGCACTTTGCTGCAATCACCACTCATTTTTATGAACAATAACATGGAGGATCAATGCCTTTGCCCCATATGTACTTCCATGACCCCTCTTATGTGTATGGATCACTTTATGTTTTAAAATAAATCTCAGGCTTATAAAAAAAAAAATAAAAACACTGACAGCTACATGTAGATATTAAGTCTTCCTGGCTGGAATTTTTGTTGTCGTTGGTCTTAATGCTGTACAATGTGTAGACTCAGAGTATGCAATGTGCATTGGTCAAGGAAGTTTCTCTGAATTTAACATAACTTAAAATTAAGTGATGTATTAACATTTCTGCCTATTGCTTCTTTGGCAATTTATATGCAAGTTCATTTTCTACAGTTGAATGTTGAGCAATTTGTGTTCTGATGAAAAAATTTGTTGAGTTTTGCTCATGTTTAATGTCTTGTGGTTATACAAGTTATTTTTTGTTAAACTTACATTAATCTTTAAACTTTGAGAACTGTATAAATTAAGGCACCATGCAAAAGTGTTGTAATTACATGTCATGTATGCACATGTTTAGCAAGATGAGAAGAGGTACAAGGCAATGTATTGATTTACACCATAGTAGCAACACTATACATGTAGCTACTATGTATTCTGACTAAATTATTAGGAATAGGAAGTCAATAGAAAAGTAAAGAATGTTAAGAAAATCTGATGTTTTATATAAAAAAAGTATGAGTCTTGTATTGATAAGCTCTGTCAGGATGATAATATTTTTGTAACATAGCACACTACATGTAGGTTTTATTTAATGTTTTAAAAATGGATTTCACAATGTGGATTTTTCTCCTTATAACAAAACAAACCAGAATTTTACAAGATGTCACTAGTATGATTTGCTGCCTTAGGTTATACCATATAGTTATGTTGGGTTACGGTAGGAAAACCAATATAAATGTTGTGTGGTCAGTGTTTACATGGTGCATAACAATTATTGGCATTGTCCATGTGAATGCAATCAATTTTGTTTTGTTGCAGACATGAGTAATACATTTTTTAATGTAAGGTTGTTTTTAAAAGTACTTTTTAATGCTATCAGCTTAAATACTGTACCACATGATCACCACAGACAATGTAAACCTAACATGTCCTGTATAATGTATGATAGTTCATTTCCCCCCCAATGTGCCACACATGTTACTGCAATCTGAGAGCTAGCAATTCAACTGTGAGTGCACACAAGCATTGTACTTCTTCATGTCAAGATATGGGGACTATGTGAATAGAGTCCCCTGCTACCTGTGAGTGAATAGAGTTTTTTTTTTTTTTTCTCTCTCTCTCTCTCTTTTTGGTAAATCGCAGGGGCAAAGGGCACTTACTTCAAACAGTCTGGCTGGGCTAAGACTGAATTGGATGAGACTAGTTTGTACTTTGTGTTAGCTGGGCTATCATTGTAGGGTTTAGTTAAGTTAGATACTAAATAAGCAACCAGTGCTGTGTTAAATAATTGAGAAGAAAGCAAGGACGCAATCACCCTGAAGAAATACTCGGTTGTGGTGTGTATACATACATGTAGATCTACATACAGGGACCTTATCAAATCTACCAATGGAATTCTACCCTGATAGAAGAAAGCATGCATACATGGGAATTTGATTTGTAATTGTTTAACACACTGTTTATTTTCTTGGTAGTGGGTTGATAAGACGATTCCTGACATTTTTTAACTGTCCACTTGTAGATTACCTGTCCAGGGGGCACCAGATTAGTGGAATTGCCCAGAATAGTTTGTTTGCAAGTAGGACCTGTGTAAAGAGCTCAGGGTTTCTGCTGTTGGCAGAGTCTAGGACATGCCAAGTGACAATTTATTCAAGCTGTTGAGGTATTTTATGTACTGTACATCTGGGGGGGAAATAAATTTGTATACATGTAATTGCAAAAGACTTAATTCCTGAGCACTGAACTACACTGGACATTGTATACCGTATACCTCAGTTGTCAGAAATGATCTTTCTTTATTTTGTTATGGGTGTCAAATCACAAACACCTTATGTGTAACTCATGTACCTCATTTAACCCCTTGTGTACTGAACATTCTGTCATGCTATTTACTGCAGCTCAAAGGAATTGGCATAGGGAAGGGGAACGGGAAGAAAGGGAAGGAGCCGCAGTTTTAATCCACAGTATATTTTGTCCAGTTCAGCATGAAACACAATGTTTTAGCCTCAAAAGCATCATGTTTCATGCTGAACTGGACAAAATAAACCGTGGTTTAAAACTGCGGCTCCTTCCCTTTCTTCCCTTTCCCTTTCCCTATGCCAATTCCTTTGAGCTGGAGTGTATGTGATAATTTGCGTATTGCTTCTGCAAAAATGCATGATTGGCACATAAGGGTTAACCATAAAACATGAGCATGGCAGCATGGTACTTTGTTGCCACATAGAAAATAATGATACTGGTCGGTACACTTGATGCATGAATGCTCCCTGATATTAGAAATCTATTTAATGAGAAAGAGAAGTTATTGATTACAGGAATGATGCAAGTCAAGGCAGAGAAGTGTGGTGGAAGCGTAACAAGATAATTACAGAAATTCCGCTCCTGACCGAGAACGGGTGTCAGCCTAATGCACCTGAACCACCAGGATCGAGGACACAGTTAATGAATCTTGTCATACCCCATCAAGCTCACATTCTACTTAAAGGGAATATCTGCCTTTTGCACGTCACAAGAGAGGAGGTGTAATAGAAACATGCACTGTGGATTGTCGCCAGATTCTTTCCACGCCCATATGAGGCACATTGAGGTACATTGATGCTTGGCATAAAAGTGGGATTATCTAGATTTTACTTTTCTTTTATTAGTTTAAGAATTGAGATGAAGAGAATCGTACTGTGATTAATGCATGTGGAGCGAGGCAAACAAAGTCTTAGTTTAATACAAAGTCTTAGTGTACTTCATGTATGTCATTGAAAACTGGCTATGTACACTACAAATCTTTTTAAGGCTAAAGCATCATGTTTCATGCTGAACTGGACAAAATATACCGCAGTTTAAAACTGTGGCTCCTTCCCTTTCTTCCCTTTCCCCCTCCCTATGCCAATTTCTTTGAGCTGGAGTGTATTTTCCCAAACCATCCATGTACATGTATCTGTACAATACATTTTAGTATGTGTTTGTACTTAGAATCTACAGTCAGGATTACAGTATGAATGTTTTGTCACCTGTTCTCTTATATTTACTGTACATGGCCATGAGTTGGATACAGTACTCTCATATTTTCCCATTTGATCAGGCATTTTCCCCAGGGATAAAATGCATCTGAATCATGCTCTAGCAACCACATGCATACTGTACATAGCAGCCACCTATTTTTTATGACCCCATTCCTTGTCATCCTTGAGTGGGTCTTTATACAGGTTTCACCGAACATTGTTTTTATTCAAATCTCCCATAAAATTACAGTTCTAGAACTCATACTGCACAAATACACACAACTTCACAGCGAACATGCATGGGTGGCGCAGGTGCTCTGATAAAGCCAAGCTGCTTAATTTGTAACTCCAGCATGAATAACACATGTTTCATTCATGCATTTTGTATATTGTCTCACTTTTTCCACATGATACTGCACATGATGCATGTGTGGGCGTCCATGTGTCTTACATGTACCTCATATTCCGGTACTTTATATTTATAGAAACCATACCAATGTGTACTGAAATAAGTAATGAGAATAAGTATGAACTTAAAAAACAGTTAAAGCCATTTGTAACTAATTTACAAGTTTGATATAAGACTGAGTGCTATTTTGAAGAAATTACAAATGTGTTTGTGTGGAAAGTAGTTTTAGACAAAGCTTTATAAAATGTGCATGATCGTACCGATGACTGTACAGTGTAGATGCACAGTATTTAAAAATTAGAGTTTTATCAATGAAAGAAATAAAATTATAAGGTAACTGGCACAGTTAATAGTATCATGTGAACAAAAGAAATGCATGACCTCTAGCGGTGTATAGAATAAGGTCATAAAGTGTTTAGTTTGTGTATGTTAATTTCCCTTCACCAAATGCTTGACAATTCAAAGCTTAAGTAAATTTATCCAAGAGAAGCTTTGCAGTCTGGATGGCACAGACATGGTGTCTCTTTGAGGAATTGAGGAATAATTCCAATTATAAAGCACCAGGTATTGATTTGCCTGCCTGTAATTAGAGGGGAGAGTGTGATCGAGCACTCTTCTGATGTCAATGAATAACATTTGAAGTTCTGTTCATCCAGCCCTTGAAGGAATCAATACACTCCAAACCACAGAGGACTGGATTGTGGTTTGTCAGCTGAAGCTTTTCAAAAAGTTGTCAGCTACAAAGTGGCTACTGAGGAGCGGTGACATCATTAAAAGTGCTTGTGGGATTGTTAGATCTATGTGGCACTGAGATGATGAAAAGGTGTGCCAATTGTGTGTGTTTGAGAAGTCATTTATTATGAGAAGCTTAAAGTTAGCCTCCTTTTTATGATTCAGAAGTCACAATCAGGAGATATAGCACACACGATTTTGCTAATTTATTTTCATATGTGTGTACCTCAACTAGACAGAGACGATGGTGTAACATTATTTTTGCGTTGTCTATCTGTCCATCCCTACAACACGTCACCATTTCTTTCTCTCCCAAATTCCTGTTCTGATGCATGTCTGCTTTGGATTACAACAATACATACATGTAAGTAACTACATGTACATGTATAAAACAACTGAAAACCACTTTTCTCAAGTGTTCAGCTATAGAATAATGAAAATGCAAAACATGTGTCAGTTTAAGGTCAGAACCTTAGACAAAAGAAGCTGTCTTACATGTACCCATGTATGTGCAGATGTATGCATGTTTATACTTGCCACGAATTGTGCAGATAGATGAGGAAAATGTTTGTGGGGGGCTACATGTACAAGTAATTTTAGGCCCCCTTGTCATTTTTTTTATTTTACCGAGCAGCAATACAAACAAATCAGGTAGAGTAGCACTTTGTCTAGCACACAAAGGTTTAATAAATATCCCTCTCTTCTTATTTCTCTTTCCAGCTATCCAGAGACCGGACGATGGGACCAGCTCCTTCCCTGACTCCTCCCACGCCTTCAGCTACGACTCGGACTGCCAGATCCAGCCGTTCTCTGGCTGCAATGTGGTGGACGAGCGGCAGTGTGCCTGCAGCGAGGACGTGCAGACTTGCATCAACCCATTTCAGTACTCCAGTCTGGAAGAGTGTCGGCAGGCGGTGCGCTCCAAGAATGACTCCTTACCAGGTAAGACCATTCTGCGATTCTACATACCACATATAAGGGAAAGTTGCCCCATAAAAAGAAAATTAACCGTGCAGCGACATCTAGAAGTTGTTGATGTTGTCGTGTCTGCTGTCGGTCTCATACACTAGACCAGAAACTAACATTACTGCAAATAAAATCTGATGAATTTGATGATACTTTTAACAAAATTTGTTCCTTCCGGCAGCAGAATATTACTGGGTGTCATGAAGAAAAAAATGGGAGTTTCTGCCGAATTTGAAGGGCTTAATTTTGGAGAATACATCTCGAAGACGTTCGTTGGACATGGGGTTGGTGTGAATGGTGCTGTGGGGGTAGCGAATGGAGGGCAGCTTAACATGAACAAATGACAGAAACCGTTCCCAGAATCTTTCAAGAGTTGTTGACAGAACATGGGAAGGAAGGGAGGAATGCAAGAGAGACTGATAAAGTGACAGCTCTGCACTTACAATTTTTGCTCATGTTTGTTTCTTCCCAGCACCAGGGTGGTCACCAGAAAATCTTTTACGCATGGCTCAAAAGAGCAGAATGTCACTTTTTGTCAGATATCTGTGCTGGACGCGTGGTACACAACTATGGAACGCGTGGCTCAAAGAAAACAAAAACAATAAGAATAATAAGACTGATACTGATTTTACGCATGGTGCAGTGAATTTACACGTGGCTCACAATCACTTTCTGGACCCGACGCGTGGTGTTTGCACCGCATGTTTTCTACACTGGGGACCACCCTGCCCAGCACGCACATCTAATCATTCCATTCATCTTTGCCCCATCCACTTATATATAATCGTGACTGGGCCAGAAAAGAGGGCCATTGTACATTGCTTAGCCGGGCTCAAAAGGGAAATACCACTCGTAACAATTGATTTAAAACCCAGCATGAAGAGAAAAACAATCAGAGAAGCAGAGTATACCACATCCATAACGAGACAAATAGAAAGTTTCAAGTTGAAATGACTAGCCTTAAAATAATGTACATGATTACCAAAATTCATTTGTGTATAGTCTATACTTCTCAGTGTCTGGTGTACAAGGCCAATGAGAAGTCTGCCAGATATGTTAGTGTTACATACGATATGTGTGTGGTGAGTGTTTTTTGAGTAGGCGCTCCCAGCTTCAAGCACATTATCATTCGGACAGTATTTGATTTTATGAGAGGAAGTATAGTTAGGTTACAGATATACATAATGTCCAAGAGCCTGAAAGCAAGGCTAGCATAGAACCTATAGACTAGTACACGACAAGGGACTGCTCCAGTTTACATTCCGAGAGGGATCTGGCCAGGGACACCGCTATTGTTTGAGTGACAGTCTGGACAAGACGACTTTATATCTCAGCATGTTTTGGTGGACAGTTGAGATGGTCCGTTCTTTGTGAGATGAAAGAGGAGTACAAAGGAGAAGAATGGAAGAGAGTGTTTTTGTGCCATAATTTTTTTTAAAGGTTCCATTGCAGAAAATTGTGGTGTAGATGAATGCAGCACATTTACTGCTGATGCATGCAAGAAATAAAATAAGTTGAATCATTCTGATATCAGTCTGATATCAAAGTAGATGTCATCTAATGTATACAAAATAGAGCTTTGAAAGAGAAGTTTTAATGTTGGATAAGTAGATATTTATAGGGAACTTTCACTGTTTGGCCATATTTCTAGAGGAACACTATGAGCAGCAAAGCCTTTTTTCACTGAGCCAACATTTAATGCCATCATGAAGTAATTTTGAAGGCCATAAAAGGGTGTCATTATGAAAAGCACCAATCAGCTCCCTTGAATAATACAAAGATTGGCAAACATGTGACTCGAAATCAGGTGCATACACATGTATACATGTATGTCATGTGTCTGAAAAGACGTTATGGCTTAGTTCTGGAGGAAATACACATATGAGACTTTATGGCTTTATTATATTGAAAAAGAATTATTGCGTTTATGAAAGGCATTTGATAAACACCATAGGTAATCAAATAAAAATGGCCATTTTGTAAGGTCAAAATGAGTCTGTTTGACTTCATTCTGTCTGCAGCTCAGCAACTGTAATACATGTACATGTACAATCATGACAATTATATATGTACACAATCAGTGGCTGATGTGTATTCATTTGGTATGCTGGATGAGCAAGGATGAACAAGTAGACTAGAGCCTATTCATATTACGTGGTGCATGTATGTGTTTGGCTCAGGTATTTAGCGTGTTTATGAATTTAATGCGAATCTTCTCACTCTGTTTATCATCCTTTCCGGTTGTACAATTTTAATTTCCGGCGATTTCTAGTAAAAAACAAATGAGGCGTTTCAGTGTCATTCATTATTGAAAACGTATTGTAGAAATGGAATTGGATGGTGTGATTTCCCTTGAAATGTGCCCTGCCATTGTGGCATGTATTATTATTGTGATATTTCAATAGGCGCACTGTGAAAATAATTCATAGCAATGTACTTACATGCATCCTTTCAGTATTTCTGCTTTGAAAAGTTGAAATGAGGTCATGTGTGATAAATGCGAGGAGCAGAAACTTTTAGACAACATTACAGATGCTCTTTATAAATCTGCATCTGGAGCAAAGCAATTTGTATTATAAGGCAAATAGTTTGGGCCTTGGGGCTCAAAATAAATTTGGTACTGTTGAGTCTTCTTGTGACTTCCATTTTATTTTTCAGTATTTTTAAATCAATGATGTGAATGGTATTTCATTGTTTGCATTAATGTCTATCTCAAAACGAAAGCCCTACACGATTGGTCGAATGCTACATGTATGCGTCTGGCTACCTACATGTACATGTAGTTGGACCACATGTTTTATATGCTCATGGCACCCAAAGGCTTAACATGGAGTCACAGGAAGTCGGCCCGTCCTTGGGTCCTCCAGACTAATGGAACCTCACTCAGGTGTACCCAAGCCTGATAGGGTGTGTATAGGGGGGTCTCGATGCACCCCTCTGGCCCTGTCTGCTCATCTCCCTAACCCCATTGTTTCAGGCTGAACCACCCTCTACCATAGTGGCCATCACAAGCATCATTGCAGAAACTCAATCGCCACAATTATCTGACAAGTGAAACAAAATTTGCACATTAGTTCTGCCCAATAAATCTTTTGTGATTCCCTCTTTGACTTTGTTGCTTGAAATGCAAGAGAATCGGCACATTCGAGAAATGGCTGCTGTGGTTGTAAACCGTAGAATTGGGAGCTGTAGAAAATATCCATTAGTTTGTGAAAGCCTTTCCTGACCACAAAGAAATATGTATGTAATCATTGTAGACAGGAAATTGCAGAACAAATTAAGGTCATTATTTTCCATGAATGCCAATAACTAGATGATTTAGCAGCCCCCCAAAACATACCCGTTTTGAATCCCCAAGTGGCTGTGGTTTCTATACCCTTTTCTACAATTTCAAAGAAAAAAATAAAGTTACTGAGGAGTGTTTTGTATGCTTTGCTTCAATTCCACTGTCAAAAACAGTTGTACACGTATTGTTTATGAGTTCCCATCAAATGAAAGAAGAGGCCCTATATATTCATGGAAAAGAAATGGAAGCCATACGCACTCTGGTTGTGATTCTAGAGATGCCATATTTTTTTCTAACCTTGTCATATGTCATTTCCACTGGTATCCATTATCATCCTGACATCTGTATTTTATTTTCAAGCAGGGAGGAGCACAGCTCCGATAAACCAGTGATAAACCAGTGATGGCGTAGGCAAAGTGGCGACTCAATGATTGAGTGGAATAGTCTCTGATATGTTGGAAATTGTCTCTTTTGCCCACAGAAACGTTTTCTCAAATAAGATCTTATCATTTTGTATTTAAGGTGAATGTTGGAACATTGCACCTAGATGTACATGCGTGTGAGAAGTCTTAAGATTTAGAGAAGAAAATAATACACATTCCCCTGCACACCCTGAAGACCTGCAGAATATGTGACTGTATTCAAGTCAGTGCTAGCCATATCTACTGGGCATAAATGAACATGTATAGCCTACAAAATGGAAATCGCATACTACTTGCTTGGAAATTGGTGCCTCTTCATCTTGTTCTTGAAACGCTATTGGAATGAGAGTGGGAATCAAATGGAGCCACAAGGAACTTTGCATTGTTGAAACATCATGCTATTAAAATGCATGAAACAAATTGCACTGAAATTAGCATTGCAATAAAATATCACACTAAATAAGAGCAAAGAAGTCAGCATCTTAGAATGTATAAATCAAGATGCATTACTGAAACCCTAAAGACCCATTGTTCCCATGTAAAACGCTTTGCTTCGAAGCTTACGTTTGCTTTGTTCTGATCCCTTTCTTTCATGCCCCCCTTTTTTTCTGGAGTAGCCAGTAGAGTGCAGTGTTTTGGCAACAAACTACAAAAAGCTTCTAAAACTGCTTATATTGTGTGGAAAGTACAGGCTAAAAGGTGCTTAACAAGTTCTGTTTTGCTCAAGAGGCATTCCAGCCTTTGTTTGAAAGAGCAAGAGGAAGTCGAGCTTAGAGTGAGTTTGCATTGGGTGTAGTTCAGTCAAAGTCAACCATCTCTGTCTCCATTATTGTCACAGGGATAACACATATGTGGTAAGTGGCAGATAATTAGACAGGAGTGGGCAACTACATGTAGGTCTCCAAATTGTCATTGACATGTGTAAGAATTCTCCTGAGTTCGCAAGTCCCCAACCCCATTCTTCATGTGGAGAATTCTAAACAGGCTAAATCATTAAGATGCCTTTATGATTTTGTAACATCATATATTTGTGTTAGATTTACACTACAGCTCAAAGGAATTGGCAATGGGAAAGGGAAAGGGAAGAAAGGGAAGGAGCTGTAGTTTGAAACCGTGGTATATTTTGTCCAGTTCAGCATTAAACATGATGCATTTTAGGCTAAAGCATTGTGTTTCATGCTGAACTGGACAAAATATAATGCAGCTTAAAACTGCGGCTCCTTCCCTTTCTTCCCTTTCCCTTTCCCTATGCCAATTCCTTTGAGCTGGAGTGTACGTGAAGTGATACTTAGCACCGAGTTTCTGACTTAACACCTGCATTTGGGCACTGACACAGGATATTGTTTTTCCTACATGACATACATATCAACTGGTAATTCAGGCATCTCTCTGTGTGTACTGTACACCAATTCATGTTATGTGTAGCTGACATCTATCTATTTAATTAGTATTCAGCCTTTCCTGAGCTTTAGTATTTCAACAAACTTTTTTTCTCACAGTAGTTTTTCTTCTTTAAGATAAAAAAGGTAGAAGAATAATCTCAGTACTCATCTATCAGGGAAAAGAAATATATTATGTGGGATTTCATGTCATGATCACCCTGAACCATGAAATGCATTATGCCCCTAGTGAGGAAAAGTCATTTGGCATTGCGGGGGCGAAATTGCCCAGAACACCCAAGTAATTTTTTTCAGTCATTGCAATATGTGTTGGATCCTGGCCCTAAATTATCTCATGAATGATAAATATTTGCTTTTACGGAAGAAAAAGGAAGAAAAAGATACATGTGGGGGCAATTGTTTGATTTAACCTCAGAATTTTAAGATAACAAGTACAACCTATCACTCAAGAGTTCAGCATCATTGTTGGTCTATTTAGTAAGGGGATCTCTGTGGCTGTGTCTGATACACACAGCCTCAGCTCACTACCAAGGTCTTCTTCCTTCCTTTTTCATGCAGGGGTGTCAAACTTGACTGACCAACACCCCAAATATTGGCAGAAACCTTACCCCATTGTTACAGGTGTGATACTCTTCAATACCATGAAATCAGCCATGTAATTGGAAGATGGTAGGAAGGCTTATCCCAGCCTGCCGTCAGTAGCAGGGCTCCATACAAACTAGCACCTTGGGAGGTCTTAGGTACTTCTCTCTCTTTCCCTCTATCTCTCTTTCTCTCAAAAAAATAAGAGGTAACAAGTTCAAAGACCAGGATAATCCACTCACCCCTTTGATCTTACCTGTTTTTATCATTCACCCATTATAGGCTCCTATTAATCCCCTGGGGGTAGTTGGTCCTTAATCCCCAATTACCCCTAGTTTAAACTCTTGAACTGATAAAGGGATCTTAAAGTGGCATAGGTGGTTCTTGAAGGAGATTTTGATTAATCCTATTCTGGATTACCCAGGTTTCTGTGATACTTCTTTATCATTGATTAAGTGGAATCTAGATTGTTGTAAAGAGAGAAGTGAGGCCCTTTTGAAGGAGCCAATTCAGAAAGTCAGGTTATTCCAATTAGAGCATTGTGCATGCAGGCAAGTGGTATTTCTCTGGTACATCATTCAAGTAGTTTTATACAGTACAATATAAAATCCATTGCAATCCATTGTACTGTTGGTGAAATTCAATGCAATTCAATGCAATATTGCAAGTCTATGAACTATGCTACTACACGTACATAAAAATGGGAATGTTATGATTATTAGTGTTTTATAAACCCTGTTTTTAAAAGTACAATATATGATGCCTGCTTGTGAAAGTTTTTTTGTTTAAAGTTAAAAAGAAGAAGAATGAACAGTTAATTCTAGTGAAATAGCTGGCCTAGGAGAGGGAACATTCTGTATCTTGAATATAGATGGGACTGAATTTAACTTAATTCCACAAAATTTATGATGCTCACAATAAGAGCATTTTTTTGTTGTTGTTGCATGGTGAGTATTAAGCAAGCACTTTTCATCACAGAATTGAAGAAGGGGAGAAGAGGAGGAGGAGGAAGAGAAGGCAGGAGGGGAGGAGAGGAGGAAGAGAGGAGGAGGACAGGGGTGTAGATTGGAAGGGCAGGTTCCCCTGCTGGGGTGCGCCATCTGGCTCTGTGGTGCCAGAACGAAAGGTCACGTCAGGTCACGCCTTATTTCAGCAAGAAATGAAAAACAAAACTTCTGAGTCCTATGCTCGGCTCTGCGTGTATACATGTAGTTCACCCAAGCAGACTCGCTTACATACTTCTCAAATTAGTTTTAGTTTCTCTGTGTTTATTTGGGTAAGAAAAAAAATCCGCTGTTAGTTCCCCCCTATAGATTCATGTTTTTTCCCCTCTACTTACACTGTAAGGGCGTACATGTATGTATGGACAAGTGTTCTGTTCTGTCTTTGACTTTTGTCTTCACAGACATACATGTACCTGCAATGACTTGTGTTGAGCCAAATAAACATATAGTTTTCTGGTTGCATACATTCATACAAGTGTATGAATATGTTTTAGTATGCCACCTAGACAGTACATCATGTGTATGGATTTTGACAGCAATTTTTGGCACTGAAAATGCCTTCCTTGCATTCTTAGTTGAGAATTTTGTAAATGCATTGAATCTGAACAGCAAAAGAGTCATGCGTCACAGCTTACTGCAAGAGAGTTTAAAAACAGCTATGTAGTTGAAAAGAATTATTAAATGCAAGAAAAATCACATGGAATTTGTTTGTGCTATGAATATAGCTTAAATGCAGGAGATCAACAAGCATGGCCAAGTCCAGTCATAAACAACTTTGTGCTTTTAGATGATGGGAAATATGTGAAACTTTGATTGATGTTAATGCGTGATGCAGATTTTTAAAACTCAATTTGAGCTGGGTCTGAATGATAAAACAATGTTCTTTGCTGTGTGTATTTTGCACCTGTTATCTCTATTGTTCATTAAGTATAGAAACATTTTATTAATTGAACATGTACATGTAGTAATACTCACAAGGAAAACATTCATGTATTATAACTATTGACTACCACATTTGTTGTTTTAGTATTGCTATGGATCCTGGGCCAAAACAACAAACAGTTGATTATCTTAGAAAAATCCATAATACAAGCACAGATATGAATGAATACAATAAACTAATTATTATCTGTAGCATAAACATATGACCAATATTGTGAAAATCTGTTGTGAAAAAAATATCTATACTACTTTTTACTTGATTAGACTTGATAAGTCTGTTATAGATCGTGGGTTAAAGCAATCTTTTCTTTGCTGCTCAGTTGTAGAGTTCTGACAAGACCATTATGGTCATTTAAAGGTCCAATTGCAAATGAAATAGCACTCCTAACTTGAGATTATGGGAACGGGGGTGTGGAACCCTGTCATGAATGAAGGCATCCGCATTGTTCTGCAGCGATGGAATGACCCTAATTGTTGCAGAGTTCCCTAACCACTTTATGAAGTGCTGGTTAATCGGCCATTTCTGCTGTCTATAAAATTATGAAGACGTGGATTGAGCTGTGACTATTTGGCATTGCCGACATGTGACCCATTATTTGCAGAGGTTTATTTGGAACATTACCAGTGGAGAGGAATCAGGGATAAAGATTAATGAAAGGGATTGGAGACAGGAGGGCTAAGAGTTTACTAATGACACTTAGTATTCTTCTAGTGCAAAAAAAAACCATGCAGGGCTTAAAGTGCTCAAAAAGAGCCCCTGAAGAGAGCAAAAAAAGCTACTGTTAGATATATTTACTGGTATTTGTATGAGTGTAAGTGAAAATTATACATGGGTTGAGGTTAATTTAGCCCCGCAATGCGTAAAAGAGCCCCTGTGAAAAAAAAATATTCTGGGTGCAGGGTGGTCACCAGAAAATCTTTTACGCATGGCTCAAAAAAGCAGAATATCACTTTTTGTCAGACATCTGTGCTGGACGCGTGGTACACAACTTCAGAACGCGTGGCTCAAAGAAAACAAAAACAATAAGAATAATAAGACTGATACTGATTTTACGCATGGTGCAGTGAATTTACACGTGGCTCACAATCACTTTCTGGACCCGACGCGTGGTGTTTGCACCGCATGTTTTCTACACTGGGGACCACCCTGTCTGGGTGTCCATTTTGTGACATTAGTTTTAAAAAGTTGCCCCCACAAATTCACTTAAAATGTTCTACTTGTACTGTAATATATGAGGGTAATGCAAAACATGTCAGGCTAAACAGATAGCCCCCTGCAAATAAATTTTTAATCCCCCCTCCCTGTCATGTCTACTCATGGTCAATGTACAGAGAGGTTGAGGCACTTATGGGGGGTTGTTTTTGATCATGCATGTATGACAGCTCCAGGTGTTTGGGGTACAAAATGATGGATGGGAAGGGGTACCTTGAAGATGCATAGTAATTAAATGGCCCATTTCCGTCCTGTTTGTTGGAAGTGTGCGGGATCAACTGGTGATCAAGGCAGTGTGGGGAAGGATCAAGGGGTAGGAGAGGTAGGGGGTCAAGGGAAGAATGATGGGGTACGCTAGGATTAACAGGGAGGAGAAAGTAGGTGCGTCTTCATTAGCCCGATCAGACAAAAATTGTTGGTTATTGTTTTATTTTTGCAGTGATTCCATATGTAGCAGTAATAAAAACAGAACAAAACAATACACACAATTGTTTACATTAATTTGATGCAACGCTTTTGCTTATTTATGGACTGGGGCAGACTTATCTTGTCTTATCTTCTGTGACACAATGAATGGGACAACAGATAATAAAGTTGATCTTGATATATCTGTTATGGTATGCAAGTAAACATGAATAATAAATATGTTACCGCAAACAAGCGATAAAATATCAAACTTCTATCAGGTATAGATGTTGGGAGTAGATCAGAGGGAAAGAGAGAATAGGATTACTGAAGTTGACCCAGTCAAAATGTAAAATGATACTGTGTAACAAATGTATTCTGTCACAAGTCATGTCAGTTGAAATGTACAACAATGGTTAGTAATGCAGTAAAGAAGTCAAATTCCTTCCAGTTGTCCCACAATAGGGCATGCAACAATGGAGCTGAATGCAATGGCAGGGAGGGGAAGGGAGTAAAATGCATGGAGCATTTAGTTGTGCCTCTGAAGTATTTGATCAAGGTAATAATTGAGAGAAATCGTAGCCCTTCTATTTGCAAATGCATTGAAAGGAATGAATGCTTTAGAGAGGGGAGAGAGGGAAGAGAGGAAGAGAGGGAGTGAGAGTGAGATAGATAGAGAGATAGAGAGAGAGAGAGAGAGAGAGAGAGAGAGGGGGGGGATAGAGGGAGAGGGAGAGAGAGAGAGAGAGAAAGGGGGGGGGGGGAGAGATGCAGAGACAGAGAAGGATAGGGAGAATGTGTGTGTGTGTGTGTGTGTGTGTGTGTGTGTGTGTGTGTGTGTGTGTGTGTGTGTGTGTGTGTGAAGATAGACAAATGGAGAGCATTGGAGATAAAAAGAAAGAAAGAAAGAAAGAAAGAGAGGGGGTGGGTACACAAGGGAGAAAGATGAGAGAGTGAAACAGAAACCCCGTTCCTATACACCGCCTATCCGTGAAAAAGGCGCAACATTTGCAGCAATTTTGCCGATGCATTACCGATACATATGAATGGGAATCGCTCAAATAATGCGGTATTTGCTTCCTCCTTTTTTGCGCTTATTTTGCGGCTTTTTCGCGGATCGATACCTAGTAATAATACCGCAATATTGCGGTAAGCGAATCTTATAAATTGCGTCTGCAAAATAGGCGTAAATGTTGCGCCTTTTGCATGGCGCTCTGGCATGTGGGTCGCTAAGCCTACCGCTCGTATGGCTGAGCGGAACAGTTCACCATTGGTTTGGAGAGAGTCCAGCTGTTCAAAACACTGCGACAACGGCTTTTGGGGGGTGTATATGAACGGTGCTTTTGCGGCTCGCTGGAAACTTACTTACTGATGTGCATCGGTAATAATAGCGGTATATGGTATATGAACGGGGCTAATGAGAAAGAGAGAGAGAGATAGAGGGGGGGGGGGGACAGAGAGAGAGAGAGAGAGAGAGAGAGAGAGAGAGAGAGCATAATAAAGGAAAACAGAAAGGAGAAGAAAACATTGCATTCAGGAGAATAGCAATGCAAAGAGAGAACCCTGGTTGGCACATTCTCTGGCTTGTAAAATGTCAACAGTGCTTTGTATGGCTGTATGATTGGGGGCCCTGTGAAAGAAGGCCCCTACCCTTTCAGCCCATGGTTCCATTCACACTAGACTGTATGCCCCCAAAAGTACACTCTCTGCATGTAAGACTGTCAGACTGCAGTGTGATCTGATTGCTATATGGGTTTGATTTAATTTCTTGTGGGACACTAGTTATTTTCAACCGATAACAATGTCTGTACTTTATTTATGTAGAGCATTGACCTATGATGCATTAATATTGACATGTAGGACAGACCCTGCATATAGCTCTATATTGGATTGGGACATCTCCCACTGCAAGCTCAACTGGCTGGATACCGCCCATTAGTGTGAACAGAACCTGTGTACAGTGTACAGTCCTGTATTGGATTGGGACATCTCCCACTGCCAGTTCAGCTGGCTGGATAGCACCTAATGAAAATGTAGTGTGAACAGACCTTGTGTACAGCCCTATATTGGATTGGAACATACTGCTGGTTCAAGCTGCTTCACACAGCGCCGATTTAAAAATAGTGTGAACAGAACCTGTGTACAGCCCCATATTAGATTGGGACATCTCCCACTGCCAGTTCAGCTGCCCGCACAGCACCCAATGAAAACATGAGCACTGGGCATATTTGCTGAGTCAATATTACCATTGAGGTTGTACCATTTGATTTGTGTGTGGCAAGCCCAGCCAGCCAGGGCAGGTCCGCAAACCACACACATTCTGGCCGGTATGAATGCGTGTGGTACAGGTGAAACCAGCAAAAACCAGCAACCATTGTGGAACCTCATTTGGTCAGCCGGTCAGTCATGACGTGGTGTCAGAAAAGAAAGAACTGGATCTATTTTAAGTATCCAGATAAAACCATGTTTGTGACAGTCCTGATTATGAACGCAAACTCAATGAACTCAATAACCTTGTTTACCATATATAACATTCTTCAGTGCATTCATACTTACAGAAGCCTGCATATAAACAAAATGATATATCTCAGGTGTGCATACTGTATCCTGCAGGTAAAACTAGTACTAGTATTTGGCCTGGGAGGTCACATAACAATTCATACACCTGTGTCTGTAAAGTATACGTAGCATGCGACAAATCTATGATTCATGTGGAACATGTAAATAGTTATAATGACTTCAAGAAAATAAGACATTTATGACACAATAACTGCTTATATTACTCATTGAAAGCACACTGAAATATAAAATAGTTTTCTCTTCTTTTCATGAAAATTGACAACATAATGTCTGCAAACTGTCAATCAGACTTGTTAGGTATGTCATAAAATGGTTAGAACTTGTGTAGGAATGAGTATAGTTGTATATTTGCCTGACATTTATTGCCTTATTTTTCCACATGGATAGCACAAACATGCACCTGTGTTTGTTTTTGTAGGGCTGGGGTAAAATATGTAATGCTTCAGTAGTTATATTCTGTCAAGTAGGTAGTGTTTTTTTTTTACATCATGTATGACAAGTCGTAGTTAAATAGGTCAGACATGTACGAGTCGAAGACAGTTTGAGTCTGGTTCATTGACACCGAGGTGATTCGACCATGTACACTCCTTTCTATTACCCTCTTATTTTTCTTGCACACATCTCGCGCTGGCTTGTTACTTTACTCTCGGTATTCATCCATGAAATACAACCGGTAGGAGTAAACAACCTTAAAATGTGTGATTTTAACGTAGTCCGCAGTGGAAATTGAAATGTTTTGAGGCCCTGTCTGTGAAGTAGATGTAAACAGTGTTGTGAATCACAAGCTACATGAAAGACAGGATTTATACTGGTACTTGAGAAGGTCTTGTTTATTGCGGGGAGAGGAGAAAACAAGACCAGATCAAAAGTAAGCTGAAGAAGTCAATGAACTGAGGTTCTGGCATATCTTCATGCATGAGGCAAATAATGTTTCTTAATATGCTTCCAAGCTTAAAGGTAGCCTCTGTACATGTTTAAGATATGAACAGAGCAACTGTTGTATCAATGTTTAAACTTTGGTCATAGAAAACATGGACTCAATGTTGTTTCAAAGGAGCTAAGTATTAAGTTCTATCAAGCTCTGCCTCAACATTAGGTTATTAGTTACAAAAGTCCTTAATAGATGTTAATACTAAAACAGGACGGAAGAAAACAAAATGAATGAAAATGTGCAGTAAGGAGCGGGACATCTTTAACAAACCACACTGTGAAGATCAACATCCGCCCTGTCATGATATTGCCTCTGTTTGCTCACATTGCCTGTTCAAACTCCATGAATTACTCTTAACCTAGATTGAATCAATCCACTATTAATAGTCACAAGGGTTTTGAAAGTAGGGAAAAAATTGTGGTCAGAGCAAACCCATGGCTGCACGCACATTTGGGAAATGAATTCAAAGGCTGCTGATGAAGATAAACTGTTTTTAATAATAGGCATAATAAGAGGCATCTTACAAAGAAGAATGATACATTAAACATCTTGTTTGTCACATATGAACTCTGCACAGGTACATTGTTTATTCATTATAAGAAACATAACAGACCGCACGTTGGATATGAAGCAAAATCAGAATTTTGTTTGTAATGCAGTTGACATGTCCAACTAAATATGGTGCTTAAGAATGGGGCAGACATATATTAATTCCACCTTTTGAAATATTGCAAATCTATAATCTAAGAACACAATCTGGCATTTTCGCTGGGTTCCTTTGTACTTCACCAGTTAGGCTTTATTCAAGGCTTTGGAGTGTATTTTTTCTGTCTCAGGCCATGTTGCATTCACAAGGAAGTGTGGACACAAACTTAGTTTGTCTTGAGAGAGTGAGAGCGAGAGCGAGAGAGAGAGAGAGAGAGAGAGAGAGAGAGAGAGAGAGAGAGAGAGAGAGAGAGGGAGAAAGAGAGAGGGAGAAAGTGTGTGAATGGTCAAATATGAGTGTCATTATAGAAAGCGGCGAGGGGAAACCGCTTCTGTGTGAGATAGAATGTACCTTTGGGCTTGAGGTTCTCATAATTCTAGGTAAAGGATGGTAGTTGTAAAGCTAACATGACTCGTAATCATCGCATAGTCTTTCGGCCATCACCACACATCTTATTCATGTACTACAAGAAGGAATCATGTCAAAATTATAAAATCATTGAAATCAAAACAAAATATGAAGCTGTGATGAGGCGAAATGGGTGTGCCGCGATGTTGCGGGTCCACTACCAATATATACCACTACCATCTATCTCTAGAATGGGCCAGCATGCCAGGAGCTCCTTTAAGAACGCACGGGGCATGATGTCTGGCACAACAAGATAACTCACCCCAGCAGCAAGCCAATGCGCCTGCCAGCGGGAGCAGCCGATTCCAATGATTTATTGAACTCTGCCAGCCCCACCAGACGCTTTGTTTTCACTGGGGCCCATATCGCCTGTATATCACCTGTTGCTTCCAAGTTCAACGGGGTCAGGATTTAAAATGCATTCATCCCGGCCCACATGGGTCTGGAGGAGGGCGATAACATTCAGCTCCAGGACGAGACTGTGTGGGGAGGAGGAATGTGGGGGCACTTAAAGGGGGACGTAATCCCGCTAAGAAGGAAGAGTCCTGTGCCCTTTTTGTCTGGCCATTCGTGAATGATGCACGCTGCAACACCCGTCACTCTCTTTCGGCAATTTTTGCATGGATGAGAATGTGCTGACGTTAACAATATTTGCTGTAAAGATCAGAATGTTATCTTGTTCAGTACACAACATGAATACTTGATATTAAAAGAAATTAGTTTGCGAGTGTGCGCTCTTCTAGCTGAATGATAAATGTTTGACATAGCAAAGTACTTGCACAAACCTGTATGTCTTCAATATTTGTTTTGAGGTTGGATTTTCCTGTTTAAACTTTTGCCTTGTGCATACATGTACATGTATATCCAAAGATCATGATTTGAAAGTAAATAACAAAATTACATTGTCCTTTTCTCTGTGGTATTCAGGAATAACCTTGTCGTATCAAAGGAAAGATGCAAATAAAGCTCATGTGAATATGCATTTCTATAGTTTCAAATGAGAGATATCTTTTGAACTGTATGAATGTTTTTCTTCCTAGGAGTATATCACTTTGTGAAGCATTTCAATTTTGATTGTAAATAGGTATATAATCAGACCAAAACAATTTGTATAATTTCATTGAAAGTCAGTTTCCAGTTCTATTAATGTGAGGGAAGTTCTAATACAATATTGTCTTAAATTTTCCATGATTTCATGAAATGTCATATATTTCTAGACCTGCTTAAGGAACACCCGTCTAATCAAAAGTGGCTCTTGTCATTGGTGTGCACAAACCTCCTCTGGAATTTGAGAGAAAAAGAAGTATGCATTTCCTATTTTCTGAATGAAAGCACCAGAGTTGTTGTCCTGTGAATAGAGAGTTGAAGCACTGAACTGCACATGACCCGTGAATATAATTTCCTTGAGGTTGTCCGTTCTTCACTGAGTGGTGATTAGTCGTGACAACCAACAACAGCTCATTTCTCTAATTCCTGTTGTACTCCTCCTCTACCATTCTAACCTCAAGCCTTGATTTATCTATCTCATCAAGCTGGTCTATTGTTGGCAGAGGGATATAACCTGGTTATTACCTCAGCATAACTTGGGCCATTCAGCCTGGGTAATCCTTCACATTAATTAAATGAGGGTGGTGATTTATTTTGAGTGCCAAACGTTCAATTCAGATCCCATTTCTTGCTCTGAGGGAAACAGCTGTGTGTTGTTGATGGTAACAGCATTTTTTAGGGGTTAATGCAGCAGCATTGGTAACAATACTCTTTGTGGTGTCTTTATTTTTGGCTTTTCATCACATATTTTTCTATAAACTACTGTAGTTTACGACATGTTTTATTGTATTATCACATTGAAATAACAATAAGCTGTCTTTGTATAATATATTTTTTATACTTACAAAGCCCACACACTCTTTCCTTTCAAATGAATTATGCTTCATTCACAACATATCACATTCCATTATATAAACATTGGTGTGTATTATTAGCGATCAAAGTTTCATTGAGGAAGAAGAAAGACCTCTGCCCAAATATCGGCCCTGTGAGCTGGAACTTGTTTTTCGTTCCCCGTTTAAACTTGCATACTCTGGTAGTGTGTACTGTTATGCAATGTCCAAGCCAGTGCAAACAATGAATGGAAAATGAGTGGGAGTTGTTTAAACACTGGGTGAACCATCAATATGTACTCTTTAATTGCATCAACAGGAGGACAATTACCTCTTGTTTTGTTCAGTCTGTGAGGAAAGATATCATAATGCCCAAACTCTCAAGCTAACATCTCATCATAGGGAACAACATGGGGGTGGGGCCGTGGGGGTGGTGTATCCTTATTTTTTTTTTATACAATATATGAAGTAGGCTCTTGCAGTGGCTGGACTTTTAAAGCTAATTTATAAATCATTTGTTTCTTTGGTAATGTGCATCTAGGAAGAAAAACAGACAAAACCCCCACAGAACAGTGGACAATGGCCATATTTGCTTACAGGTTTCTGGGTCCAGTTTGGTGGATTTCAATACCAGGAAATGTTTTGCAGTATATTTTGTTGAGAGTGGGCTATTATCTCTGCTACCTACAAGCTCTGCTTCTTGCAAGGTGGACTTAAAGAAGGCCTGTGTTACTCTTGGTTCTCCTGTATTCCTCACTTCTCATGTCCTTCTTATCAGGCGTGGTCACATGATTGGAAATATTACAGAATTATAGGTTACCAGAATTTGAGCCTACATGTATGGTCCACAGCATTGTAGAAAAAGCAGTGAAAATTCCCAGTAAAATCTTTGCTTAAATAAGGTTCTACTTCTTTCTCTATTTCTTTTTTATGCGCATTGAGACTTAAGTAAAATTGCGCTATATAAGAATGGACTATTATTATTTTTATTATTATTATTATTAAATGTTAAGCACACTTCACATCAAAATATTTATAACCACCTTATGACTTCAAATGACGCAGACTAAGCTATTGTTGTGATCGAATGGAAATGATTGCAGTAAATATATATATAGATCCAGGAGATGGTGTACAACTGTCCAGAAGTGTGTTTACACCTCCCTGCCTCCCAATGAAACAGCATGAGAGAGTCTGTTGATTTGAATCATTGATTGCGTTCCTTGTGAACGCGACCTCAGACGCCCAAGAGCAATCCCATCAAAGAGGGCAAACACACAAAGCCGTAAGGCCATCGCCAGGGAAGGCACCCACAGACGAACCCCCAAATTCTGATTGATTAATGACAAAAGCATATTTAATTTGGGAATAGAATTTTTTTTGAACCCTTTGGTACACTGACTTGATTGGAAGAATGCCTGGTATGTGCATAATATTTCCAGCGTTTCCCAGACCAGGTAACAACATGCTTGACTTTTTTTTCTCCTTTTTTTGTAATAAAACCAACACAATCTAATTTCTGACCCCTTCATGAGGAACTATTACCAATGTTTGAAGATTGTTTGTTGCCCTGTCGTTCCTTGCGATTCAAGATTTTGCGATCAATTTTGTGTTGAAATATTGTTTACATGGCATATCCTCTTTCCATAAGAACCTTGGAAGATTTCTACTGTTCTGGGTAGTTCTTGCTGCAAGAGAATGGGCAATTCTGAGAACGGACTTTTCAAACAGTGGCTTGTTTATTGCAAGGCTTAGCAGGTAGAAGGGAGTTGCAGGGACCTTGCAGTGACTGGGCCAAGTTCCCTTTGGATCTTACAATAGCTGGTGGAAATTTGCAGTAGAAAATTGAAAACTTCCCCTGTGACTCTACACAACAGATGGTTTCTCAAGGCGGGTCTTCTTTAGCGGAGGCTCACAAACTATTGTGCTTTTTTTTTAAATCTGGGAATGTAGCCTGAAGTTGAAAGCCTTCAGCTGTTGCTTGTATGTAATGTGCGATACTTATTGCACAAGCGTTGGAAAAATGTCAGTCTGATGTAAAAGAAGATTTCCTGACCAAGTAGTATTCTATTTTGCCACTTACATGTAATGAAGACACAACACAAGAAGCCTGCTATTTCTAAACTTCAGGGTTTTAGAAGTGCCCAATGAAAGTCATTCTTAACAATCATTGTGGTTTCATTGACAGGTAAATTGAAACAGATTTTTTTGGAAGGTCATGATATTCTTCCAGTCAAACTAATGTTTATTTTAGACTGTGGGGCTAGATTCGTATTAGTTCAACAAACTTTGCTCAGTACATGTAGCTAGTAAGGTGGTTAAGTGGTTTCACTGTCTGCTTTGAGTAATGACTGCAATTTTCCTTAGTTTTTGTCAACCTTAGTTATTATTTTTTACTTCGATGTATCTAAAAGTGTGTATTTATTTATAATTTACATTAAATTAGCAGCTGCTGAAGTGGAGGGCAAGGTCATTTATTGAGAACCATTACAGCATTCCACATAATTTACCTCCAGTCATATTGTTTAAGACCATAATTTATCAAGTAATGTACTATCAGTGTCAAAAGGACATTATCACCTACGCTCCTTTCTTTTTAAAACTTTATCTCAAAGTTCATAAATCAGATGCCTCAATAGGAGTATCTCACACTCCCTACAAAACCAGCTTTTGACTGATGGGAATTAAATAAGCACACATACTTTCTATCAGCTTTTAAAATCATATTGAGAAACTTAATCAAACAGTATCCCTGAATAGGAAGTCAGATGTTTTATTTTCTCTGAGGAAGTAAAAGCCTGGGAATAGATGCTCATCATTGTGTTGGTTTCTATGCTATATCTATCCTGTGCCTGCATTGGAGGTATTGATCCCCTCAGGGGCTGTAAACTTAGATGCCGCCTCTTTTTATCGGTGCTGCTCTATGCGTAACCTTGGAGTCCATAGTCATCACCAGACTGATTTTTCCTTAACAGAGCTAAAGTGATATTAATTAAGGCCAACAAAATATGGGAGGATTAGTTATTTCAAACGCTGCTTTTGTAGTAAGGATTACCATGTCCTTGGATGGAAATGACATACGATATCATTAAACACACACAAATTGAATTTATTATGAAGTTAGTTGCATTGATAAAGATAAAGGGAAGGTGGGGGTGGGTCGGGGAAATTTCTTGGTTTGTTTATTGTGTTGCTAGGTCTCTGGATGGAGAATTGTTAGATTCATGTTAAGCATTGTATATTTTTTTCATAAACAGACTTGCTTGTGAAAGAACTTTGATCGAAATTATAACTAATTTTGCATGGATGAAAGGCATCTGTCAAAGGATAGACCTCAATCAACATGATCCTTTAAATTATGACAATGAAACTGGATAATATTGTAAAAGAATCAAGAGTACATTATCAGACTAGAGACATAAATGTGCAATCTTCTCACACATTTTGAATGAGTTCCTTCTTTAATCGATTTTCTGAAGCACTAATGTATAGAGACATACATGCGAAGTCTGATAATGGACTACACGACGTGCAGAGCAAAAAACTGTGCCACAGATCTTTGTCAAAGGGGTCATTTATCACTGTACGATCCTAGGTTTTCTACTTTTGTGATTGATGTAGAAGAAATGTGAGGAAGGGTTGGGCTCATGAGTCATGAGAAAATGTCATTAACATTCTTCTCGGCAAATCATTGAAATTTGGTGAGAGATGATAGATTTGTAGAGGTCTATTTCACATGTTATGTGCGATTACCACCATTCAATGCTTCGATTCCATTCCACACTATTTGAATGAAGCAGCTGAATAGGAAATGGAACAGTTTGTTGCAGTGATGAGGTTCAGAAAGCTGTCCAAATCAATTACTGCAGTAAAGACAAATTGTTTATGTGTCCTTTTTAATTTGTTTTGTTCAATATGATTGACTAAAAGCGTACAATGAAGTATTGCAAATATCTTGAAACTATAGCTCAGATTTATTGATTACAGCTTAAAGGTAGTGTAGCTCTTAAGAATAAAAATAGAAGAGAGGTCTGGCAAAAATGAGGTGGGTCAAAGCAAAATCACACCTTTGTGTGTAATTTGATAAGTCTGAAAGTTGATTTACCATTTGGTGAAATTGCTGTTTACCATAGTTATTCCAGGGCTCAATCTCACTAATATGCTTTTCACACTGGCAAAAATTTCCTTAGCCCCGTACTATAGGTGGGGCTAAGGGGGGGCCTTAGCCCCACCTATAGTACGGGGCTAAGCTTAGACCACTTTCTGTTCACATTGGTTTTTACCAAAGTAGGCTAGCCCCACCAATAATCCGGGATTATTTGGCCCTGCAAAAAAGCAGGGCTAACACCGCAATTGCAGGGCCAAGCCAAATAGTCCGGGGCTAAGAGCGCCAGTGTGAAAAGAAACGAAAAATAGTATGGGGCTAAGGAAATGCAGTGTCAGCTCTCAAGGCCGAAACGCCGAGACCAATCAGATAAGGCCCGACGGGCGAGTGACCTTGATGCGGAGGGGTAAAGAGCCGATGTGCAAGACGTACACTCATGAATATTCATAAGCTGTCGAGAAAGTCCGGGGCTAACGATTTCGAGTGAGAACAGTGTGAAAAGCTAGTCGGGTTTAAGAAATAGTACGGGGCTAAGAAATGCCAGTGTGAAAAGCTTCAAAAAATAGTACGGGGCTAGGGATAGTACGGGGCTAAGGATAGTACAGGGCTAATTTTTGCCAGTGTGAAAAGCATATTAGAGGTGCTTGCTGTCAGTATCAGCTTCAGCAGTCTGCCAGTCATACGCACGAGGGATGTTCCCACAGCTGAACTTATTGTGGTCAAACTGCTATTGTTGAAATAATTAATTATTAGTGTGAGCGTGATGATGTGCCATAGTCTGTAGGATTGAGTATGTATCGGTATCCACCTGTACAAACTGAAACATCTTATTCATAAAAGACAACCTCTAAAAAGAATGAAATTGTCCCAATAGCTATGCTCTCATGGTACTCTTGTAGTTAAAGTCATTATATGCCAAGTGTGCATTTGAACACCGATAATGCACACCAATTCCATTATGCAGCATTTTTTCTAGCACAGGAAAGGTTTAAAACATTTAAGTTTTAAACATTAGAGAATTTAGAAATTAGTTAAAAGTTAATGTATCCATCACAATGTGAGCTTTGCAAATTGTAGCAAAACTAGTTGATTCCTTTAAGGTAATTATATTGTTACCGAGTTCAAATTGTTCAATGTGTGGGTTCCATTGCATGGTTTAAGCTGTCTGTCAGTCCATAATCACTATGAGCTTGCAATCTACATCAAAAGGCCAACTTGTAACAAATGTGTTATTTTCATCATGGTAGGCAGCTCTGTCTTCACTCCAATTATACTTCCATAGTCTCCCCTGTCAGTGCCTCATTGCAGAGTCAGTGATCTGACAGTTGTCACCTGAACAAGCCATTCTGACCAAAAAATGTCAGTATTTTGTATATTTATATTTAATCTAACAGTTTGTTCCAGCATTGAATTATTTATTTTGGTTTCTGGAGACCTGGCTTCACTGGAATGTGTTTTCCTCACCAGCTAGTGATAATGGCCTCCCTATCTTCCAAATTCATGTTTGAAAGATTTCTGGAATCCATTGGTAGTACCTGGTATTTTGCACTTCCGTCTTTCTTACATTCTTCATACAATTGTGTTTCTTCTCAAACTTTCACTTTGTTTAAACTTCAGAACAGTCTTCTTAAATCCAGATTAGAAGTATTACAATTTCGTTTTTTTCACTATTTTTCTTGAAAACATATTATAAAACAATACAACAACGTAGTATTTAAGAAAAAGAAAATCTATAGAGATTTTTATTTGTTGTTTTTTTATTATTTATTTATTTGTTTTTATTTTTAATGTTGTCATGCGGCATCTGTTCATGGTTGTCTCTGCTTAAGTAATTCAGTTACTGGACATATGCCATTTAAAGACAGCCCGTCCCTTTTTCAGATCACAAAAAAAACATTGAAACATTGGCAAAACATATAGAGAAGTGTTAGCAAGCTGTATATTCATAATTTTAAACTGATAAGTAGTGTAAAATTCAAATAATGCACGTAAACAATGTTTGATTAATAGTCCGTACCTCAGGCTCTTAGCAGTTTGTGTTGAAATATCTCCTTCATCGATTAATCTGTTTATTAAATTATAAAACGCATTATGAAAAAATTGTTCTATAGAAGGAATCATCTCCAAAGTTTGGTAATTACTCATGAAATTAGGATTTCACACATGCATAATAACCACATAGATACTGTAACAAAGACTAATACTTTTTTCATAGTACGAAAAAAGTCGGTTTGAAATTTAACGGCTGAAATTTTTACACATACAGAAAGCTTCAACATGCTATATTCTTAGAAATGGTCTTGAATCACACTTTCTTCAATTTACAATCGTGATAGACGATTTCAAATTTTAAGCTTGCAAAAGGGATGGACAATCTTTAAAGCATGCTTTGTTGGGTCTTTTCCATTTAGAACCCGCATAAGTCAGAATTTTAATGGATACAAATTTGTTCTAGAAGCCACACACCCTGCTTTTTGTATTTTCAAATCAAACTGTGCTTTTCTCAGAGAAGTTGTCGTGCAGCATTTGTTTACAAATTGATACTGAGTGACCAACGGATTGGTTAAGTCCTGGTCAATCATTGTTTCTCATCTGTTTATGGCCATCTCTGCTTTAATACTTCTATATAAGCATGCTTTGTAGGTTCTTTTTCATTTAGAACTCACCCAAGTCAGATTTTTTTAATACAAACTAGTTTTAGAAGCCACACACCCCAATTTTTGTATTTTCAAATCAAAATGTGTTTTTCTCAGCCAAGTTGTCGTGCAGCGTTTGTTTACAAATTTGATACCAAGTGACCAACGGATTGGTCAAGAACTGGTCAATCACTGGAGGACACCCACTGGTCAAGACCTCAAAATGGAAAGTTACGCCCTGCCAACTGAGGGATGACAAGGTCACTTTACGATGTCATCAAGATCAATTGAGGGCTGACAGAGTATACTTTTCCATCTGTCCAAAAGTTCACAGGTTTGTTTTCTTTTGTGGAAGATGTGGTGTGCTCTACTGACGGGTTGTATCAAGTTTGTTATCGGGTCAAACTTATTCCTGTATTTAATGAAGTGATGCTGTTTGTTACACCGCTTTGTATCAGAGGAATATATGTGTTTTACTTGCTAATAAGAAAGACGGATTCAGTATTGATTTAGATAATTTCTACTGTGCAGTTAAATAACATTAAGTGTACAATTCCTGGAGATTTATTTATTTGAATGTACAATTGTTTGTGTATGAATATCACAGCAGACTAACATGAGTTATACGATACTCCTATTAGCAACTAATGCACACGTACCTGTGTAGGTTTGTACAGTACTTAGCTTGTAAATACCAGTGTCATTCTACTGGGGTCAGCCAGAAATGCTATGTACACATGTGTCAGTATCAGACAAGTGTTGGCTTCATTACAAATGTAGGTAAAGGTCAGTGACATGGAGTAGCAGTCTACACATCGACATGTTCTTTGCAGGGTTTTGGCTTTCTTCAAAATATTAACTCTCTCATTACCAAGCACTGACAGTCCCATATCAAGGGCAACTCAGTTTCTTGCCTATGGGACTGAGCAGGAGAAGTCTCTCAGTACCAAAACATAGAAATGCCATATGGTTTATACACTCTTATGGGCCCTGGGTAAGGAGAGGATTAGACACAGATTTGACAATAAACCATTTTCTGGTGACCACAATGGCCCTCCCTATTCATTAGCAAATTGAAGATCGAAACCCACATGACATGCTCTGCCTACTGGGTAATGTGTACTGTAATTCATTGAATCAATCCTCATAGCTCAAAAGCTACACAACAAAGAGCCCCTGCAATTAATAAATCTGCCCCTGTAATAACTAAGTTACTTGTCTTAAAGGTGTAAATGCAAAGCATATTTTGGGTGATGATTTCATCAGGCTTGAAAAAGTAGCCCCACAAATTATTCTTTCATGTTTGTATATGTTTGTATATGTATATGTTGCTTTAAAATAGAAAGACTACAGTGGTGTTGATGTTCTAACCTTTGGAAAGTCAGTCAGTCAAGTTTGTTATTACACAATCCAAATTTAAAACATGATTTGAATGACATTGTGGAATGTGTTATTTGTGAGGACATCCACCATCATGCATGCTTTGTTGATGTGAAAAAATGAGAGTCTTGGTACACATACCAGATAGGTGACTACATGTAATGTGAGGGAGGTCATGGGATGTCAGCCTACTGGGGAAACGCTCTTCAGCTCTGTTCTCACTCACAGTGGTCCATGTACATACCCCATGGCATCAGACCTGACCCATATAAGTGCCAGCGATGCCCACATATTGCGTTTCCCCCTGCATATGTGAACACACCGCTTGCATCCCTAGTAGAGAACCAGGGATGCCCACATATCACGTTTCCGTACTGCCTGTGTGAACACACCACTGACATCCTTTGAGAACCAGGGAGGCCCACGTATGGCGTTTTCCCCCTGCCTATGTGAACACACTGATGGTGTCCCTAGTGGGGAACAAGGGATGCCCACATATTACGTTTTCCCCCCTGCCTGTGTAAACACATCACTGGCATCCCTAGTGGAGAGCCAGGGACCTCGTCCTCCAGCAACCCTGTTACAGAGGATCAAAAACATTTTGTTAACCCTAGTCATATCTGGCATGCCATCGGCAGATATTCTTAGCCCAGAACTCCACAGCCAAAAATACATCCTTAGAGATGTGTGGGAAGGTTCAAGGGTATCACCCATTTGTCATGCAGCTGATCCAGCCTTTGTTGCTTTCTCTTTTCCTCTTCTCTCCCTTCTCCATCTCCTTTCTCTTTCTATTTTCTTCTTTCTCCCTTCCTCTTCTGGTTCATGCCATTGTGTGGAAATTTTGTTGCATTCTCTTTTTCCCCGTCCACTCCTTTCTCCATCTTCTTTCTCCATCTCCTCTCTCCATCTCATTTCTCCTTTCTCCTTTCTCCATCTCTTTTCTCCTTGTCATTTCTCCATATCTTTTCCCTATCACTTTTCTCTATCTCCTTTCTCTATCTCCTTTCTCTATCTCTTTTCTCCATTTCCTTTCTCCATTTCCTTTCTCCATTTCCTTTCTCCATCTCCTTTCTCCATCTCCTTTCTCCATCTCCTTTCTCAATATCTTTTCTCAATCTCCTTTTTCCTTTCCCCCATTCTGGATCAGTCCATCTTCTTGATCATTTTTTGCTTTCTTTAGTCCTCTTTTCTTTTCTTTCTCTTCTTTCTCCCTCTTCTCCCTTTCCTTTCTGGTTCATTCCAACTTGTTTATCCTTTATTGCCTTTTCTCTCCCCCCTTTCTACTCCTTTCTCTTGTCCTCTCCTTTGTTTATTCCAGGTTGTCGATCCTTTATTGCTTTCTCTCACCACTTTCCCTCCTTTCTCCTCTCCTTTTGATTCTCTTAAAAATGGTTGTATTCTCTTTGCTCTGTTCTTTCTCTCCTATATGTTTTCATTATGTTCTGTCCATGTCAGGCCTTGTTTTTAATTTGTATGGGAGTGTGTCTCTTCTCCTTGGCAAAATGCATAATGGATCACAACATTCCAAGTTGCTATTTCCATGACCCCTCCCTCCCTCCTTTTCATCCTTTCTCTTCTTCAAAGTGACCTCCCTCATGTTTGTTTCTATTCATCCATCCAGGCTTTGTTTAAATATTCGTTCAGTGTTTCCAGGAATTGAAGCGTGGTGACTCTTTTTCTGTTCTTTTGTTTCGAAAAGCTCAACATTACATAATGGGTTGCACATAATCTTTGTACGGTGAACATTCATCAGCCTTACTGAATTAATGAAGTGTATACCTTTTCCCATTGTGTAGGTTCAAGTACCTTTTTAAGTAAGCAAACAGAAACACATGAGCCTGAGTCTATGCTTTAAAAACGTGTTCACATTTTTAAGATTGCAGAGTGCCATTAATGAAAACAACTTTTTTTATTCTATTCTATCATACATTTGTTTTTTCACTTTTTATTTCGAGTATTTCTCAACAGTAAATGACAGCACCTGATCTTATTGCATTCACTAAATCATCTTAGATATGTTGTTGAATCTGAAATCTGCAATAATGTGCAATACTATTGAAATAATGATTAATAATGACATAATAGCAACATGTCAGAGATACATTAATTAAAGGTAATGTACTCCTCACACCCCATAATGTTACATGCTGGGGCATATTGTTTTAATCCTTTGCATGCCATTGATGTACTTTTGCATAAGCAATACACACAGAAGTCCAACAGCAGCAGTTTCTCTGGCACACAAAGGTTTAAAGGGAATATGCTGTACTGGAAAGACAAAAAAGTCTTCAAAAGGTAATCGTGAGCAATCCATTTTAGAAACTTACTGAAAGTTTTTTGCGCTCATATGATCCACATTTGGAATAATTACTGATTTCATCACAAATCCACAAAATGTTTGGCCCAAACAATTTGAGGATTTGTGATTTAATGATTTATTTCTCCTAATGTAAATGATTTGAAGGCAAATAACTTTCAGCAAGTTTCTAAATGGACAATACATGAATTTAAGACCATTGGTAAGAAAATTGCTCGCGATCACCCTATTGAAGGCCTTTTTGTCTTCCCAGTACAGTATATTCCCTTTACAGGAGCAAACATAGATAACTTTGCATCACATCTAACAGTACCCCATAATATCAGGGGCACAGACTGGATGTGGAGTTTAAGTCTATCATCACAGAGGTCCCAGGTACACATCCTCTCTGATTAATGGGTCATCTAACTCTTGCAGATCCATCCAATGTGGTCTAGTCTAGGAGAGAGGATGAAAAATAAGTTCCCACTAATCTATGTAAAATTATCCACTAAAAACGAATGTCACATTTGTTTGCCGCAATAAAGTCTCATTTTGAAGAAAATTTGAAAAAACGCACACCTCCAGTGATGTATGAGAAGTCTAAATGCCAATGGCGTGAATAAGATTTTATTTATTCACGCCGTTCAAACAATACATTACCAATGGACACCCCAAAGCTTGTCCGAGATTTGTCCGAGTAGCAACAACTAATAGATTCAAAGTGCATTCCATCCATTTGAATCTGAATGACAAGATACAGGTGAATGCAATAACGCGTTACTACGCAGTTAGGGGGAAAGTTGTGAGTACATTACCAAAATGGTCTATTGTTGACTTCCATACAATCTCTATTCTCATACGTCACTGGAGGCGTGCATTTTTTTTCAATTTTTCATCAAAATGAGACTTTATTGCGGCAAACAAATGTGAAATTCGTTTTTAGTGGATAATTTTACATAGATTAGTGGGAACTTATTTTTCTAATTTAGTAACCCTTAAAGTGCAAGAAGAAATTTACAGAAAGAGTTGACTGTGTCTGAGGAAGTGTTGATCAAGTTAGATTCAGATGCAAAACATCTGGACATACACATTTTCAAATTCTAATTCAAACTTTTTTTTTTTTAGAAAATTGATGCATGCATCCATAAACAAAGGGTGTGTTTTTATATCAATTTTCTCTTGTTAGAATCAGCTTTTCTAATCACTCTTGGAAGCACTGAATATAGGTTAGGAACAAGTTGATAAATGCACCCTGATATGTAAGACTACAGAATGGCGTGCGGGAGAGGAGGAGCAAAGGCGAGGTGGAAGAAGGGTGCCCAGTGATAATGACATGAATGTAGCCTTTCATCAACACTAGCTCTGTGTACAGTGACAGCTCACTGATTGCCAGCCCAGCTCTCAGCACCCTGAGCCAACGAGATTGATAGACTGGGGAGCGAGACAGTTTGTAGAGGGATCAGTTCCCTGCAACGTGATATGGCTGTTTGGACTGTGCATACATTCAAGTAATGTGCAGGGAATGGGTGTTTGGCTTGGCTCTATTTTTGTGCCTGCTATTGATCTTTCTTGTTCGCAAAATGTGCCTCTCATGGTCAACCTCTTTCAAGGAGCTGCACAAAAGGGGCGGTTAGACTATGGGAATATTACCAAAATATGTCCATGCGTGATATGTTTAATCCTGAAATGTGAACGTAGTCTGATGGTCTGACTGTTATAACCTGCAAAAATGACCAGTGAGGTTTCCTGTATAAGTTCAGGAGTATGCTTAGCTTCTGTGATCGTGCCCTCAATATTCAAGTCTGATTGCACTTACAAACCAAATACTGATATTTTTTCTGGCCTCAATGTGTGAAAGGAGAAGATAAAGCGGAAAGAAGGAATGTCTGCAAGCCCAGGGTCCTGTTGCATAAAACTTACCATTAATGGTAACTTTTCTATCAATTGCAACTTCTATAGAAACCTTGAATTTGATTGGCTGTTGAGCTGTATTACCGTGGTAGTTGCCATTGGTGACAGAGTTACCATAAATGGTCAGTTTTATGCAAAGGGACCCTGATTTTGGTACGGTTGCAAGAGCGTATCAGGAAGAAGCAAACCTCGCAGTTATAGACTCGAGGCTAGTGGAACATTAGGAATGAATGCAGTATGAGCAAACTTCAAAGAGGTAAAAAAAATCAAACTCAAAGCACTTGCAAATGGCTTTCAACAAGCACGTTCCATTAAATATCCAGTTTATGACATACTTGTGTCTTTAAATTCTAATGGCAATTAAAAAAAATGAACTCCATAATTCTCTGAACGTGACATTTGTTGCTGATATTTCGAGACAGATGCTTTCTCCCGGTCTCGCCTTTGACATCAAAACAAGCCAATATCTTCAGAAAAGGGCAACTTAACAATTGCAAACTTTTCTGTCAGACTTAACAGTCTGTACAGTTATTTTATAATGGAGACACATGTCCTTTTTTGCTCCCATAAAAGGTCAGGTGAATCCAAAATCTCACAATTCTCACTAAGCCGTAACTTTAAAAATAGCAGCCACTGCTATTTATACCAAGATATTTCTATTCTGAGCGTGTCTTTCCCTGAAGAGTCCTTCAGGATGTTTTTTTTTAAATATTGTCCTTTCCTGCTTATGTGACAAGTGAAGGAATTGTTATCAAGATGGTGATTTATGTACTGACCAGACAGCATTGAGTGAATGTCCTGTAAAAAACAAGATTTATGTGTATTTAGTAAAAACTTCTCACCCTATAAGAATATTCTGTGCATCGAATTCAATGGCAGTACACCCCAACTTGTATTATGGAGAATTCTCCCGCAGGAAACAATTTGATTACAGGTGCATTTTCTTGGCAGAGCAGATGCAGAGATAACTAGTAAGTTCCTTTCATCTACTTCCCATCCAGTGCATCCACCCTCCTCCTACCTCAAGATTTTTCAATCTACATAGTATCTTGTACTATGCTGACATAAGAGTTTCACGTGTGTTAAAAGACAGCTTGCATTGGGCTTCAAATTACCCCTTTCACTAGCCATATGTTACATGTGTAACAAGGCATTTGCTGCAACCTTTCATTCAATGTATGTGGTCAAAAGCTGAGACTCTCACAATATTTTTCTTTCACTTCTCCCCAACCCAACATGTAAACACACATGTTGTTCCAGATGAAATGAGAATAATATTTTTCTTTTCGTTTTCAGTGCTGGCCAGGCAGCGAACTTGATATTTCTCTTTTGTTGAAGACTTGCGGTAATCTGTGGAAACATTGGTCCCTCCCGTCAAGTTTAGAGAGAGTGTCGGGTGGCGCAAGATTGTTCAGCGCAGGGAGCTATCACACCGTACCCTTGACACATGTCTGGGAGTAACTGTCACCCTCATGAGAGAGATGTGGTATGGTCATAGGCCTGCACTCCCCTAGCCAGAATCCCACATTTTATTAATCCACAGGGGTGAGGAAACTGCTCTAAATGTCACATTTTAGGTGCCACTGTGTTAAAGACAGAGGTGACCCATACTTCCTGTCACCATATTTTTATGATTTAGAATATTGATTCTGTCGTTAATCTATTTATACTTAAAAATTGACAGTGTAGAAGGTGTCTGTGAGACACCTGTAACACAGTTAGTGTTCTACTTTAAATCACCAGGGAGCATATCAATGTCATTGTACATGTAAAGCAAGATAACTTTGAATAATGTAGGTTTGACCTTCAGGCCGTTTTCGAAAGATAATGCATGTCAACAGCTGTCACAACCATACTTGTTCAAGTCTGCACTCCTGACTTGAAAAGCTTTGAAAGTGAAAGTGGAGCTCTGTTTATGAAAATCATATTTATGATTCAAATAGTGGTACCTCATATCAACTTGGTTTTGGTTACCCCCCCCCCCCCCCCCCCAAAAAAAAAAAAAAAAAAAAAAAAAAAAAAAACTAAAAAGGTAATAAATCTATCAAAATCACAGACTGAATTTCTCACAGATTTCTCACAGATTTTCTTTAAGATGTATGTGATTGGTTGAATCCATCACTGCCGAATTTGTTATATCACACGATGAAGCCTGTGTAAACTAATGGGGAAATTGCGTTGATGAACTCTACACTCAAAGATGGTAAAATGTATGTGTACAACAATAACCTTTACACAAACAGCATTACATCTAGTAATTTTACTTGCATGCCGCAATATACCTGATCTGAGTGACTGGGTGCTGCAACATAAACTTGATCTGAGAGACAGCAGTTAATTTGATTTATAACAAACTCAGATCAGATTTGTTATAGGAAATATCATAATAATGATGCTTTTGTCATTCACTAAAAGGTATGTACATATCTACAAAATACAAAATGTCCCTTGTGCAATTGTATTCCACTTTGCACATTGTTTGTTACAGTGAAGTTCAGATCATTGCTCTATTTGCTCCGAGGGCATGCTGCAAGGTGTAAGTTCATTGACCTTGTGTGTTAATGTGTTACTCTGACCACAGAGTCAAGTCAATATATTAGCTGGAAATTGACTTCCACGGGGTGGCCTGTGTCATTTCTGGTCACCCCTCATGTTATGTTTCTCTCTGAAGGAACTCTAAACACCCATAGTGCTACTGTGGAGCTTATAATGGTGTACACATGCTACAGACGAATAGCAATTTTACCCCCCCCCCCTTCATCTGTTCACCCCTCCCGTCCTCTTCGTCACCACTTTCTCTCATTCTTTTTACCCCCGTCCCTTTTCCTTCTCTCTGTATCACCCTGTGCTAAATGAAGTATGCATCTTTCTCTCTTTCTCATAAGATTAAAATCCTACATTTCACACCTTCTTTGTGTGCAGGCGCAAAAAAAAAAATTCCACCCCGTGGAAGGGTTTCCCATTTGCAAAAATGAGGAAAACTCAGTAGGAATCAGCAGTATACCTCAACGATATCGTGTATGAACCGTGAAATGTCATAGCCATATCCTCAAGAATATTTTCAGGAAACGTTAAAAACTATCCTTGTTTACCCCAGTGAGCATAGTCTGCATTCATAACCATATTGTCCCTCTCAACGCACAATGCAGGAATTGCTCTGATTGAACGCATGTACCGTGCAGTGGACAGATGCGAACCATAGCGCAAAGCGGTCTCTGGTCTCCAGGCTTTAGGTTTCGGTTGACCTACCCAAAACCTCAAAATTTACTGATCGCTTTAATTAAACTTAAAGCCAGTTTCCAGTTCTATGATTTCTATTATTATCTATGTAATTTTTGCACTGCCTGTCCTTTGAAGATAGGCGGAGCTCATGTGTCCTTTATATGCACATACATTGGGGTTGATTCACAGCTAGGCAAGATAAATAGTCTAATCCTTTCACTTTCTCTTTATGTGTGTGATGACAGTTCTTTTTTGGGAAAGGCATTCAGAGATGGTATTTGCTACACATAAACATGGATGCCACATGCTTAGCTTGTACCAGATACAATGCAGTGGCTTTGTTGGCTGAATTTTGTAAGCCTTGGAACAGATTAACAGTATTCTGTTTAGGTTCTGAGAAGTAAAATCAGGAGGATGTTGCACATTTTAACCCAAAGAATGGTGTTTGAAATGGTAGTCAATGGAAAATGGATGTGCTTAACAAAGTAGGGATAAAGGTGGAGAAGATTGAGGGTGGGGTGGGGTGTCCGCATGATCTGCAATGTTGCACATTAACCAAAAGATTGATGTTTAAAATGGTCACAAGCAAAAGGTGGGTCTGCTCAACAAAGCAGGGATTTAAGTGGAATGGATTGAGGGGCAGGCAAAGGCGGGTGGGGGCGGGGGTTCTATAGGTCCACATGATCCGCAATCCCCGCATTGATCAAAGGCTAAGCACACATGTGCTTCGAGTTGAAGTAGCCCACTGCCGCATTTTCAACAGTGGTAATTACTTAGGTCTGACAACTGGGCAGGGCAGGAGGAGGTAGTGACAGTTAGTGTGTAACCAGCAACACCCTCAACCTCATTGCGGAATGCCCGGAATGCCAACTACTTGTAATTGACCACGTTGAAGCTATTCACACTTTTACCTGGCAGGGAGAATGGCACGGACCCAGCTTGATATCTCCGGGCTCTGACCTCCTTGAGCGAAACCAATTTGCCCTTCACCACAGACCTTACATACATTTACTTGTCTTCTAATTTTGTGTTTTAATACTTATTTTTTGTGTCCAGCTATAATTTGAAAGAGGTGTAACCGTATCTGAAACATCAACATTGCACCACCATCTTCAGTACTCATGTTCATTTCTGCAGCTTGGTGTTGTGACCCTGGTCATTCATTGAGAATGACGTTAAGGAGATGTGGTATCTTTTGAGATTTCCACCAGGAAAGCATGCTAGTAACCTTTCTGGACTGTGAAACGGAATGAATAGCAGACAATTGGAATGTAGTTACAATGTAATTTACCATGTGCTAATTGTAGGGTCTGACAAGAAGTATTATATTGATTGAACCCTGACATTACCAGGCCTTGGAAGCCCCATTGGCATACTACACATCTCCATGCCAATGGCAATGAAAGAGTTAAATTAAGTGCATTTTCCTCTAAATGCTACACCCCAGACCCATGTACATACCATCATAGTAACCTGGGGCCATATTCATGAAACCTTACCAACCTAATTAGTTACTAAAAATGCACGTAGCTGATTGCACTTTAGCAACTAACTAGGCTTAGAAATGTCTCATGAATATGGCTCCTGTATTCTGTACCTCTTGGCTCCTGGTCTAGTCTAGGTCCTAGGCTGTGGGTGTGGTATGTTCCATGCACTGCAGCAAATGCAGCTTAAGTCTGAACATAAAGAATAAGTAGCCTTGTGACAGAATGCTGGATATTACTAGTGGGAGGAAGGCTAGTCTGTGTAACCAAACTTAACTTGTGACTGTCGTTAAGCGAACAGAAACAGCCTACAGCCTAGATCTTAGGCTATTCCGTCAAAACCAGCTCCTGATTGATCACGTAGCTCGCATAGTACACGCATGTGCCAATGTGCCATCGTGATAATCAAATTCATTTCGTATCCAGAAATACCTCAGCGGAATGCAATTTGCAGTGTGGGCAAATTGACCCAATAAACATGAGCTTCCCCACAGTACAGGCATTGCTTTAAGCTATGTGATGTGACCCGTTCAAAAACAATGCAAGTTTCGAGACAATGAATAAGATAAAAAAAAAAAACGTATTTGAAACTGATGTTGTTATTTTGATCAAGTTTTTGATATGCCATTGTCTAAAAGTTTGTGGTATTGCAATGATTTTATACGCTGTTTTTCCTCAAAGATCAATCACATATTGGTCAAAATGTTCATGTAATTGTAAAAATGTACATACCAAAACCTTGGATCTTGTGCTTATTTGCAAGTAATATTTGATGTAGTGGGATGCCCAAGGCAACCTTGGTGTATTTTGTCATTTATTTTTCATGGATATTTCTTTTAGCTTCCATACAATGACAGGGACCATTGGGGCCTGGAAACAATGAGTGTAAAAGAAATTTACAAAAATACTGTTAAGTCCTTCAGGAAAATGTAACTTCAGGCTTACAAGTGTGATCATATTTTGTTAAAGTAATTAAGCTTCACACCTAGAAATAATGATTGAGGGATGAGAAGTATTCCTTATTTTAAGATGGAGAGGGTGTGTGTGTGTGGGGGTGGGTGGGTTAAAATAAACAACCTCCAATCGTTGAACACATTTGTATCTATTTTTTCAAAATATGGAAGAGGGAATCGAGAGAGCTATTCCAAAAGGAGAGAAGGAAACACTAAAGAGTAAAGACCTTTTTCTTCTTTTTAATCTTTTTAATTGGCACAACAGTATTCATATAGATTCCTGTAAAACTGTGGGTGATGGACATTGGATGGAGGGTAGTGGGAGTGCAAGAGAAAAAAAGAGAGTTTCCTGCCCTCTGTCCACCCATGCCCAGTGGAGATGGAGGAGAGAGAGAGAAAGGAGAGAGAGAGAGAGAGAGAGAGAGAGAGAGAGAGAGAGAGAGAGAGAGAGAGAGAGAGAGAGAGAGAGAGATAGAGAGAGGGAGGGAAACAGAGAGACAGACAGATGACCACAAACAGTGTCAGGAATGTGTACAAATAGTCTTTCTGCCTGATTGGGTGTTGTGCCCCTGGAGGGAGCCTGGACCCCAGTGTTGACCTTTGCTGACCCTTCAGCCAAGGTCATGACCTCGTCAGGTCACTTTGAGTAACTCCCAAATATTGCCTTTCATTCTATCTCCCAGAGTCTCTATTTCCTGATGTTTTTTTTTTTTTGATGCAGACACCGTCCAGATGTGAATCTGTTCATGACTGCTTATATATTATATTATATAGCATATTCAATGTGTTTGAAATAAGTGGCAGGTTATGTCATGTACATGTTGATCCGTTTGTGCTTGCTTGTGTGGACAGTTGAACAACTACCAAGGCTTTGATTGTCTGTAAATCTGTCATTAAATATGGTCTGGTCATAGCACTCTCCCTCTACCCTCCTCTTTCTCCCTCTCTGTATTTTTGTTTATAGGAGATCATGTTTATGGCTCTGCAGTTATGGAATTGAAATGTTTAAGGATTTATGTTTAGGAGTTAAACACTCTTCAAGGTTTCTTGTGAAAGCCCATGCTTAATCTGTCAGCGCCAGAGAATTATCCAGTCCTGTTGTTCATGAGCCAGGGGTAGTTCAGTCCTTCTCATTGGAGTTAACACCCATCAGCCGATGGGCATGGATGCAATCTGGATTGATTTATGAACTTGGTAATGTAGGACACCACCAGACCTGGTAGACTGAATGTCCAAGTGGTCAGTAGTCGGTATGGAATGTTCCTTTGGGCAGTGTCTGTACCTCATCAAGAGCTACCCTCAAGGCTCAAGCAGAGTATGGGGTAGGCCCACTTGGAAATAATCAGCAAATTATATTTTTAGATTGTTAGAGGGGGTTTACAACATCCCTATAATTACAAAAGAGGCAGTTCTACAACTTCCCCTTCCCCCCTCCCCCCCCCCTCCTCCCTCCTTTCCCCCCATGCCTTCTTCCAGGCATAGTATTAACCCCTTTGTGTACCAGACGTGCACTCCTTTTGATCATTTATGTGGCGTACTGGTGCGGTGATGCAGTGATTGCCAAAAATGGAGAGTGTTAACTCCATGGAGAACTCAAAGGATATCCAAACTGTGTTGTCTGTCTGGCTCAGAGGTTAGAGTTTCGTCTGTTATGAGCAGTAAACATGGCAGATTCCTCTGCTGTCATTAATGCATTCAGATGTTGTTTACTGGTAATTTCAGTGACTTTGTCATTTTAAGATAATTCTTTTGTAGTCTTGTGAAACCAAATGAGATTGGGACCCCTGGTCACATCAGAATAGCTCTCCATTAGCCCCACTACCCCTTACCTCTTACCTCCAAAATTAACTAATATGTTTCTTTTGTTATTATTATGAGCATATCATATGTTTCTTTTGTGTTTCTGCTTTGATTCAAACCAACTTTATTTCAAGGTGAACTATCCCTTTAACTTGTGAAGTTTTGCCCTATTTGTGTTGGGAAGGATTGGCCTTGTCTCTCTGCTACTAGCTGAGAGTTTGGAGGAGGAGGAACAAAATAAAGAGGGCTGGACAAAACCCCAGTGGTCATGTGCTTGAGGTGAGGACTGTGAAGCACTTGAAATAATATTAGAGCTGACAAATGACATTGAGTGGTCAAAGTTGGAGACATTATTAACAACAATAACTGGCAAGGGGGTATAGGGTGAAGGGGGAAGGGCGGGGTGTTGGATTGTGCTTGTTATTAACTTGAAAGGAGGATGGGGTTGAGAGAGGGTAGATTTGCGATTAAGTTGAAATATTCTAAAAGCTTTTTTGATGATTGTGAATTGGTCAAACTTGGAGATTGACAGAGGGGTCTTACATTTGGCCGAAGTGATGTGGTCACAAAAGTATTTCTTTGCCCTCTCTTTTTTTTTTGATGGGGAAAGGGGTTGGGAGGGGTGTTTGGTTGTCAGAATCAGGATCAGCATTACTTGACAAGGCTGGAGGGTGGAGGAGGAGATAGGGTGGTCTAAAAGGTTGAAGATAGAGACACCAATGAAGCATTGAGTTGAAAGCTACAGGGCACTGCTTAATGATGCATTGTGATGTTCGTGGAAAATATATTAGCTTTTCTAATACTATTTAAATCAAAACCTTAAGTTTAATACAGCTCCACTAGATCTCTGTTATCAATTCCTTAACTCTGAAACCTCTCAGTATCAAGACAGGAAGTGCCTGTTGTCTTACTACACATGGTACTGAGATGATTAACGGAGATCTTAAACACTTATTTTCCTCTCATTTTTTTTGGTGGTATGTTAAAATATGACTTTTTTATCTTATGTCTATGAAATAGAGACACCAGGGGCCATATTCATGAAAGCTTACTAGCCTAGTTGGTTACTACAATGCATGCATTTTGATGCACTTTAGTAACTAACTAGGCTTAGTGAGGTTTCAAGAATATGGCCCCTGAATGATAGGGTAGGGATGGTGATGATGAGAAGTCATAATGGGAAAATCAACCCTTACGTTCCTGGGCCTTGAAAACTCCATAGGCTTACAACACATCTTCATGTCAATGGTAATGAGAGAGTTAAGGGGAGAAGTAGAAGTAGTATGTGAGCAGAGTGGGGAGGTTGGAGGTTACATTTCAGCAGTGTATATCCGGCTTTGTAACAGATAAATCGGTCTGTTAGGCCTTGGTATTGAAGGAAGAGATAGGAACTGGTGGAGGGCAATTAATCTGTTTATATTGGAGGGGCGGGGATTGACAGAAATGTTGTCATTTTCAAGTCAGCAGTGAAGGACAAGAAACAGCAACCAGTGCAGACAGATTGACAAAACCAGAGGGACACAGGGGGATGCTTGTGCATGCATTCAGGATTGTCTTTTTTTTCCTGTGCACATACTTGTGACTGGATTTATTGGAAAGCTAAATAATGATTTAACATTGATATAACTTAACTTTTACATTTTTAGCACTCACTAGTTGCATACACATACACAATAAACAAATAATTGATATCAATTGAATGGATCTGGTCAAAGGCAATGTACATGTTATCAAGGTCAAGTCCTAATATTGCACCATTTATGCCTACTCAAAGAAACATATGGCAGAATTTGAATGAGAATTGATGAGGTGTTAAATAGGGAAATTATGTTTTTGTTTTGGGGCAAGATGCATCAAAGGTCAATGTAAATCTCAATTGATTTATATCACTTATACCCCTTTTATAGTGAGAGTTACCCCTCGTCAGGTGCGGACCTGATGCTGGGTAACTCTCACAATAAAAGGTCGAAAAATATTAAGCCCGAGCTAAAGTTAGTGCTGGCTGGGAGGAGGGTCAGGTCCGCATCAGACCCAAGCTAACATCACTATAAAACATTTCTCGATTTAGTGCGGACTAAATCAGTGACCCATGCATGGCGAGCGTGCGTTCAATTCTCCCGCTCGCAGGAAGCACAGCTGATTGGGTAATAGGTTACCACAGCAACTAGTACAGTCTCGCTCTCGTCATAGGTGGTCGAAAAGGCAGTATAAAACGACTTACCCTGTGCTAAAGTTACCCCGCTTCTGAAGCGGGGTAAAGTCAGCGCGCACTATAAAAGGGGCAACAGACAAGGGTAAGGGTAACAAGGCAAACAGCGTACCCCCAGAATGAACCATCACATGTGATTTGTGCTAGCCTAGATCCAGTCAATTCCTGCAGTTCCATTTATGTATAGAGAAAGAAAGAAAGAAAGAAAACTGTCTAATCATCAGCATGGGGGATATGTCAAGTTTGTTTGCCAAATAATGCCATGTTTAATGACCAATTTTAAATCACAAGGATTCGGAAGCAAAAAAGTACAGGCTTAGCAATGATTTACCTCTCTGCGGTCATGTTGCTGGTGTTGTGGTTTGATATCCAAATTGATCAACAAAAATAGCTTGCAAGTTTACATGCATGAAAGAATATAATTTATCCTGGTCATTACTGCTTTTTGTGGCTGGTTTCAGCAAGTTAAATTAAAAATTGCAGTTGTATGGCCTTATAGATTAGATTGATAGGTGGACATTTAGTTCTCTCTTTGCAGTAGTACAGGTCAGTCAACTTAGAGGACTGGTCAGCAGCCATTGTGTGGTCAATAGCAAGAGCAGGGTGGTAGGAATTCAGAGGCTGAATTGTTATAATGATGGCGTAAACAAATTACACAGCTCTCATTTCCCATTGGGGAATCAGAGGGTGATTAAACTATTGCAAAATGGATCTCTTCAAATAATAGCTTTTAAAGGAGAACAGAGGGACAGCTTGACCAATGTCCAGCCTATGCAAGATCTATGCTTGATTAAAGTTGAATTAAGAAGACGATCCCAAATAATGAGATATTTGCATTAATATCATCCTTATGACACTAGCTTACCTATGAGAGACCTTTTAACCCCCTAAAATAAGCTTAGAATATTAAATTTAGACGATTTATCCCTCACCATATTTTCTCTGATCGCTCCGGCGATGAGTACTCGAGACTATTGTTCGAGCACTGTGACGTCACGGACGGGATTTGGGTCACAGTGAGAAAGTAAACAAAGCGAGCAGTGCAGTATATTGTGTGCATAGACATACACGCTAGTACAATTATGAATGAATTTACTTTCACGTCAGAACTTTTCTTCTATTGTTATGGTTTTATGTGAATGATTTTTAAAAATAAATGAGAATTAAGCAATGTCATATAGTCAATGATGTGTCTCTAGTGTTCCAATATTTCTCATTTGAAGCGATTTTACTGCCTTGTCTTTCGACTTCAACACCGCGGATGAGAGACAAAATTGTAAATTCAATGTAATAATCAGTGCATCTGGCAATCAGTTGGTGATTATATGTGTGCGAGAACTTGTGAAATAGAAAATGCTCTACGCAGATATGTGGTCGTATTTATTCTCCAACGTATGTAAACACCCTCAAAATGATGCAATATACCTAAAGATTAATTTCAAGATAAATAATATAAAATTTGAGCGAGATATTCTCACCGGTCGATCACGTTAGTGGACGCTATTGTAGAATATCCATCCGCGTGTGATGCGGTTGAAGAATAAAAAAAACCCAAAACAAACACGTCGCTCGTGCTTTCTTCTCCTTCATCACCTCCTTCAGCTTCATCATCTTCCATAAAGTCTTCAAAGTCCATATAAAGGTCATTTTGCTCCAACTCTACACTAAATGGCTCCATTATTGGGTACTAATATTTTGTCAACAGCGAGATCGAGATCGAAAGAAAGCTAATTATGCACAACGAAAGTCAAAGCTAAAGAAAGCCAACATGCACAAGTTTCTCGCGATCACGTCACAACATAAATATAGAGTACACGTGCGCTGGCTGCAAGCATGCACACACACACACACACGAGCGCCCATACGCATAGCATGCAGTATACTGGACAAGTTCAAGCAAGCAGCGCGCTCGAGTGTGTATGAGCTGGGTGGCGATGGCCGGATCTACTTTACGCTAGTATTCTCAAGTTGTAGAAAATAAGAAAATCAAGTGAAAATATTGACTAATAACTCATCGTTTGCAATCTTACTTCACAATTTAAGACTTGAAAACCGTTATTTATACTTTTTTCTACATAGGGAGAGTAAAGATTTGTATATATGATTTGTAATTGTTTGATATGGCTTCCTTTGAAAAACATTGGTAAAATCTTCTCTCTCTTTCTGCACTGATTTTTGTATTGATACCAGACACTGGATATTACCCAAATCCCGTCCGTAACGTCACGCTCAGCGTGTACCTATGCGTCCAAGGCTTATCGGGGACTCTAAACAGGCTAATTTATATCGACTTTCAAACCAGAATATTGAGCGTTCAAATGAGTTTTCTGATATGCTCTCTGTTTGAACAGCCTATATGAACTATATAAAGTGTGTATAACCAAAATTTACGGGAATTCGCGCCCTTCTTAATTCAACTTTAAGTGAATGCACATTCCTGCCATGCATATCCACTAGGTAGGTCAATATAATAACAAATGCACTATTGTCTGTACAGGGAAATGAGACTGATGTTGGAATCCCATCTGTATTACCTCAAAATTATTAATTAGCTTGAGTTTTATGAGAACAGCTACATTAGCAAAGTTTCCATGCACGTCCAGTCAAATTTTTTTTCAATCTTTATTGTAATGGGTCTATGCATTTAGCAGATTTCCAGGTAATTGAGAATTACATTTTAGATGTTAATGAGATGGATTTGACACCTGTGTGATAAGCACTGAATACCTTTTTTATCCTGCAACAGAAATGTACAGAAATGGATAATTATGGCTATAATTGGGTGGTCTACATTGGCCTGCAATTGCTCTAAGTGCTTGAATTAATCTCAAAATACAGAACCCTAGAAAGAAAACATACAGCGTCAGATTCCACAAGGGCTAAAGCGTGAAAAGTGAAAACCCAACATGAGCAAATTTGTGCATAATAGCAGGCGCAGGCATAAAGGGTGCCTGCAGGGAGGTTAATTGTTTGAATGGTTGCATGGTGCAAATCAGTCCTGATCGGGTAATTGAGTTAAGGCCCGACAAAGCCCAGACAAAGGCCAGACCCCAATCACTCACTAAAGAGTTCTGATTGCCTCCTGATTACCACCATTCTTTGGATTTGTTAGGAGAGGGGAAGGAGAAGAAAGGCTGTGCACTTAAAAATAGTACAGGGTGTTTCTCATAAGAACAATTTTAATTTGCACCATATAAGTGCATAAAATCATGTGTGTGTGTGCATGATTTTTCAATGATTTTTTTTTAAATTCACACTTCATATGAAGCAAAAAAAAGTTTTTGCCCATTTGTGAGCAGTGAATGAGAGAGAATCACAAGGAGGAATAATTTGATTGTTATTCATATTTTGTTTGATATCATGATATGATGAATATATTTCCCCTCTCAGTCTTGTTCTGTTGATGGTGTGGTAGGCATAGTCAGACTGGGGATATTACCAAAATATTTGATACTTTTGTGTTGAATCCTGAATTGCGAGTGGTCACACTTAGCTACGCCCAGTCATATGACGTATCATTTGTGACATTCACACACACGGTGAACCATGATTAACCATAATTCTTAATACCACTCCAGTTCAAAATGATGCCCAGACCCATGTTTCTTCAGACGACTCAGTAAAGAACGGGTGAATAAGTGTATGCATATTCATGAGTGCATGATGTGCATTCTTGTCCATCCTTAACCAATGCATTGGTTGTCCTTTTTCTCCTGATAGTTCCCCTTCTTTCTACCTCTGGTAAGAAAGAACTTTCGGATAGCAGGATGTTATTATGAGGAATCGTTAGGCAGCATTCACACACAGAATTTTGTAATATGATGAATTTTTGTGTGTATGGACATGGGGCTAGTAACTCTAGTTTAAACCACTACAGGTTGCTTAAAGGTATAGATCACCCTGAAATTAAGTTGGTTTTGATAAAAGCAGAAATATGCAAGAAACACCTCGTATGTAACATACCTAAATCAAAACTTTTAAATCTAATTACTTTCTTATCCTCTGCCGGATTTTCATCAAACCTTCACTAATATGTGTCTGTCATATTTCTGCTTCTATAAAAAAAAATAACTTCAGGGTGAATTATCCCTTTCCCTTTAAAGGGCATATACTGTACTGGGAAGGTAAAAGGCCTTCAAAAGGTAATTGTTAGCAATCCTCTTGCCAATGGTCTTAAATTCATGTATTGTCCATTTTACAAACTTGCTGAAAGTTATTTGCCGTCAAATGATCTACATATGGAGTAATGAGTGATTAAACCACAAATCATAAAAATGTTCGGCCCGAACATTTTGAGGATTAAATCATTAATCATTAATTACTCCAAAATGTGGATTATTTGAGGGAAAATAACTTTCAGCAAGCTTCTAAAATGGACAATACATGAATTTAAGACCATTGGCAAGAGGATTGCTAACAATTACATTTGAAAGGTTTTTTTTGCCTTCCCAGTACAGTACATGCCTTTTAGCAGCAGTGTGATTATTCCTTAACCATGAGATCCAAAATTGTGAAGAACAGATATTTTGCCAAAATTGCCACAGTCTGACAGCACCTTTTTTGTACAGCAATTGACTAAGTAGGGTATACTTCTGAATCAGGCACATAGTCTGTGTAGTAGTGTGTACATTATGGAGAGAGGGAAAAGGGTGATGGAGAAGAAGAAGAAGAGAGAGAGAGAGGGAAAGGAAGTAAAAGAGAGAGAGAGAAAGAGGGAGGGATGAGTGAGAGAGAGAGAGAGAGAGAGAGAGAGAGAGAGAGAGAGAGAGAGAGAGGGGATAGAGCTCTAGAGAGAAGGAGAAAGGAACTATGTCTTGATGGTTATAGGATTGTTCTCCTCGCTGCCATGAAGAACCCTAAAATGGGCAACATGAATAGAGTGGTCATTGTGTGGCCAGCTGAGGGGAGACAGAGCCTGTCAAACGAGCCTCCCTTCAAAAGCACAAAATGCACAATATTCATTAGTTAACAGGTTTTTCCAACTATTCATCCTTTCACCCACCACCAGACCCCATAAAAACCATCCAGCAAAAGAGGAGACAATGTTTGCCTTTGGTATTATACAAGAGATGTTTTTTGTCTCCTTTTCAATTCAAGCACACCTTTCTGCAATGTTTACAGTTTGTGTTTGTTTAGAGAATAGGTCGAAGACCTTACATTTTAAATGTCGTTTTGGAGTAGCTGGCTGGGTTTTCTAAATAGGTTGTTTCTTCAGGTGTAGCTCTGTGGTAAGTAGCTGTATGGCTTCGAAGCTACCCACAGCAGAAGGCTGGTAGTGATGGCATAGTACTTTTATTTTCATGCCAACTGTTGGAGGAAAGGAGTTCTTATATTCAGTTCAACCCTTTTTTAAGGGTTTTATCATTGTTGAATGTAATGAGTAAATAATGAAGTGGAAAATTGTAATGGCAGAGAGTGAATATTTTGAATGATGATGCCAGCTTATTAATGGAGGAAAGGAGTTCTTTTATTCAATTCAACATTTTCTAGGGTTTTGTCAATGTTAAATATAATGAGTAAATACTGAAGTGGAAGAGTGTAATGGCAGAGAGTGGATATTTTGAATGATGATGCCAGCTTATTAATGTTCCACCTTGGATGGGATGTAAGCATTTTGGGATTTGAAAAAAAGCTGAGAGAGCCAAGTAGCTCATCCATGCTGCAACAAGATGTGCTGAAATGCCATGGCAACCAGTGTGGCAATCCGTCATTACTTTGCGTCCATCGTGGTGTCCGTCCCTGATCGTAAACTGCTGTACCCTCTCAGCACCAAGCCAGGAAAACCCCATTGACTTATTACACATTTCATGCACCTATGGTACTGATGAAGTTAATGAGAAATTCTTCTTTTTAAATTCTTTATCACCTTGTACTTTTTTAAGGATATTTATAGTATAACTTTTTAAAACGAGTCCCTATGTGTGATAAGAACATTGAAATTTAAAGGGAATATGCTGTACTGGGAAGACAAAAAGGCCTTCAAAAGGTGACCATGAGCTATCTTCTTGCTAATGGTCTTAAATTCATGTATTGTCCATTTTAGAAACTTGGTGAAAAATATTTTTACCCTCAAATGATCCACATTTGGAGTAATTAGTGATCAAATCACAATTTCCGAAAATGTTCGGCCCGAACATTTTGTTGATTTGTGATTTAATCACTTATTACTCCAAATGTGGATCATTTGAGGGCAAATAACTTTCACCAAGTTTCTAAAACGGACAATACATGAATTTAAGACCATTAGCAAGAAGATAGCTCATGGTCACCTTTTGAAGGCCTTTGTGTCTTCCCAGTACAGTATATGCCCTTGAAGATGTAACCTCCAGGTAAATGCTACATTATTGATGGTCTGTTTTCAGAATGTTGAACCACTCACCATGTGATGGGCTAATCAATTTTTCATCTGTTCTTCTTTCTCCCATGTACATGCTCTCCTCTTTGCTGACTGGTTCATCATACTTTGATCTCCAACCTGTCGTCACAAATAACAGGTAAGTCACAGTGCTGTGCATTTGTTATTCATTTGTACATATTTCTCTGTCTAGTGTTCATAGGAAGCATGGAGGTAAAGAGTAAACCAACAAATATAAAATCACAACATATCAATTATACACCATTATTTTTTTTCTGAGTTATGTTACAGATAAAATACACATTTAAGCCAAATAATCTCCCTGATGAAGTTCAGTGAGGATATAGGTTTGGAAGGAGTGTAATAAGGTGAGATAAGCATCACATGTACTTCTTACTTCCACCATTCTTGAGTTGTCATCTGAGTGGCTGAACACAAAGGGATGGTGCTCTTTAGAATGGGTAGAGGCTACTCACATTCCGGCTAACCCTGAACCTGTGTCCATGTCAAGCAGTGATAGCAGAGTGCGACCTAATTACTTCTCTTGTTAACCTAGAAATAACTAGCGCCCATTTCACACCGTGCTGAAATGATGTCTGGAGTAAATCCAATACTGCATTATTGGCTTTGAATATTTAATCTCAACCATTATCTGTGATTGGTGACTCCAATGGTGATTGAATAAACTGATGCAATGATTGAAAGGTATTCATTAGTGATGGTGAGAACTGTATTTTCAATGCAAATTTTTGTGTCTAAAAGGCCCATAGGTATCTTGTGTGCCCGAGTTCAATAGCTCTTTAAGACAAGGTATCCCTTTTCAAGACTGTAAAAAAATAAATTTGGTAAAAATCATGGAAAAAGGAAGAAGATACTGGATCAGAACTTGACTGAATATCAGCGAAAATACAGCAGTTGCTAGATTTGTTATTTTGTTGGTTGGAGGGGGGTAGGGGGGGATGAAGATGATTGGAAGCTGTCTGTCATTGTCCTGTGCCCATATATGGATTCAGGTAAACTTCCACAAGTATGACAGTTTCCTGATGAAGTACTGGTAACCACCACAAAGGAATGTGAGAGGGTCTATTGTGGGGTGGGACAACATGTCCACAAGTGGGGACCAAGGCTTGATACGATCAACTCTCTGTCTCCACCGCTGTCAAAGGTGATGCAATGAACCGTTTATCAGGAATGATGCCGTGACTTGACAGGTTTAAGTGCAAGTGCTCACATGATGCTGTCCTAGATGATGCATACATAAGAGACCTGATCCGGGACCAAGCACAATTCCTCTAGATCAGTGGTTTGTGATGTGCTGTTTATCAGGAATGATGCAGTGACTTGACAGGTTTAAGTGCAAGTGCTCACACAGTGCTATCCCTGATGGTACATCAGAGACCTGATCTAGAACAAGCACAATTCCTCTAGATCAGTGGGTTGTGCTGTGCGTGGGCATCGTTTGGTTTCCATTCACATTATACCTCCTCCGCCTTCATCATTATGTTATCAATTGAAGATTCTGAGGGCACGCCGTGTCTTATGAAGAGTTGTGATTGGTCTGAATGGGTCTCAAGTCTGACCCATTTCTCTGATATATGATTATGATACACGGTTATGATTGATCTCAATTGCAAGTCAAGGTGTGAAGGATTACAAAACCTGTATAAGACCTTTAAGATAGGAACAAATGAAATTGTACCATGGAAAAAAGGAGGTCACAGTGGTGATCATTTCACATAATAATGATAAAGTGCTTAGAGCTCACACGCAAGGTCTGCCCGCTACTAGCTTGGCGGCTGATTTCACACTCCTGGTGTTGGACCGGTTTTGGGTAGGCTAGTGGATTCACACCTCCTGAACGCTGGCCCTTCCTGCCATGCTAGTACTAAGGGCACGTTGTGGCATACTTTTCACTCTATTGGGTTGTTATCCTGGGGTTTAACAAAAGAACCCTGTGAAAACTTGAAGTTTCTCATAGGATATAATGCACACCGTGGCTCAGCGTGTTCAAGCTTGAAAAGAAGCCCTCGGAAGTTTGTTATAGTTTCCCAGTTGGTTATCCGTCCAAGTATTCCATTGATACAGTCCCTGTATGGGTTGCATTGGTACACAGAATGGCTTGTTCATTCAATCTTGTACAATGAATTTTCTCAAGTACTACTTCAGTGGTTTGTTACATCAATGAGGTGTTATCATGCAACCACCATGCTGGTTACACGATTAAACTGTGGAGAGGGTCTCAAAAATATGATTGGTCTATATTGGGATTTGGTTCTCATCCAAATTGATATCATTTCCACCCCCTGGGCCATGTTGCATCTTGGTTTCCAGTCATTATAACTTACCATCAATGGTAACTACCATGGCAACAGCCAATGAGCTCTTATCAGTACGTAGGTATTCATCAATCTCTATACAATGTGGTCACTGGGTTTTGAAAGTTAGTGCATGTGTTCTGTTCTACTGTTTCCAGTGTTTCACCATCAGAATATTAGATTCTTTTGGTAGGAGCTCAGCTGTAACACAAGTATTTAATCAAGCACAAAGAGATTCCATCGATATTTTCATCAAAAGTGCAGATTTTTATTCAAGAGTACAAACTTCCAAGGCCGTCATCTGTCTTCATCCCTCTGTTGTATCAAAAAAGGGGATCAAAGTGACTTTATTTTTAACCTCATAACTGTTTTCTAAGTTGCCCTGTTAGACGCCCAATTCCATTCTCTCTGATGCCAGGCTTATCTCACGCCTTCAGCTATTTTCCAGTCATATTTTTCTCACTCTTTTCATCTTTGAATTGCCCCTGACTTGAGGAGTTGCGCAGATTTGGACACTGTTGACTAGGAATACAATGTTAAAATCTGATAAACCCTCCCGTCAGGCATTCAAGAGGCAACACAAGAATGCAAAGGGCCCTCTTTTTTCCATGGATACCTCTGCCGACGAGTTTGTTGTGACTTTCCACAGGGCGTTGAAGTTTCTATTCAGTGGAGGTGAGGGTGCGTGAGAAATGCGTAAAAGACAGAATAATATTATGGTTTTCCTCTTTGACCATGAAATTTGGAGTGAAAGATAGTGAAAACATGCTTAGGAAACATGGCCCAAAGCAATTTCAACCATTAGGGTAAAATGATTGATAGTTTGATGTGATTCCATTTTGAGGGATCCCATATTGCCTGACCTCCAAATTCACCAATTTGTTGTTAAACTGTGTTGCCTTCTGAGTTCTGACACCAATTTAGGAACTTTGAATAATATTTTTTAGGATGGTAGGTGGGTAGTGTGATGATAATGGTAGTTATCATTAGTAGTGAAACTAGTAGAAGCAGTTTAAGTATACTTTACTATATTGTTTGTCTTTGCAGGATTAGCTTGCTGATTGTTAGATTGATATTGTGGTTTACATACTGCATTTCCCTTCTGAAAACATGAAAACTTTGTGTTTGCCAAATCTCAAAACTGATGAAAAATGTGCATATAGTGAGGCTGTACCCCCCCCCCCAAAAAAAAAAAAAAAGGGGGGGGCAATGTAACACTGCATATAATTGCATAATGAATTTTGATACATTTGTAATAAAAAAATGCTCTTGAAAGAAGCTCAGGATATTTTTTTTTTCTTCACCTTGAGAACCTGAGGTCATATTCATGAAACCTTACTAAGCCTACTGTTAGTTGCTAAAGTGCATTCAGCTCCATGCATTTTTAGTAACTAACTAGGCTAGTAAGCTTTCAAGAATATGGCCCCTGAACTCCTGGTTAGCATTATCCTTCTTTATGAATGTTAGTGACAGAAATAATGCCGCGAAAACAGAAATGCTTGGAAATGCAGTTGGCCGCATTGTTTACATTCTTGTGTGTTGTACAACAT